>WNGS01162197.1:61525-81273 GCA_020271785.1 Procambarus virginalis
ATGAACTTAGGCTTTATATTAAATATCTGCCACTGGCAGCTCCTGCTGTTTAAGGTCTGCCTCTCTTGCGAGATAGTTACGATTACCGTAACGTCAATAGGAAACAATTCTTTTGATTACGCCAAAGCAAAAAAATATCACAAACACAGTGTTTACCAGAACCACCCTCTCCCACTACAAACCACACTCGCAACGCACGCCCACCACGCTTCCACCCACACACCACACCTTCACCCACAACCACACCTGACCTAACCACCGTACACAACCAGCGCACTCAACATGTCACGGCAACACACGGACGACAACGGGGTAGCTACGTGCTCACCGCTCTCAAGCAAACCACACTCTTCACTACAACCACCCTCCTCCACTACAACCACACTCTTCACTACAACCACACTCTTCACTACAACCACACTCTTCACTACAACAGGACGGTGGGAGCAAACCGCCAGGCGCCACCACACGGGTGAAACATGTCACTTAGGTCGTTGGCTCTTAATTAACAAACGAACTCATAGAGGGTAGCCGACGAATTCTCACTTCTTATTTATAGAAGTGTGGTGCTATGCATTGGACTCTAGCTTCAGATACAGACTTAATTGAGACATAAGCAGGCAAAGCGTTGCAAAACATGAAATGTGGGACAATTGAAATGACAATTGACAATTGAAATTGAAATGAGGGAACTCCACTGGATAAGAGAGTACCTAAGCAACAGGACACAGCGAGTCACCGTGAGGGGTGAGGTCTCGGAGTGGCGGGGAGTAACCAGAAGAGTCCCATAGGGATCAGTCCTTGGACCTATACTGTTTCAGATATACGAAAATGATCTCCCAAAAGGAATTGACTCGTTCCTCTCGAAGTTTGCTGATGATGCAAAAATTATGAGGAGGATCAGGACAGAGGAGGATAGCATGAGGCTACAAGATGACCTAGACAAACTGAAGGAATGGTCTGACAAATGGCTACTAAAGTTCAACCCAATTATATGTAAGGTAATGAAACTAGGAGGAGGAACTAGGAGGCCAGTCATTAGATACCGAATGGGAGATGAAGTCCTTCACGAAACGGACAGAGAGAATGATCTGGGAGTTGATATCACGCCAGACCTGTCTCCCGAAGACCACATCAAAAGAATAACATCAGCAAGGCTGGCTAACATCAGAACTGCTTTCAGAAACCTGTGTAAGGAATCCTTCAAAACCTTGTATACCACATATGTAAGGCCAATCCTGGAGTATGCAGCCCCAGCATGGAGCCCGTATCTAGTCAAGCACAAGACGAAGCTGGAAAAAGTTCAGAGGTATGCCACTAGGCTAGTGCCAGAACTAAGGGGCATGAGTTATGAGGACAGACTACGTGAACTGCACCTCACGTTGCTGGAAGACAGAAGAGCTAGGGGAGACATGATCACCACATACAAAATTCTCAGGGGAATTGACAGGGTGAACAAGGATGGATTATTTAACACGGGTGGCACACACACAAGGGGACACTGGTTGAAGCTGAATACCGAAATAAACCACGTTGATAATAGAAAGAACTTTTTCTGTGTATAGTACACGCTCCTCGCCCAGCCTGTTTCGCCATCCTGGGTCAACACCGTTATCATCACCACCATCATGTATGTCCCTAGACGCTATTTTTTTCAGTGACATTACATGTGACGAATCTTTCTTGGGTTTCAGTGATATTGGCTCCAATACGAGTAGTGTGGACGACCCGAGTATTAGCAGCGGGGGTGGTTCCAGGCAGGGGTTCCAGGCAGCACGTCGAGGTAGGTGGTAGCGTGTCTCACAGCATGACGACAGTGGGCCCTCAACATTAGATGTTCGTGGTAGGCCAACGGTATGAAAATCTGCCTTAGCGCCAAGCATATCCTCACGCAGCTCCAGCAGCAGCAGCAGACGACGTAGCCGTGGTTTTGGTGCCCGTGGTGTTGGCGCCAACACCAAACCCCCTAGTGTATTTGTGTGGGAGGATTGCGCCACATTTGTCCCTCAAATACCAACGTTTGATGATACTGATGTTGGTGTTACAGCTTTATTTCCATATATAGGTGATGATATGGTGGACATGGAATATTTCCAGGCATATTTTGACAATGTCTTCATGACGCATCTTGTGACCGAGACAAACATGTATGCCCACACCCTCAAGTCTATGAGGGTGTGGGCGTTTTCACTCATTTTGTCAAAACAAAATGAGGTTCATTTTACCTGCCTCACGCTTCACTCGATTGAAGGATACGACAATCAATGAGATGTACGTGTTTCTGGCACTATGCATGATTATAAAACACTCTGAGAAAGCTGTCATCCAGGACTATTGGAACAAAGACAGCCTTGTTCCATCGCCCGTCTTCAAATGGTATATGTCACGGGATAGGGTCCTCTTGATTCTCAGGTACCTGCATTTCGAGAACAATGCAAATGAGGACAGACACGACAGACTGTGGAAGGCACGCAAGGTATTCAGCGACCTGCGAGGGAAGTTCAGGGATTATTTTGTACCTGGACAGAATGTCGTTATCAACGAGTTGCTTGTACTGTTCATGGGCAGGCTGGCATTCAAGCAGTACATCCCTTCCAAGTGGCACCGTTTTGGACTGAAGTTTTCCGTGCTGTGCGATTATGAGACTGGCATCGACCTAGACATGATCTTGTATTCTGGTACAGACGTCGACATACCAGCTCAAGATGAACACGGGTTCTCCGGCAGTGTCGTAAAAACCCTGATGGAACCGTTGCTGAACAGGGGGCATACACTGTTCACCGAGTCCTATTACACCAACTCCCTGTTGACCAGATACCTCCTTGCCCACAACACCGGCGTATGTGGCACTGTGAAGGTCCTCAGGAAGGAAATGCCAGTGTTCGGTATAGGTATATCCGTGGGTGAGTGAAGCTGCGCAAGTGTGACAATATGCTGTCAGTACGGTGGAAGGACAGACGCGAGATGAATATGCTGACGACGATTCACACCGGTGCTATGTTGGACACTGGCAAGGTCCATTTTCAGACGTGCAACCCCATGTATAAGCTGGACTGTGTCATAGACTATAACGTGAACATGCGCCTCGTTGATAAATGTGACATGATGCTCGGTGGTGTGGAGTGCGTGTGCAGGTCTGTGAAGAGGACGAAAAAAGTTCTTCTTCCACTTCATGGATGTTGCAGAGCTCAACTGCTTCAATATGTACCTAGTGAAGTCCTGCAGGAAACCGTCTATACGTACCTTCAGTGCCAGCATTGTGTCACAGCTGCTGGTAAAGTATGGCAGGGAGGGCTCCGTTGTACCGCGCGGTGTGCAAGCAACAATGCCACACGCAGCTCCTGACAGACTGCGGGGTAATGAGAACTTCGGGGTACACATGCTGGAGTATATGCCAGGCACAGCATCATGGGAGAAGGGTAAACGTTCGTGCATAGTATGCAGGAACACAACATGTAGAGTACAAAAGCGAACATGCATCAGCACCTGGTGCGTGGAGTGCAAGGTGCCACTCTGCCCCGTTGGCTGTTTCGAAGCATATCACACACTCGCGGGAAACTAAGTGTGTGTATATCGTGTGTGATACTGTATAGTGTGTATATATAATATAAATATCAATATATCAGTGTGATAAATTGGAAATAAGTGCAGGATAAGTGTACTTGTTTGTAATGCACGTAATATAGTGTCTACGAACGGTACGGATGTTCTACTGCCATAATATAGTGTACGTGTTCACCATACATTGGATCGGCATGTAAAATCTAATAAATTGTATTGGAACTGTGCGCAAAAAAATGAGCAAAAATATATTCGCGGCAGCGCGCGCATCCCACCCGGGAGCTAACGGGCGCACGGGGAAAGATGACGTCATGTGCCACCTTACGAACACCATAGCAGCCAAAGTAAGTACAATTTCGACTTTCCGTTACTATACCCATATACAGGAAGGGTTTTTGACACTTTCAGAACAAAAAACTATTTTTTCCTGAGAATTGATTTTTTGCGCACTAGGGGGTGTCATATTTGGAGGCCACGCAGTTAAGGGGTTAATGCTTGCATTTCCTGCAGGTTTCTGCTAACCCCTTTTTCATGTCCTGCAGGTCTCTGCTAATCCCATTTCATTTCTTGCAAGTCTCTGTTGAATCCCATTTGCATTGCCTGCAGGTCTCTGCCGAATCCCCATAATGTTTGGTTGAGCCATTCAAAGGTAATATCCACCATTCTCCCCTGTCCCAGTATTTGGTGAGGTTCCTCCATAATTTTCTCTGGCAGAGAGAAACAACGTCCTGGCTTTTTATCATGCGTGTGTTTGTGTTTATGTGTGTGTGTGTGTTTGTTGTATGTGTGTGTTTGTGCGGGTATTCACCTAGTGCGGGGGTTGAGCTTTGGTCTTTCGCCCCGCCTCTCAACTGTCAATCAATTGTTTACTACCTACTTTTTTTTCTCTTCACCACACACACACACCACACCACAGGAAGCAGCCCGTGACAGCTGACTAACTCCCAGGTAGCTGTTTACTGCTAGGTAACATGGGCATTCAGGGTGAAAGAAACTTTGCCCATTTGTTTCTGCCTGGCGGGAATCGAACCCGCGCCATAGAATTACGAGACCTGCGCGCTATCTACCAGGCTACCAGTCCCCAACTTTGTGCGTGCGGGTGGGTGCTCGCGCATGTGTGTGTGTGTGTGTGTGTGTGTGTTTGTAGGGAGGGGATACGTGGGAACTTGGGGGGGGATGGGAGGGCGGAGATGTCACTTCAGGTCAGGTGATCAGATAATGGGAGGGAGTAAGGGAGCTGGAGGGGGGGNGTAACGTCAGTGATTCCTGGCAATGATTTTGTGGAGTGTGGCCACAGTGTGGTTTTAATTTCCGTATTGTTCCCAGGACCGGGACAAATGTGATTATATATACATATTGTGGTTGCAGTATTAACGTAATTTTGGTAGAATTTGGTGAGTGACGAGGCTGTCGGGAGTGACAGCCCTCGCTCTGTCGAGTAACGTAAAACTCGGAGTGTTTATTCGGCATGCGTGATCGATAAATCACTCACCCATGTGATTTAGGAGTGCGAGATCTCCTTAGTGTTCCCAATAACGTTTGATAGCTGTAGGCTACATGTGTCAGCAGTAATTGTATATATATATATATTATATATTATATAATAATATTCATATTATATATATATATATATATATATATATATATATATAATATAATCGTAGTGTCACGGTGCCCAGTGTTATTGTGTTATTTACTGTGTGGTTATTGCAAATTGGGACCTATGTTCTAGGGGTTATTGAGAGCACTGGGGTCATTTGCAACAGTAAATAAGTAAGTGTTGAGCAGTATTCTAATACTTGGAAATTAGAGTACTTGCCGTGTGTGTTGTTGCAAAGGGGTTGTCATTGTTAGTGATTGTTGCTAGAGTTGAGCAATCACCGTGGGTGACTGCAGTTCAGTAAAGTCATTGTGGGGGCAGTGTTCTAGAGGGTTCATGTCCTGTATGTTATTTTACTAGGTTCTGCAGTATTGTCATTGCAACCGGATTGTAACGTAAATCACTGTGATTTGTTAGTGTGATTGTCATTGTCGTGGGTGAACTCGGCTGTAGACGAGTACTTGGATATACATATATTCTCCTGTTTATCTGGTAGGACATCGAAGTCCAGTATTCAGTGAGGTGATTGCGAGGCAATTAATATAACCGAGGGAACGCCCATTGCTTAAGAGAATTTGTTCTTTTACAATATGAGTAACGTAGAATACGTTGGGTTAATTTACTTTCCTGCAAGCAGCTACGGTAGTCTCAAGGAGCCTAGCCACCAGCCAGATAAGAATTAGAGTATTGTCTGTCGTAATTAACGGTCAGTGGGCCGGGTAATTGACGTGTTTCAGGAAGTCAAAGTAATTAATCTCGATCCTTGTTGATCGACTCACACGAAGGCTACATTGTTCCATTAACGTAACGTCGTTATTTATGTCCGGAAGTACCGGCACTTGATTGACTCGTGGGAAGAGTAACGTCATTTTAGAATAACGTAAACGTGGTGCCTAATTACTGTTATTAGCCACCTGAATTGGTCTGAGTATGGAAGGCTCAGACGGAATTCATACCTTAATGTAAATTGCTGAGCCAGTGTGAAAGGTTGCGTATTTAACTGTTTAATTATTGATCTTGAGGATAGTAATTAATTACTCTAAAGGTAATCACGAGTGATTACCGTTCTCTTAGCACTTTGGACATTGTAAATCAGAGTTTACCATCGCTGAGTGATTAGTAACCGATTAACGTAAATTAACGTAACTAGTAAAGAGATTAATCAGCTGTCTGGTAGTACAGGGATTAATGGGATTTTCTCACTGAATGCTCGACGGGTAGAGTGTTGTGTAATTTCCGCGTTACTAGTGACAGTTGTAAGAGAAGGTTATTATATTAACGTAAATGTTATTGTTATTAACGTAAATCAATTGTATTGATACTTGATCGTCCGTGGGACGAAGTGTTAACGTAAAGATTAATTTGAGGAAGGGTGCTGGAGTTGCCAGTGAACCCATTAGTTATTGATGTCATTGAAAGACTACTGATTTGATTGCATTGCAACCGCTATTGCAGGTGTAGACTGCACCGAGGCGTAGAACAGTTAGGAGGTTACTGGAGACGTGTTTCAGAACTCACTGTGTCATTTGTTGTAATTGTGATTATAGATCTGTTAGTTCTTGCTTGCTTGTTGATTCCTCTGTGGTCACGCTTATGTTCGAGTTAGTTCATTATTGTGAACTAACTATTGTGAACAGTCCGAGGGGCTGGTGTCTAGCTGTCATTGATAGTGTCACAGGAAGGATTTAGAGTAACGTCATTGACATTCTTTTGTTTTGTTGTAGTAGTTAGTACTTTATTGAATAAACTAAGTTGTTATGTTTAACACTGTCTTTTCGTTACACCCCACACATTATTATTGTTATGCAAATGTTCTTCACACTCGACTATTGGAGACCTATTTCTGAGCTTTGGATCAAATATACGGCACTACACAACAATAAATTATTGTTGTGAGAGCCCAGGACCTACTCGTTAGATTCGCTTCGGCGATTTACGAAGGTCGACGACCCAAGTGGAGGGGATTTCAATTTCATTGGGGTCTCGGCGTTTGCTCGCGCCTAGTCAATTGTTCGTACAGGGTCCCAAAGTGAGGAATGAGCTGCTTACTACACTGGTGTGTTAGCTAAGCAAGTCCTTCCTCAGGCGACCTAGTTGAATATCACGACAGGAATAAAGGTTAAAGAATAGAGAAAATTCTTAGAAATTTTCCGAGCTCAATTCCTTATACCAATTTCATTTATTCCAATGTACTGACGTAAGTCAGCACAGCCTCAAAACTCTCACAATCCTTAAAGAGGTAAAGATGGAGAGGGTTGACCAGAATATTGAAAATATTTTCAGGCTCAGACAGTATAACAGGGGACAGAGACCGATTGATAAAGGTGGTATTCACGAGCGAGAGAACAAAAGAGGACTTGTTAGCAAGGAAGAGCGGACTAACAAATGTACCGAAGTTCAAAAATGTATTCCTTCAGAGGGATATGACAAGGGACGAGTGAATGAGGGCAGCAGCTGCAAGGAGGGAGCGCAGGAAGAAAGAAAGGAATCAGGGAGCCACAACCCCGAGCCAACAATCCCAGAGGGGAATGGGGAACCCTCTACAAGCAGTTCAACACAGTGAGAGAAGCACCACCACCCCCACCCTCCACCCAATAGATGTCCTACCTGCCCCAACCCCTGTGCCCAAGGTGCCCACCTAGGGCACACTCCCCCACTCCCCCCCTCCCCAGGATCTCCCTCCTCCCCCCAGGCACTCCATAATTCCCATGCCCTCCCTTTTCCCCCACCCCCAAGCCCTCCATTCTTTCCCACCCCCCTAAACCCTCCAGCATCCCCCACCACCCTGATCACTCCCTTCTTCCTCTTCCCCTTCAGCCCTCCCTTTCCCCCAACCTCCCCCTCCCATGACCTCCTGCCTCTTCTGCCCCCCCCATTTCCCCCCCTATCCCCCCAAGCTCTCCTTCCTCCCATACCTTCATAAGCCTCCTCTTTCCCACACTCCCTCGAGCCACCCCACCCTCACCCATCCCCAAGCCTCCCCCATCTCCCCCCTCCAAGTCCTCTTTTCTCCCCTACACACCACCACCAGCCCTCTTTCTTACACCACCCTTCCTGTACTAGATCCTTCCAGCCCCAGCACACCCCAAATCCCCCAGGTCCCCCTTCATTAGCCCATCTATCCAGGATCCACCCTGTTTTCCTGCTTCAGGTGAAGCAATAGAAACTGAGAAAGAACAGTAGAGTCAGTTTCAGAGTGATGAACTCGAACATAGATGGAATTACAAGCAAGGCAAGTGAACAAAAGAAAAGAGCACAAGAAGTGAACAAATATGTAATCGAACTCACAGAAACAAAATTATCAGGAATCATAACGAATACAGTGTTTCCCAAGACTACACTGTAATAAGGAAAGAAAGGGAAGGAAGGGGAGGAGGTGGAGTGGCCCTACTAATGAGAAAAGAACAGAGTTTCAAGGAGATGGTTATCCCGGGCTGCGAGGGATTCAGAGACTACATAACAGGCACCATGACAATGGGAGGACCAAAAGTAGTAGTAACAGTGATATATATAGCCCTCCACCAAATGACACAAGACCCAGTCAAGAGTATGAAAACAACAACATGGCAGTTAATACTATAATTGAGATGACAGCTTCTGCTGCCTGTAGAAATAGATCCCATCTGCTCATCATGGGGACTTCAATCATGGAAGGATTGATTGGGAGAGCAAGGAACCGCATAGTGGTTATGATACATGGAGAGCCAAATTATTGGAGGTGGTGATAAAAATGTTTTAAGCCAGCATGTCAGGGAACCAACAAGGATGAGAGGAAATGATGAACCAGTGAGACTCAACCTAATCTTCACTCTGAACGACTCCGACATAAGGGAATTCGGTTTCGAAACACCAGTAGGAATAAGCGATCACAGTATACTGGTGTTTGAGTATCTGATTGAAGAAGGGTTATTGAACTCGAGGAGGGATCCTGAAAACAAAAGGCTGGCATTCCGAAAAAGGAAACTATGAGGAGATAAGAAAATTTCTAACACATATAACATGGGAAACAGAGCTCAGGGGAAAGACGGTCCAAGACATGATGGACTACATCATGCAGATGTGCAGTGAAGCAGGAAACAAGTTTGTCCCAGTTCAAAAGGAAAACAATGAAATGAAGATGAGAAACCCATGGTTTAATAAGAGATGTAGGCTAGCTAAGCAGCAAAGTAAAAGGGCATGGAGAAACTATAGAAATAACAGGACACTTGAGAGTAGAGAAAGATACCACAGTGCAAGGAATGAATATGCCAGGTTGAGAAGAGAGGCAGAAAGACAATACGAAAATGACATCGTAAGCTAGGCAAAGACTCAACCTAAATTGCTGCACAGCCATATCAGGAGAAAAATAACAGTAAAGGAACAGGTAATGAAATTAGAGATAGGGGCAGACGGATTCACTACAAACGACAAGGAAGTGTGCAAGGAACTGAATAAAAAAAATCCAGGAGGTCTTGACCTTAGGCCAAGGAGAAATTCCAGAGATAAGAGAGATAATAGTTAACCAGGAACCACTAGAAGAGTTTGAGATTACCAGTGGAGAAGTAAGGAAACTTTTACTAGAGTTTGATGTGACAAAGGCTATAGGCCCAGATAGAATCTCCACTTGGATACTAAAGGAAGGAGCAGAAGCACTGTGCCTGCCACTCTCCACAGTGTATAACAAATCACTGGCAACAGGGGACCTGCCATGAATTTGGAAAGCGGCTAATGTAGTCCCGATATACCAGAAGGGGGATAGACAGAAGGCACCGAACTACAGACCAGTGTCCCTAACTTGCTTACCATGCAAGCTAATGGAGAATATTGTACGAAAAAGCTAGTGGAACATCTGGAGCGAAAGAACTTTGTAACACAGCATCAACGTGGATTCCGGGATGGCAAGTCCTGCCTTACTGGATTAATTGAATTCTACGACCAGGCAACAAAAATCGGGCAAGACAGAGCGGGGATGGGCAGTCTGCATATTTTTAGATTGCCAGAAAGCCTTTGACACAGTACCACACAAGAGGCTAGTGAAAAAGCTGGAGATGCAGGCATGAGTGAAAGGGAAGGTACTCCATTGGGTAAGAGAGTACCTAAGCAACAGAAGTAGCGAGTCACTGTGAAGGGTGAGGTCTCAGATTTGCGCGACGTCACCATTGGCGTCCCTCAGGGGTCATTCCTTGGAACGATACTGTTTCTGATATATGTAAATGATCTCCCAGAGGGTATAGACTCGTTTCTGTCTCTGATTGCTGATGATACAAAAACTCTGAGGAGTATTGAAACAGAGGATGATAGTACGAGGCTACAAAATGACCTAGACAGACTGAATGAATGATCCAACAAATGGCTGCTAAAGTTCAACCCAAGTAAATGCAAAGTAATGAAACTAGGCAGAGGAAACAGGAGGCCAGACACAGAACACAGAATAGGAGATGAAGTACTTCATGAAGCGGATAGAGAGAAAGATCATGGAGTTGATATCACACTAAATCTGTCTCCTGAAGTCCACTTAAAAAGAATTACGTCTGCGGCATACGCGAGGCTGGCTAACACCAGAACAGCCTTCAGGAACCTGTGTAAGGATTTATTAGGAATTTTGTATACCACATTTGTAAGACCAATCCTGGAGTATGCGGCCCCAACATGGAGCCAGTACCTTGTCAAGCACAAGACAAAGCTGGAAAAAGATCAGAGGTATACCAGTAGACTAGTCCCAGAACAAAGAGGCATGATTTACGAGGAAAGGCTGCGGGAAATGCACTTCACGACAATGGAAGACAGAAGAATAAGGGGAGACATGATCACGACCTACAAAATCCTCAGGGGTATTGACAGGGCAGATAAGGATAAACTGTTTAACACTGATGGTAGGCGAACAAGGGGACACAGGTGAAAACTGAGTACCCAAATGAGCCATATGGACGTTAGAAAGAACTTTTTCAGTGTCAGAGTAGATAACAGGTGAAATTCATTAGGCAGTGATGTGGTGGAGGCTGACTCCATACACAGTTTCAAGTGTAGATATGATAGAGCCCAGTAGGCACTGGAATCTGTACACCAGTTGATTGACAGTTGAGAGGCGGAACCCAAGAGCCAAAACTCAACCCCCGCAAGCACAGATAGGTGTGTGTACAAATAGGTGAGTACACACTGTTATGATCCCAGGTAGCTGAAAAACGAGTCTCCCCTATGAGCCTTATTCTATCAGGCCTGTCCTGACTAAGAGGTCAAAGATATATAGACATGAAGATTCATATGTAAAATAATTGGTTGGATTTGATAGATAATTTAAGAATGTGGACAGTGAATAAGAAAATAAGTAAATGACTTGATATAAGATGTGGAGAATTTGCTGGAGGTGTGAGGCTCGCTTGAGAAGAGCTTGAGCCCACTTGAGCTGAAGAAATCGTGAGGGGAGGGCGTGCTCCGTTTGAGCCCCTGTTAGAGAGGAACCCCTGTTTGATATACCTTCAAGAGGAAGGAAGTGGACAGACGTCTCGACTAAGGAATAAGTTAGGAGGCGTGTCAGCTCAAGTCAGGAACTGCAAAAGGTTTGAGGGGGCAGTTAAAGCAGTTCTGTGGGTAGCCTGAGGCGCCCTGAGTGTCGCAGCCCCTTCAGAGAGCGCCCAGCAGGAGACCTTTTTGTGGTAAGCACAATTCTAACCAATTTACAGTGATTGCCTATAGTTGATCGTGTGCCCAGCGATCATAGCGAATGTTTATTGATACATTAGATATATTTTATTAAGGCAGAAGGCCTATAATGAGAGAGTAAAGATGCAGGAACGTCCTGGAGGGCATCTCCTCCGTGGGCTGGCAGGAGACTGAGGGAGCCCAGCTCCTAGCGGAGTTGCTGCCTCGAGGGCTACTGGGCCGGGTGGAGGATGGACCAGCCCAAACGGGGGGGTCCACACTCACAGCATGTAGAGAGTAGAGAGATGTTGGGTGTAAACATATTGCGTGGTTTATTTCGTTTTTGTGTTTATAGGGAAACATTTTTATTGGCGTGTCAATGGGTTGCGGGTTTGTCTGGGGAAGGAGTTGCTGAGAACTTCGAAGCCAGCAGAGAGGGATTAGTTGATGAGACTCCAAGGTTGTGGAAGGTACTGAGCTCTGTGGGAGAGCAGCCATACAGTGAGGAAGAGAACCTCAAGCAGTGAGAAGAGGAGTAGTGGAGTGTAGCTGCCGGGAGAGCTGTGGAAGACCCTGGTAGACGATTCTAGGAAAACCTGAAGATGTCAGGGTAGTGAACTTCCAGATGTGGAAGGGAAGTTCATATTGACAAATTGTAGGGAGATGGTAGAGTGTTTGGTTGTCATTAGCATGCGAGACGCAGTGAAAGGTGAGTGATTGATTACCATTTTTGTGCCAAGGAGTACTTATACCGAAGTATAGAGTTACAACCGTAGACTGGATTACCTGCAGAGACATACATATGTGTTCTAGGACTGATAGGGTGATTGATTGATCATTGTTGTATATCAAGGAATGTTTATGTTAATATTTATGTTATTGTAGTCATAGCTAGGCTAGTTTTCCTTGTATGTATATATATGTATATATATATATATATATATATATATATATATATATATATATATATATATATATATATATATATATATATTATCTTGCTGATAGTGCAATATTGTCTTATGAGACTTCATTTACTTGATGAGGTTGGTAGTATTAGGTGGTGAGTCTGGAGTTAGGATACCACTTGATAAGCAGACGATAGAGTTCTGATGGTACTGGAGTGCAACCTGACTACAATAGTATAGAGTGTTGGAGATATATTATTATACGTGTATATGTATTGTCCATGGGCCTTGTCCAGTAAATGAATTCAAATTTGCTGGTGTTTGCCCTTGTCCTAGTGAGGCTTCCCAGAAAGTAGGAAAGAGAGAGACAGAGAAAAAACCAAGAACCAAAGCTGCGGACAGAGTAGAACAGAATATCAAAGAAAAGGGGATTGAGGAGATCAGACCACATAAGTAGAGAGTGGGGAGTCACGGCGGCTCGAGTGGGTGTGTGCACGTGACAACGAGGCTAGTGTTGGAGCCGCATCCCCTAAATGTGTGACGTTGAGCCCCTCTCCAAGTGCCAGAAGCATCCAGGGTGATCTCCTGGTCAAGTAATAAGCACTCTACGGGATTTTGGGTTGGTTGTCTGAAAGGAAGGACCACCACCAACAACAACCATATAAAAACACACACACACATGCTTGTATGTGTGTGTGTGTGTGAGACCCCTAGGTCAACTACCAGACCTAGGGGTCTGGTAGCTGAGTGGACTGCACGTGGGACTCTTAATCCTGTAGCCCGGATTCGATTCCCAGTGCTGGCAGAGACAAATGGACAGAGTTTCTTTCATCCAGATGTCCTGTTACCTTGCAGTAAATAGGTACCTGGGAGTTAGACAGCTGCTACTGGCAGCTTCCTGGATGTGTGTGTGTATGTGTGTGTGGAAAAAAACATTAGGTAGTCAGTAGTTAGTAACAATTGATTGATTGACAGTTGAGAGGAGGGCCGAAAGAGCAGAGTTCAACCCCCACAAGCACAACTAGGTGAATACACACAGACACCTAAGGGATGTACCATGGGATGCAGAACTCAGAACTAAGTCCGTAAATGACATGATGGACTATGTCACCCAAAAGTGTCAGGAGGCAGTAAACAGGTTTATCCCGGCCCAAAAGGAAAAAAACCGAGAAGCAAAAGAAGACTCCATGGTTTAATAGGGCATGTGTGGAAGCAAAGGAGCTGAACAAAAGAGCGTGGTGGAACGTCCGAAATAATAGAACGCCAGAAAGTAGAGAGAGATACCAGAGAACCAGGAATGAGTATGTTAGTGTGAGAAGAGAAGCAGAGAAAAAGTATGAAAATAATATATCAAATAAAGCCAAGACCGAACCAAAGCTACTACACAGTCACATCAGGAGGAAAACAACAGTGAAAGAACATGTGAGGAAACTTAGAACGGGTGAGTACAGGTAAACAGAGAATGATAACCTCATCTCTGGTAATTTCGAACCCTTCCAAGGCCGCCTGGTTTACTGCCGCCTCTCTTATCTCAGGGACTTCACTTCGTTCTGTTGTGATGAAATCCTGGAACCTCTTGTTGAGTTCTTCACACACCTTTTTAAGATGCATCTGTTTGATCTGGACGTGAGAAAGGCTGTTGGTTCAGACGGAATCTCACCATGGATACTGAAAGAGTGTGCAGAAGTATTTTGCTTGCCACTCTCCATAGGTCATTGGAGACGGGAAACTTATCAGAAATATAGATGACGGCTAATGTCATTCCAAATACCCTATACACAAAAGGGTGACAGGCAAGAGGCACTGAACTACAGCCCAGTGTTCTTAACGTGTATAGAATGCAAGGTGATGGTAAAGATCGTTAGAAAAAACATAGTAGAACATCTGGAGAGAAGGGACTTCGTAACGTACCACCAACATGGGGTTAGGGATGGTAAATCTTGCCTCACTGGTTTAAAGAATTCTACGATCAGGTGAGAAAGATTAAGCAAGAAAGAGAAGCAGAATGGGCAGACTGCATTTTCTTGGACTGTCGGATAGCCTTTGACACATTACCTCATAAGAGGCTTGTGCATAAGTTGGAGAAAAAGGTAAGAGTAACTGGTAGCGTGCTCCAGTGGATAAGGGAGTACCTAAGCAATAGGAAGCAAAGAGTAACTGTGAGGGGTGAAACCTCAGATTGACGTAAAGTCACCAGAGGAATCCCACATAGTTCTGAACTCGGACCAGTCCTGTTTCTGATATACGTAAGTGATCTCCCTGAGAATATAGACTCATTCCTCTCAATGTTTGCTGATGATGCTAAAATTATGAGAAGGATTAAGACAGCGGAGGACGGCAAGAGGCTACAGGATGACCTGAACAGATTGAAGGAATGGTCTAACAAATGGCTACTAGAGTTTAACTCGAGCAAGTGCAAAGTGATAAAGATAGGAGTGGGGAGTAGGAGGCAAAACACAAGGTACCAGCTGGGAGAGGAAATCCTTCAGGAGTCAGGAAAAAAGAAAGATATGGGGGTTGACATCACACCAGACCTATCCCCTGAAGCCCACGTCAAAAGGATATTATCAGCAGCGTATGCAAGGCTGGTAAACATAAGAACTGCCTTCAGAAACTTGTGTACGGAATCATTCAGAACCTTGTATACCTCATATGCAAAATCAATACTGAAATATGCTGCTCCAGCGTGCAGTTCTAGTCAAACAAAAATAAAGTTAAAAAAGGTTCAGACGTATGCCACTAGACTAGATCGCGAGCTGAGGGGTGCGAGCTACGAGGAGAGATTACTGGAACTAAACCTCACGACACTGGAATACAGAAGAGTTAGTGGAGATATGATTACTACCTATAAAATTCTCAGAGGAATTTACGGGGTAGATACAGATAAACTGTTTAGCATGGGTGGTACGCGAACAAATAGACACAGGTGGAAACTTAGTACCCAAATGAGTCACAGGGACGTTAGAAAAAACTTTTTCAGTGTCAGAGTACAGAGTACAGAGAGAATACATTAGGCAGTGATTTGGATGGACGTAGACTCCATACACTGTTTCAAATGTATATATGATACAGTCCAGTAGGCTCAGGAATCTGTACACCAGCAACAGATGACAGATGAGAGGCGGGACCAAAGAACCAGAGCTCAACCCCCGCATGCACAAGTAGGGGTTTACAACTTGAGGTGTACTACCTTCCCTGTAGAGCGCTGCGGAAATAACTGGACTGCTCTGTATACCTATGACTCTTGAAGGAAAAACTGTGCTATGTCTGAGACACTTGTGAACCGAGAAGAGAGTTCCCATACTGCTCTGGAAAGGTGCTTCTTTCTCTCTCTCAGTGAATTACCTGTGGCAGTGTTTCTAGGTGTAATTATCTCTAGTAATTTTCCTAATTGTCTTTACAGTCTTGCCCTCTTAATTTGTGTTTACTTTCTTGGTTCCTATCTGCAAGCTGTCATTTGAATTCTTGTCAGGTTTGTCACGGTATTTATGTTGTTGTTGATAAGGGATAATTGTCACTTTATCAGCGCTGGGAAAATTATTTAATGAACTCGTGACACGAAGCTAGCGACTTGACTTCTTTTATCGGCATAGCTTGGCATATATTGCAACACAGTAGCAAAATATGCCATGCATTGATGGTGCACGGACATCAAAGTTTTTAAAACAAACATTAAACTTTCTTGAGAAGGTCGACAAATTTTCTAGATGCAAATGGGCAAACGGTTCTGGTCGTGGATGCTTTGAGTACCCCCAGCTGATGAAAGAAAATTTGCGAACATGTGTGACGTTTGGGGACCTGTGGGGCACCTCTCTCCATAGGTACCGTTCCTGGTCCCTTACACCCATTATGTCTGCATCAAACACCTTTGGTATTAATGATATGGTTTATGGCTCTAAGCCATAAACCTGTTGTATACTTGTGTTTCCATTGTTCACGAGACGGTTATCTTACATAAGAGAATCTTGGTGGGATGGAGCAGCCACTGACATCCCTAAGGGCAAGCTCTGTTAGCCATGCACTTACTGCATGGAGAGCTTTTGTATGGTGGGCGGGAGGTGACGGTCGGTGTTAGGTGACAGTGGGTATAAGCTGGTGACAGTGGTGGTGGGGGGGGGGGGATAGTGGGCGCGAAGAGACAGATGGCTAAGGCCTGGGCTAGGCACAGGGTGCAAAGTGGTTGCCTGGGTAATCAAGGGAAGGGGTCAGGCTGCCGGATCATACAAGGGAACGAGTGCAAGAGGGAGGCGGCGGTCACGACTCCGCCTTTTTTTATGCGGACCCCAAGTTACCCCTCTCCTGCCTTTCCTGGAGGTAGGAAAGGGCTAACATACACTGGATATCTTCACATAAATGATATTTCATACACTTTCACTGGTTCACATATCTTGACGCTAGACCACAGGAGGGGGATGGGGGGAATGCACTATTCCCATTACATCTGTTGTACTAAATGCTGACTGCTAAAGTGCCTCCCTATCACCTCACCGCCTTTTTGGATCCCTCTCCGCCTGCAGGATATTCCTTATGGTTATACTGGGACCACTCACTTCCCCCTCCTCCACGTCACTTTTCTCCGTCACAGCTCTTTCCCTCCCTCAGAATACTTTCCTTCCACAGACAACACATGATTCTGTTGGACTGCTGCACAGAAAGTTGTATTGTCACTCATTGAGTCTTCAGCATATATTCAAACAAAAGTAAGCTGTGTCTTGGCTTGCTCAGACACTATTCTTTGATGATTAGGTGAAAATGTTACCCCGCAAGGTCATCTTTAGCAAGCCAGGATACATATCTATATCTGTAAGAGATAATGTCTGTTTATCTGTCTGTAAGTTCGAGGTTCGAGGAGAGACAATTGAGGTTTGCCTCTCGCAACCTTCAATGATGACTTGGGATTGTAGGACGAGTGTCTTAAGGTAGTTGGGGTCGATTCTAGTGTCAGTTTTTAAATAGAATTGGTTTCATTTGAGCCAACCACGAGTCCTATGAAGTCTGAAATGTGGGTTTCATAATAAATAGGTTGCTCCTCCTGCTTCTAATGCTGCTGATGTCTATTTCCTGTTCGTCTTGTCCTCTCCAATACTTTTAAGGAAACTGACCATACACTAAAAAGAAGTGTTAAGTTTGCAGACACAAACAATGCTCTCTTCAGTCATGTTAGGGATTCTGGTAATCCTTATTGATTGGTCTTCTTATAAAATAATCTTTCCTGCATCTATACAGACGCCGTCTTGTCGAATCGGCTCAGATACACAACCTACCCAACATGAACCTTAGTCCTGACTTTGTTGCTGTTGTCTCTTCCCTTTCACAGTACATACTGAAATGTTCTAAACGTTTTTAGAAACGTGACCTGAAATAAACCTACCCACCATCCTCTCAAGATAACCCCACATTTTTCTCTTTCTTTTCTTTTTCTCTCTTAATCTTGTGTTCCCATTCTTCCATCACCACATTATTACACCCATCCCATCCGCACCTTCCTTGTCGTTCTTACCTTCCGTCTTGCTCTTACCTTCTTCTAGGAATTACCTACTCTTACCTGCTCATCACCTCACTCTTGCCTTACATAATACCCGTGCCTCCCTCGCTCCTTTACGGGCTCACCATAGCCCGTGCTACATGGACACTTCCTTCTGAGTAGCTAAATCTGAAACAACAACAACAACAACCTCGCTCCCAAGTTACAGCCCGCTCCTGTGTCAGGTAAGTCCACTACGGACTCACCATAGCCCGTGCTACTTTTTGTTCTGAGTAGCTGAATCTAAAACACCAGCAACAACCTCGCTTCCTATGCACATTGGAATAGATGGTAATGAAAAGGCAGACTCAATATCAAAAACTGTCACTGCTCTACCTATTGAACAGGTTAAAATAACCCCAACTTTTTCAAAGAAAGAGGAGCAAATCAAGAAGAAAAAACTCCCAACTATCAAAAGTCGCCACAGAGCCAAAGTAGCGGAAGGAAGATCACTGTGATATGGTACGAACAAGCCACTGGGTACTACTCTTTCAAGCCTGACAAAAAGATATCCAGAGACATTGCAGTAGCCATACATAGACTCAGACTAGGTTACAAGTGCTGCTGGTTGTAATGAAGAGTGTGGTTGTGGTGAAGAGTGTGGTTGTAGTGAAGAGTGTGGTTGTGGTGAACTTTGAGGTTGCAGTGATGAGTGTAGTTGATATGAACCCTGTGGTTGTAGTAAATACTGCGGTTGTGGTGAACACTGTGGTTGTAGTGAAGAGTGTGTTTGTAGTGAAGAGTGTGTTTGTAGTGAAGAGTGTGGTTGTAGTGAACACTGTGTTTGTAGTGAAGAGTGTGGTTGTAGTGAACACTGTGTTTGTAGTGAACACTGTGGTTGTAGTGAACACTGGTTGTAGTGAAGAGTAATAATGAATGTAGTGAAGAGTAATGAACACTCTTCACTAATGGGTAGTGAAGAGTGTGGTTGTAGTGAAGAGTGTGGTTGTAGTGAAGAGTGTGGTTGTGGTGAAGAGTGTGGTTGTAGTGGAGAGTGTGGTTGTGGTGAAGAGTGTGGTTGTAGTGAAGAGTGTGGTTGTAGTGGAGAGGGTGGTTGTGGTGAAGAGTGTGGTTGTAGTGAAGAGTGTGGTTGTCGTGAAGAGTGTGGTTGTAGTGAAGAGTGTGGTTGTAGTGGAGAGGGTGGTTGTAGTGAAGAGTGTGGTTGTGGTGAAGAGTGTGGTTGTATTGGAGAGGGTGGTTGTAGTGAAGAGTGTGGTTGTAGTGGAGAGGAGTAGTATAAACCGGGCCAGAACGTGTCCGTTTTGCTTTTTCCGACGGATAGTATAAACCGGGCCAGAACGTGTCCGTTTTGCTTTTTCCGACGGACACGATCTGGCCCCATGTTTTTTAGTTACCCCGGTGAGATTTGACGGACACGATCTGGCCCCATGTTTTTTCGTTGCCCCGGTGAGATTTGACGGACACGATTTGGCCCCATGTTTTTTCGTTACCCTGCTGACCCATGCACGGGCATTGCTAATGGTCAATGACGTCATCAACTTACCTGGGGATTAAAAGGCCGGCTCCTGGCCCCATC
>WNGS01162198.1:35749-48273 GCA_020271785.1 Procambarus virginalis
CCTCGTGTGACCTCCCCAAAATTGTGGCCATTAATCAGTGCCATACCAGGTCGCCTGGGAGTGCCACGTTACAATCTCGGTATCAAAACTTGAGAGTGCCAATTGACAGAGGTGGACCCGCAGGCGGCGTGTCCCTCCCCTAGATCAGAAGAGGCATTCCGATTGGCTGGTTAGGCGCATCAGAAACCAATCAGTGAGTCCCTTTGAAGCCGGATAGAGCCGTTTTCTTCCTTCCTATACTGGGCGGATTGGCTTTCTTACTCGGCGGTAGGCTAGTGTCGTAATTACACCTGTGCTCAGTGTACAGGTATTATTCCACCTGTGCTCAGTCAGGTATTTATCACCTGTGCTCAGGTAAAGGTAATTTATCATCGTGCTCAGTTAATTTATTCACCTGTCTGCTCAGTGCACAGGTAAATTATTCCCCCAATGTCTGGGCCCAGAGGACGAGCTCAACCGTAACAGAGCCACAAATAACTAACGATCAACGAGCCCACACGTAACAACAGAGCCTCGGCTGGCAACAGAGCCCGACGGGAACCCGAGCCTCGACTGAACAGAGCTCCGACGAACAGAAACTTGTCAGAAGAATCGATTCTAGATCTCTGGTGTCGTCTGTCACAGGAAGAAAAATAGGCATGTATGAGTGTATGCAGCTATATAGTATAATGTGAATGAATGTTCCTCTCCCACCCCTTTGCCTTCACAATCTGTTTTATCTTACTCTGTCTACTGCCCAATAATGAGTCACACAGGCAAAGAAGGTACCGCTTTACCTTCCTCTTCCCGGACGAAGACCTTTTGTTTTAACGCCTTTTATAATTTATATTTTATTTATTTTTATACAGGCGGCAGACCCTTGACCTCGGGGGGTCACCGTGGCTCTGGCAGTCAAAATGTAGGGTATTCAAGTAGGGAGGTCAAAACTGGATATGGAAGATGTAGGGGATAGAAGAGAGAAATAGAGGAGAGAGAGAGAGTGAGAGAGAGAGAGAGAGAGCGAGAGAGAGAGGAGCGAGCGAAGAGAGGAGAAGAGGTGGAGCGGGAGAGATGGGAGAGAGGGGGGGCGGAATGAGAGTAGAGTGAGACAACTGAGGAGATAATTCTCAGGTGGGTGTAGACCGGTAATGAGGTAATTTAATCAATGAGAGGCCTGAGGGGTGTCGCTTGGGACCTTGACAAGGTACGTGGTCCAGGAGGAGCAGGGGAACGAACAAAGAAGAAATGGCATATGCAGAAGCAGCAGAGCACACGCAACAGCGAGCCGCAGGAGCAGATAGCAGCAGGAGCAGGCGCAGGCAGCAGGAGCAGGCAGACAGCAGCAGGCAACAGAGACGAGCAGCACCAACAATTAAGGACAAGAGGCAGTTCAGACTTGGCGAAAGTGGTGTAGGAAGATTCCGGTGACCAGAAACACACAGGAGAATTAAGATAAAAAAATGAAGTAAAGAAAATGGAGTGTGAGACCCTCCCATAAGGGGAAACTACGGTAAGTTTCGAGCCTCGGAGGTCAGGATAATGCCTGTAGTTACCCTAATAAGGAAAGACTAGGTAAGTTTACCTGAGCCCGCTTCGCGGTACTCGCCGCATGCGTTATAATCTTCTCCATCCTCAATCGAGTCAAAACAATCTTCTTAAAGCCTTTCTCCGCCTCTCTCTCACCAGACAATTCGACCAATAGACTGCCTGTGGGATAACACCTTCTGCAGAACGGTCTACCTCACACACGCGCGCGCCGCTTCATTACCTTTACCAAACTCACTAGATCAGATTCCCGTTAATAATATCCTGGAATTTCGACAAAAATCTGACAAGAATAAGTACAAGTAAGTTTTGGTCGAACTTTCCTCGCTGAATGAAAACGTTTTGACTCAACGAAAATATGTCTTTGAAATACCTCTCTATATTCCCGAACTCCTCCTTTTAAGTCGTGTTTACCCAGCTGCTTGCGGACTCTCGCCTCTAAGGGACATGTTGTGTGGGAGGCTCGTGGGATAGCTCTCTTTTGGCCCATAGTCGGTAATGAGACTTTTATGAGCGAGCCAAAGACCGTGCCTCTACGGTGACGGCCTCTACGGTGGCGCCTCTACGGTGATGCCTACTATCTGTACGGTGAACGCCTCTACGGTGATGCCTCTTCGGTGATGCCTCTACTGTGAGCCTACGGTGACTACTCTACGGTGATCGCCTCTACGGTGACGCCTCTACGGTGTGACGCCCTCTACGGTGCGATGACTCTCCTACTCTACGGTGATGCCTCTACGGTGACGCCTCTAGCAGGTGACGCCTCTACGGTGATTAGTGCCCTCATACGTGAGCCTCTACGGTGATGCCTCTACGGTGAGGCCCTTACGGTGATGCCTCTACTGTGACGCCTGATACGTGACGCCTATACGGTGATGCCTTACGGTGAGACCTCTGCCGGTGACGCCTCTACGGTGACGCCTCTACGGTGATGCCTCTACGGTGACGCCTCTACGGTGATGCCTCTACGGTGATGCCTCTACGGTGATGCCTCTACGGTGATGCCTCTACGGTGATGCCTCTACGGTGATGCCTCTACGGTGATGCCTCTACGGTGATGCCTCTACGGTGATGCCTCTACGGTGATGCCTCTACGGTGATGCCTCTACGGTGACGCCTCCGGTGATGCCTCTACGGTGAGCTCTACGGTGAGTTACGGTGATGCCTCTATGGTACCCTACGCGTGAACCGGTGATGCTCTAGCCGTGAACAGGCGCCATGAGGGGGGGACCTCACAGCGGTGGACGCCACCGTAGCTCACGCAGGTGAGGTGACACGGTACAAGAAGCCCACGGTGAGCCCACGGTGAGACAGCACAGCCGGTGGCCAAGCTGACCACCGGTGGACGCCCTACGTGATGCACACGGTGATGCATGCAACGGGCAGGACTGCTTATACCAGTGAGACGCCCACTGCCAGGTTGAGGCGACAGTGGACAGCACAGCCACGCCAGGTGAGGACTGACAGCCACAGCCAGAGAGGCCAGCCGTCCCAGCCAGGGAGGGCTACATGACGCACGCCAGGTGAGGACATAGCCCAGCCAGGTGGAATGACAGCCAAGCATGGACATGCACCACGCCAGGGTGAGGACATAAGACAGTCCACAGCCAGGTGAGGACATGACAGCCACAGCCAGGAGAGGAATGACAGCCCAGCAGGTGAGCCACACAGCCTCAGCCAGGTGGGAATGACAGCCCACAGCCCAGGGTGAGGACATGACAGCACAGCCAGGTGAGGACAAGACAGCCACAGCCAGGTGAGGACAAGACAGCCACAGCCAGGTGAGGACCAAGACAGCCACAGCCAGGTGAGGACAAGGACAGCCACAGCCAGGTGAGGACAAGACAGCGCACAGCCAGGTGAGGACAAGACAGCCACAGCCAGGTGAGGACATGACAGCCACGCCAGGTGAGGACATGACAGCCACAGCCAGGTGAGGACAAGACAGCCACTGCCAGGTGAGGACATGACAGCGTCAGCCAGGTGAGGACATGACAGCCACAGCCAGGTGAGGACATCGACAGCCACAGCCAGGTGAGGACATCGACAGCCACAGCCAGGTGAGGACAGACAGCCACGCCAGGTGAGGACAGACAGCCACAGCCAGGGAGGACAGAAGCAAGCCAGCTAGGAGGACGACGCCACAGCCAGGTGAGGACAAGACAGCCACATGCCAGGTGAGGACATGACAGTCACATGCCAGGTGAGGACATGACAGCCACGCCAGGTGAGACATGACAGGCACAGCCAGGTGAGGACACGACAGCCACAGCCAGGTGAGGACAAGACAGCCACTGCCAGGTGAGGACATGACAGCACTGCAGGTGAGGACAATACAGCCACAGCCAGGTGAGGACAAACAGCCACTGCCAGGTGAGGAGAGTGGCGTGGGGGGGTGCAGAAACACAACACAAGTCTCCATAAGGGGAAGTCCAGAACAGTTGCGCATAGCCGTGCATCTTTCTATTCACACCTGCTCCATACAAGCCCCTCCAACAATCGCCTCGCCCTTCTGCCACCATTCTCCCTTCCCGTAAAATCCCCAACCCCCCTCCTTCCCCCCCCCCCTCAATCTCCACCATTTTCACTTCAAACACAATTCTTCAGTATCTTCCCCTCCCACTTCACCACAAATACACATTTCCTTCGGCCAGAAGATAAGACGCCGCTCTACATTCCTCACGACTGTGGTCCAAGATGCAAATGTTCTCTTAACTGAAAACTTAATCTTTCCCTTACAACCAGCGGACGGTTGGAAGAACAAAGAGACTCACAACTCATGAGGAGGAAATGGCCCGTTGAGGTTGGTAACGGGTTGTGAGGGTTGCTTCTCATGAGGGAGGGAACGGACCGTTGAAGGGGAAAGAATCGTGAAAGAAGACGATATATGGGAAGACTATGCCAGAAGCACCATCAGAGATCACTAATCTCGCCTTGATCTTAGGAAGGTGATGGTCGCTGCAGTGTGGAGCTCCTACTGCCTCTCCTCCGCGACCTGGTCCGGCCCGCCTCCCACCTCACAGCCCGCGGAGATAAGCACCTTATCAACGATGGAAACACGCGATATGAAGTCAGGAGGCAATGCTCCCTGAACGGTGCGGCAAGCGTGTTCAGACCAGGCAGCAGCAGCAGCAGCAGCAGCAGCAGCAGCAGCAGCACAGCGAGCAGCAGTAGAGTAGGAGTGAGGGATAAAAGGACTACTACTGCATGCAGGTACCAGATGGGGTTCGATTGCAATACGGTGATTCCAGAAGGGTGCTCTCGATTCCTTAGGATCATTCAACATACTGATTATGTTATGAATATTTGTTACAATGTCCCTTCTCTCAGTTATTTCTTCTACCGCCCCCTTACTTCTCTCCCCTCTCTCTCTCTCGCCACTTCTTCCTCGTCCTCCTCCACTCTCCTCCCCGCCCTCTCCCTCCCCCCTGTCTCCTCTCCTCTCCCCTCCCTCTCCTCTCTCCCTCTCCCAGTAGGTTGGGGAGGTCACAGTAGGTTGGGGAGGTCACAGTAGAAGGCATCAATGAGCCCCCTCTACTGTGTTTGACTGGTAATCATCAAATCTTACATGTGTTCCATCATGATATTAGTAGATTTGTACTACCAAATGTGTGTGTGTGTGTGTGTGCTCTCGCGTGCGTGCATGAATGCGCGTGCGCGCGTGAGGGAGGGGGGGTTCATTGGCCGAAAAGGCATTGCTGGATTTTTTTTAACTCGATTTTTAATTGCTGTTGATGTTTATTGGAGTGTTTCTGCTTTGGGAAAACTGGTATTCGTTTCCCTCGAGTGCCTCGTGCTCTGAGATGTGAACATTTGTACACAAAAAATATATATTTAATACCTATCGCGTCGCGTTCCCGTTCAAAATTATGAGTATTTCAGTACGTCCCTTTTTTATGGTTATAGAGCGGGCGCTAGCTCTTCAGCCTCGCCTTTGTGAACATGTAACGTCTGTCCCCTCCACCTTGTGTTTCATTCCACTTGGTGTCTTACACTGAAGAGGATCTTCCTTACATCCCTGAAGTGCTAGTCTTGTCGACTCACCTTATATGTCGTGACCATGTCTCCTCCTGCCATTCTTGTTTCTAGCGTGGTGTGAGGTCTATATGCAGGCGACGAGTCACAATAACGTGGCTAAAGTAAGTCGACCAGACCTCACACACTAGAAGGTGAAGGGACGACGACGTTTCGCCCCGTCCTGGACCATTCTCAAGTCGATTGGTGTGAGGTCTAGTTCTCTGTCCTTGTAGCTCAATCGTCGTAGTGCCGGGACCAGTCTTGAAGAAAACTTCTGGATTTCAGGTCCAACGTTGTTACCTGTCAGACGTTGGGGGGGGGGAAGGGAACTATCAGGGGGGTAAAGCGCCAAGCCATTACGACTATATAGCACTGGGAAGGGGTCAGGATAAGGATTTGTGATGGGACGGGGGTAAGGAATGGTGCCCAACCACTTGGACGGTCGGGGATTGAACCTGCATGAAGCGAGACCGTCGCTCTACCGTCCACCCATGTGGTTGGGATGGGGGGGGGTCCACATTGGTTCTACACATCCCAGTAATTACTAAACATAGGTACAACATCTGTATTACACATGTTTGAGTTAACTTTAAACATCATTCAACAGGATCAAACCAAACATGTCTAGACGTAAGAGTTACGAAGAAAACATTAGTGAAAACACACTATATGACCATAAAGAAGAAGAAAAAAAGCAATATTAACATCAACAAAAGAACAAACAAGTTCAACAACAGCAATTAGCGTGGTCCTGCGCGAGCCAATCCCGACGTCGCTAAAAATAGCCGTCGGGGGCCTCGATTCCCGGCGTCAGAGAGCAAGTAGCCCCGTGCTCACTCACGCCATTAAAAAAAGCTACTTTTTACTCTCCGTTACCAGACGCGTATCGGATTAACAAAGGTATTAACCCATTGAGGCTTACTGCGTTGAAAACGTCAACATTACGACGCCTGATTTTTAAACGTAGACGTCGCGTTTCTGAACGGATTGGTTCAAAAAGTAATTGGAACGGATTCTGAACGGAATTCAAGAATGTGAGGATGACGTTAGCTATGGTATATCGGTCTGTTTACACTTGGTGGTTAATGTGTGTGTGTGTGTGTGTGTGTGTGTGTGTGTGTGTGTGTGTGTGTGTGTGTGTGTGTGTGTGTGTGTGTGTGTATACTAGCTGGGCGAGCTCTAGTTCCTGGTCCCGGCATTCCTGTCCTCCTACCCCTTACACACACCTGGTATGTAATGTTTACATATGTGACCCTCGTGTAATGTATATTTTAATGCTCTCTCTCGCGTCCCATACGTGTTCCTGACGTGTTGTGTGTATACCTGCCAGGTGTGCACGAGAGTCATCCCCCTACACCTGTTGCATACCTGCTGCTGCATACTCTCAAACCTGCCTTACCTGTTGCTGGCGTTAGATTGCCCTGGATAATGACGGCTTGGCCGCGCTCTTCCTTGCTACCAGGTCGCGTGTGGCCAGGTACTCTGTTGAAGGTCATCCTTGAGTGAGGCACGTGTTGTTTAGTTCTCCCCCCCCCCCTAGTGTGGAATGGGACACACACACACACACACACACACACACACACACACACACACACACACACACACACACACACACACACACACACACACACACACCCTGAATGCCCCTATTACCTAGCAGTAAATAGGTACCTGGGAGTTAGTCAACTGTCACGGGCTGCTTCCTGGGGTGTGTGTGGTGTGGGCAAAAATAGTAGTTAGAAAACAGTTGATTGACAGTTGAGAGGCGGGCCGAAAGAGCAAAGCTCAACCCCCGCAAACACAACTAGGTGAACACACACACACACACAGGCCCACATATCCATTACATATCTAGGGGGGGTAGAAATAGCCTAAGCTACTCTATCCCTTTGAGATGTATTTCTTGCTTATCTCAATAAACATACTTGAACTTGAACTCCATTACAATCCGGTTGTTCCGGCACTTCCTGTAGAAACAGGTCTTCATTTGTTTCTTGGCCACGTACACTTTTGCTCCGGCAATATTTCGTACGCTTGCTGGAAGGGTGTTGAACAGCCGCGGGGCCTCTGATGTTCACTGGTTGTGACTCTGGCACCTCTACTCTTCACTGGTTCTATTCTGCACTTCCTACCTGGAGATATTGACTCTTAATATCACTCTTTCAAAAACTTTATGTATGATAATGCGATCGGTCTGTTTTCTAGCCTAAGCTTTACTGCCTCCCTTGTGCAGTCGAGCTATCATCTGCTGACCTAAAGTGCCTCTGGTATCCAAGCTTGTTCTCCACACAACGCTGAATGATCGTTCTTTACATAGCTTTATACGTGTGGAATTCCGAGAGTTAAACGCAAAGCAATTTTGATCATGAATTTTAAATTACCCGCCTGTGTATCGTTCAGTATTGCCTTATGAGGTTCCTTTTTTCACACTCACGTTACCGTTTTCGTCTTAATTCAGCAGAATCGAAGTATTATTAAGTCATTTTCACTCTTGTCGTAAATTATTTCGGCCTGTGGAGCAGTTGATTGGAGGTAGTTTGGGTAATTTCTTTTGTGATTGCTTCTCGGTCATTTAAAGTCGATCCGGGATGGCATCTTTTTTGGGGGGCAGAGTTGCCGGTTATTGTTTTTGTTTACATTTGTGGGTGAGTACGCGTGTGTGGCGGCCTTTAAACATGGCGGATGGTTTGTTGACCATTTGTTTGTCCTTCTCTTGGTTCCTACTTCATTCTCTTCCTTCCCCCTTCTCTTCCTTTCCTTCTCTTCCTTCCTTCCTTTCTCCTCCTCCTCTAGCTCCTTCACATCCTCCACGTCAGCCTCCTCCAGCTCCTCCTTCACCTTGCTCCTGACGACCTGGACAAAATGGCGCCAACATCTGTACACACAGAGGCCCCATTATGGTGCCCATTATCCCCATTCATAGTCCATATTTTCCTTGCTCGCAGCTTTCAAAGATCTCTCCAATAAACCTCTCAGTTGGACTATTATATATTTACAGCAAAACATTTCCGTTACGAGCGGGTCGATTTGAATGGCCTTGCGTGATTGGACGAACTACGCGTGACGTCACTATTCGCATGACGTCACAGTCACACGTCAGCAGAGAGGAATGTGAGAATAACTAGTTTAATGGCTTCAGGCGACGGAAAGATGAAAACTAAAACTAGCCCAATAATTGGCTAGTTTTACGCAGCCACTGGACGGCATTCTCATGGTGACGTCACTGGGCGTATCAGCCAATGGGTATAGCCGCCTTCATAATCTCATGGTGACGTCACTGGGCGTGTCAGCCAATGGGTATAGCCACCTTCAGAATCTCATGATGACGTCACTGGGCGTGTCAGCCAATGGGTATAGCCGCCTTCACACTCTCATGGTGACGTCACTGGGCGTGTCAGCCAA
Source organism: Procambarus virginalis (assembly GCA_020271785.1). Lineage (NCBI taxonomy): Eukaryota > Metazoa > Arthropoda > Malacostraca > Decapoda > Cambaridae > Procambarus > Procambarus virginalis. The sequence continues at coordinate 44,693 of WNGS01162198.1, forward strand.
TGGGTATAGCCACCTTCAGAATCTCATGATGACGTCACTGGGCGCGTCAGCCAATGGGTATAGCCGCCTTCACACTCTCATGGTGACGTCACTGGGCGTGTCAGCCAATGGGTATAGCCACCTTCAGAATCTCATGATGACGTCACTGGGCGTGTCAGCCAATGGTATAGCCACCTTCAGAATCTCATGATGACGTCACTGGGCGTGTCAGCCAATGGGTATAGCCGCCTTCACAATCCCACGATGACGTCACTGGGCGTGTCAGCCAATAGGGAGGCTTCAAATAACGCCCACGATGACGTCATATAGCGCCCACATTTGGTTACTAACGAAATTATAATCTGAATTCGGATCAATGAAACTGTTTTGAAGGGTTTATGGTAATGTGACGACCTTCTGCTAAAGAAGTTAGAAATATCTGAACTGTCTTGAACTGTGGCAGTGTGAGGGGGGGGAGGAGGATGGGGGGGGGTGTGGGGGGGGGAAGTGAGGAACATGTTAAGCAGTGAGGGGGCCCCGCCCCCCACCCCTCCAGGGGGGGAACCTCACCCTTATACATATTCAGTCTTCCTGTCACACACACACACCCTTGCACCGCCCACACCCCCTCCCTCTCCCCCCCCTAACGGACGCACCGGGGGGGGGGGAGGGGGGTTACGAAGGAGGGGTGACAGGGTACAATCTGTGGTACACGTAGACGGTACGCTGAACAAGACTGTGGTACACACGACTGTGCTGGAACGAGCCCGGCCTGAGAGGCGAGGCTCGACTTGCGATAACTTGGTCCAACAGGCTGTTGCTTGGAGCGGCCCGCAGGCCCGCAGGTCCACTACAGCCTGGATGGTCCGGCATTTCTTGCAAGAACCCAATCTAAATGTTTCTTGAAGACATCCACCTCTCGCTCATGCTCACACTACACGCTCCGACGCATGCGTGCTCACAATACACGCTCCGACGCATGCGTGCTCACAATACACGCTCCGACGCATGCGTGCTCACAATACACGCTCCGACGCATGCGTACTCACAATACACGCTCCGACGCATGCGTGCTCACAATACACGCTCCGACGCATGCGTGCTCACAATACACGCTCCGACGCATGCGTGCTCACAATACACGCTCCGACGCATGCGTACTCACACTACACGCTCCGACGCATGCGTACTCACAATACACGCTCCGACGCATGCGTACTCACAATACACGCTCCCACGCATGCGTACTCACAATACACGCCGACGCATGCGTACTCACAATACACGCCCGACGCATGCGTACTCACAATACACGCTCCGACGCATGCGTACTCACACTACACGCTCCGACGCATGCGTACTCACAATACACGCACGTGAGAATTACAACCTTGCGAGGATGGATATATATTATATAGAAGCTGTACTTAACCTCTAAGCGCCAGCCAATATTCATATTTTCCCTTATAGGTTATTATTTTCACGCTGTTGCTTATTAGCTAGAGTTACCGGGCGTTCCAAGAGGGGGGGAGGGGGGGTACCGGGTGTTCCCGGTAGTGAATATATACTGTGAATGTCACGGTATATATCCTACCGTCACATTTGTCACAGTAACAAGGTGACAGTGATGTATCCTCTTACGGGGCTATTCATGCCCATGCCACCTCTTGGGTGGCTTGATCTTCACAATCCATCAATCACCAATTCATTAACACAAATAAAAAATCATCCGTTGTTGTTGTTGTTATAGATTCAGCTACTCGGAACAAGTTCCAAGTAGCACGGGCTATGGTGAGCCCGTAACTTACCTGGCACAGGACTGGGCAAGAAAGCACGGGCTATGTGAGCCTCGTGGACGGGAGATGTCTCCCGTGTGACAATCACCCCATAGGGCTCCCATTATAACACGCCCCTGGCAGCCCCATTATTTTGACGGTCATATCATTCTGTTGACAGGAGTCCGTCTTCGAAGAGAATTTCCAAGGTTCGTGTTAATCATTTTTCCTTGAGAGAACACTGTAATATGTTGACCAGACCACACACTAGAAGGTGAAGGGACGACGACGTTTCCCAATCGACTTGAGAATGGTCCCAGGACGGACCGAAACGTCGTCGTCCCTTCACCTTCTAGTGTGTGGTCTGGTCAACATACTTTAGCCACGTATTGTGGACTCCTCGCCTGCACACTATAGTATATGTAAGTTGCTCATTTGATACCAAAATGTTTCCGGGGTCAGAAGATATTTCAAGATTTAAAATAATAAAAGATCTCTCTATTTCCTGTACCATATAAAGGGTCAGGAGAAAGGTTTAGGAAAATACTTAATATTTCAATCAAATGTCTTGTCTTCCCTGGAGGGTAGAGCGACGTTCTCGCGTTATGCAGGTCGGCGTTCAATCCCCGACCGTCCAAAATGGTTGGGCATCATTCCTCCCCCCCCCCCGTCCATCCCAAATCCTTATCCTGACTCCCTTCCAAGTGATATATATAGTCGTAATGGCTTGGCGCTTCCCCTGATAACTCTCTCCTCCCTGGTGGTAATATCAGGTTGAAAGCGATTCAAGATACAAGGCGGATCAAGGGGCCTGGTCGAGGACAGGGCCGCGGGACGCTAAGCCCTGACATCATCTCAAGGTAGACGAGACACCATCCAAGATAGTTTGCTCATTTCTATGAAATTCTTTAAGAGAGAAGACATGTCAGTATAGCAATTTAGACATTTGACCCAGAACCAAGAAAGAAGAGAAGTGTTGATGGTTTGGAATGATTTGTGTTGCTGTTCTGTGAGTGTGTGTGTGTGTGTGTGTGTGTGTGTGTGTGTGTGTGTGTGTGTGTGTGTGTGTGTGTGTGTGTGTGTACTCGCCTATTTGTGCCTGTAGGATGGAGCTCAAGCTCTTGGACCCCGCTTTTCTAGCCGCTGGTTGTCTAATAGAATGTCTCCTGACACTTTTCCCTATCATACCTGACTTTAAAGTTGTGAATTGAGGCTGCCTCGACAACCTGCTGCTCTTTGGGGTCATTCCATTTACTCACTACCTTTACCCTGAAAGAAAACTTTCCAACACATCTGAGTCTCAAGCTTCTATCCGTGCCTCCCCCTTTTTTTATTGGTATTTGTAAACATTTAGCTTTTTCTCACTCTGTCAACCCCCCTAAGTATCTTATACGTCAGTATCATGTCCCCGTCTTTCTCTCTCTCTCTCACACACACACAAGGGAGAGAGAGAGAGAGAGAGAGAGAGATAGAGATAGAGGGAGAGAGAGAGAGAGAAGTAAGGGGGAGGGTAGAAGAAATGAACTGAGAGAAGGGACATTTGTATACAAATATTTCATAAACATAATCAGTATGTTGAATGATCCTAAGAGGAAGTCGAGAGCACCCTTCTGGAATCACCGTATTGCAATCGAACCCCATCTGGTACCTGCATGCAGCAGTAGTCCTTTGTCTCAGCCCGCTCACTACTGATGCTGCAGCTGCTGCTGCTGCTGCTGCTGCTGCTGCTGCCGGGCTGAACACGCTGCCGCACCGTTCAGGGAGCATTGCCTCCTGACTTCATATCGCGTGTTTCATCGTTGATAAGGTGCTTATCTCCGCGGGCTG
>WNGS01162199.1:13995-31517 GCA_020271785.1 Procambarus virginalis
ATTTAACTTAGGAAAATTCTCATCTGTACATAATTCCCCTTTCGGTATGCCAGCCTTTTGATTCCTAGTTCTTTTTTGGGGGAGATAATTCCTAGCTCTACCAGGTACTACCAGGTACCAGGTGTGTTGTGTGTGTGTGTGTGTGTGTGTGTGTGTGTGTGTGTGTGTGTGTGTGTGTAATTACCTAAGTGTAATTACCTAAGTGTAGTTACAGGATGAGAGCAACACTTGTGGTGTCCCGTCTTCCCAGCACTCTTTGTCATATAACACTTTGAAACTACTGACGATCTTGGCCTCCACCACCTTCTCACCCAACTTGTTCCAACCGTCTACCACTCTGTTTGCGAAAGTGATTTTTTTTTTATTTCTTCGGCATCTGTGTTTAGCTAGTTTAAATCTATGACCTCTTGTTCTTAAAGTTTCAGTTCTCAGGAAATCTTCCCTATCGATTTTATCAATTCCGGTTACTATTTTGTATGTAGTGATCATATCACCTCTTTTCTTCTGTCTTCTAGTTTTGGCATGTTTAATCCCTCTAACCTCTCCTCGTAGCTCTTGCCCTTCAGTTCTGGGAGCCACTTAGTAGCATGTCTTTGCACCTTTTCCAGTTTGTTGATGTGCTTCTTAAGATATAAGCACCACACAACCGCTGCATATTCTAGCTATGGCCTAACAAAAGTCGTGAACAATTTCTTTAGTATATCGCCATCCATGTACTTAAAAGCAATTCTGAAGTTAGAGAGCGTGGCATAGGCTCCTCGCACAATATCCTTTATGTGGTCCTCAGGTGATAGTTTTCTATCTAGAACCACCCCTAGATCTCTTTCTTTATCAGAATTCTCTTATAATCAGAAACTTTATCAACCTACATAATATATAGGTTGTGTGAGGTCTATGTTCTCCTATTCCGCATTCCATAACATGGCATTTATTAACAATAAATTCCATTTGCCAAGTGGTGCTCCATATACTTATTTTGTCCAGGTCATCTTGAAGGGCATGACTATCATCTAAGTTTCTTATCCTTCCTATTATCTTAGCATCATCAGCAAACATGTTATCTTGAGATCTTGAGATGATTTCGGGGCTTTTTAGTGTCCCCGCGGCCCGGTCCTCGACCAGGCCTCCACCCCCAGGAAGCAGCCCGTGACAGCTGACTAACACCCAAGTACCTATTTTACTGCTAGGTAACAGTGGCATAGGGTGAAAGAAACTCTGCCCATTGTTTCTCGCCGGCGCCTGGGATCGAACCCGGGACCACAGGATCACAAGTCCAGCGTGCTGTCCGCTCGGCCAACCGGCTCCCGTTGTTCATATAATTCTCCAGATGTTCATATAATTCTGTAAACCAACTGGTAGATCATTTATGTAGACAATAAATATCACCGGTGCAAGAACTGAACCCTGTGGTACTCCACTTGTGACATTTCTCCAGTCCGATACAATGCCTCTGATCACTGCCCTCATTTCTCAATCAGTCAGAAAATTTTTCATCCATATTAGAAGCTTACCTTTCACCCCTCCAATATTTTCCAGTTTCCAGAACACCCTCCTATGTGTAACTCTGTCGAAAGCCTTTTTTAGGTCCAGATAGATGCAGTCAACCCAACCATCTCTTTCCTGTAATATCTCTGTGGCTCGATCATAGAAACTGAGTAAATTCGATACACAGGATCTTCCAGATCGAAAACCATACTGTCTGTCTGATATTATATCATTTCTCTCCGGGTGTTCTACCCATTTAGTTTTAATTATTTTTTCCAATATTTTGACTATTACACTTGTCAATGATACAGGTCTATAATTAAGGGAGTCTTCCCTGCTTCCACTTTTGTAGATTGGAACTATGTTAGCCTTTTTCCACACATCAGCTACAACTCTTGTAAACAGGGATGCCTGAAAAATCAGTTGAAATGGAATGCTGAGCTCAGGTGCACATTCTCTCAGAACCCTTTTGGAAACTCCATCTGGACCAACTGCTTTGTTCTTATTTAGCTCCTTGAACATTTTTTCCACTTCGTCTCTAGACACCTCTATGTGCTCTATGTTGTTCTCTGGAATTCTTATTGTATCTGGTTCCCTGAAGATTTCATTTTGTACAAACACACTTTCTAACTTTTCGTTTAATGTTTCACACATTTCCTTTTCATTTTCCGTGAATCTATTTCCCATTTTCAACCTCTGAATATTATCCTTTACCTGCAATTTGTTGTTTATGAATTTATAGAATAGACCTGGTTCTGTTTTACATTTGTCTGCAATCCCTTTTTCAAAATTTCTTTCTGCCTCTCTCCTCACTGCCGTGTAGTTGTTTCTCGCATCTTTGTATTGCTGGTATGTTTGGGGGTTTGGCCTCTTCCTGTATTGATTCCATTTTTGTGTCTTTTGGTCTCTGGCCCTCTAGCAATTTCTGTTGAACCAATCCTGTTTCCTAGTTCTGCATTTTGTTTTGTGCCAATATCATATATTTCACAAAACTTGACATACATCTCATTCTCTTCCTTGCCTAGCAACAAGTCTGTCCAATGATACTCACTAAAAAAATTTTTAAAGTTGCCTTAATTAATATTCTCTCCTAAAGTCAGGTTTTTCAATTGCATCAACCTTCATATTTTCTTCCAGACTATAATGCATTGCATACTTTATTCCCAAAAAGACATGGTCACTTTTACCCAAGGGAGGAAGGTACTGAATGTCAAATATTTCTTCCTCCTTCCTGGTAAATATCAAATCTAGCATGGAGGGAACGTCTTTTTCCCTCATCCTAGTAGCTTGTGTAACATGTTGATACAAGAATGTTTCCAGGATGAGGTCTACAAATTTACAGGTCCAGAAATCTTCTGTTTTAGCTTCATATGCTTCCCAGTCTATGGATTTCAAGTTGAAGTCGCCGACTATCAACAGTCGTGAACTATCGTTATCCGCTCTCGCTATGATCTCTTTCATTATTGTTATAAGACCTTCTCGTTTACTATCTAACTCCTCCTTTGACCATGTGCTGCATGGCAGTGGACTATATGCATTTATGATCATTAGTTTATCATCCTCATGGCAGATCTCTAGTGCTATTATGTCAACTTCTAATGGATTGGCAGTCATTATTTCGTTCACCTTTAGGTGTTCTTTCACCAGCACAGCAATGCCACCACCTTTCCTAATTTTTCTGTCCCGTCTCCAAATTGAGTAGCCCCTTGGGAATATGACCTCATTTAAAATAACATCTTCAAGTTTTGTCTCCGTGAGTGCAACAATGTCTGGTGTCTGCAGCTGTATTATATCACTTAACTCCAATATCATCGATCTTACTCTATCTATGTTGGTGTATGCAATCTTCAGGAACGTGTTCCCCCTCTTCTTATTTTTCACTCCCCCTCTCTCTAATGTTTTTGTTGGTTTGCCTTTATGTACCACTTTACTGGTCTGCCTACCCCTATCACTTTGTAGAAAAAAGAATTGATTTCTTCTTCATTCCTGCTCTCATTTAAACGTTTTGCCTCAGCGAGGTTCAGTTTCAGCTTCTCCCTATCTTCTTTTGAAAGATTTCGTCTTAACGTCCACACTTTCCCATCCTCATCACTTTGTAATTTTCTAGCATTCCTTGGTACTTCTTCCATCTGTTTAGCATCATTTAGGGTGATCCTCAAAGGTCGATCTTTCCCTTTTACATATCTGCCTATTCTCCTGTAGTCGCACACATTCTTTATGGTTGTAAGACCTTCCACGAGGCCAACAATATTATCAACTACTTTTGCTTCTTCTACAGCTCTTTCTGACCTAGATGTTATCTCCTTTTCTTTGCAGCCAAAAATGATCAGTGACTTACTCCGATCAACTGTGTTTTGCACCAACTTCGGGTTAGATGCCAATTCTTTTCTCACTTCCAGTCTAATGTTTGTTTTATCTTGGTTGCTGCAGTGTTTGACTTCCTTTACTGCTTCTTCAATTTTTTCCTTCTCCTTAGCCACTTGTGCATAAGTGAGTTGCATATCTATCTTGCACTGTTCTATTCCCTGTGTAACTTCCTCCATCTGTGCTGACAAAAGCTGTTTCTCCTGTTGAATTTCCTTACCTAACCTATTGTAGTCATTTATGTTTAAATTTTACTTTAACTTCCTCAATAGCTATTTTTAAGAGTTTATTTTCTTCTTCCACAGCTTTGCAATTTGTTTCCAATTGATTCTTATCCTTGCACAAGTCTTTCACTAAACCTCTGTGTGCATGTGTGTGTGTGTGTGTGTACTCACCTAGTTGTACTCACCTAATTGTGCTTGCGGGGGTTGAGCTTTGGCTCTTTGGTCCCGCCTCTCAACTGTCAATCAACTGGTGTACAGATTCCTGAGCCTACTGGGCTCTATCATATCTACATTTGAAACTGTGTATGGAGTCAGCCTCCACCACATCACTTCCTAGTGCATTCCATTTATTAACTACTCTGACACTGAAAAAATTCTTTCTAACGTCTCTGTGACTCATCTGGGTACTAAGTTTCCACCTGTGTCCCCTTGTTCGCGTCCCACCCGTGCTGAAGAGTTTGTCTTTGTCCACCCTGATATACCTGATCAACCAGGCTGTGACTCATACGTCAGGCTGTGAGCAGCCGCGTCTAACAGCCTGGTTGATCAGTCCAGCAACCAGGAGGCCTGGTCGGCGACCGGGCCGCGGGGACACTAAGCCCCGGAAGCACCTCAAGGTAACCTCAAGGTAACCCTGTCAATTCCCCTGAGAATTTTGTAGGTGGTTATCATGTCTTCCCTTACTCTTCTGTTTTCCAGGGATGTGAGGTTCAGCTCCCTTAGCCTTTCCTCGTAGCTCAATCCTCTCAGTTCCGGGACGAGCCTGGTGGCATACCGCTGAATCTTCTCTAACTTTGTCTTGTGTTTAACTAGGTTTGGACTCCAGGCTGGAGCTGCATACTCCAGGATTGGTCTTACATAAGTGGTATACAGGGTTCTGAAAGATTCCTTACACAAGTTTCTAAAGGCAGTTCTTATATTGGCCAGTCTAGCATATGCCGCTGATGATATTCTTTTGATGTGGGCCTCTGGGGACAGGTTCGGTGTGATATCAACCCCCAGATCTTTCTCTCTATTTGACTCTTGCAGGATTTCACCTCCCAGATGATAACTTGTGTTCAGCCTCCTGCTCCCTTCGCCTAATTTCATCACCTTACACTTTCCCGAGTTGAACTTTAGCAGCCATTTTCTAGACCATTCCTCCAGTTTATCCAGGTCATCCTGTAGTCTCTGTCTATCTTCATCCGTCTTGATTCTTCTCATAATTTTTGCATCATCAGCAAACATTGAGAGGAATGAGTCTATACCCTCAGGAAGATCGTTCACATGTATTAGAAACCAGGATGGGTCCAAGTACTGAGCCCTGTGGGACTCCGCTGGTGATATCTCGCCACTCTGATGTCTCCCTCCTCACCTTTACTCGCTGTTTCCTGTTGCTTAAGTACCCTTATCCACTGGAGCACCTTCCCTTTTTCTCCTGCCTGTTGCTCCAACTTTTTTAACAGCCTTTTATGGGGTACTGTGTCAAAGGCTTTTTGGCAATCCAGGAAAATGCAGTCGGCCCACCCTTCTCTTTCCTGCCTAATTTTTGTTGTCTGGTCATAAAATTCTATTAACCCTGTGAGGCACGATTTACCATCCCTGAACCCATGTTGGTGGTTCATTACAAAGTTATTTCCCTCCAGATGCTCTACGAGCCTTTTCCTCACGATCTTCTCCATCACCTTGCATGGTATACAAGTTAAGGAAACTGGCCTGTAATTCAGGGTCTCTTGCCTGTCACCCTTTTTGTATATTGGGAGCACGTTAGCTGTCTTCCAACTTTCAATCAGGTAAGTCTCCTGATTCCAGTGACCTGTTATACACCATAGAGAGTGGCACACTTAGTGCTTCTGCACCTTCCTTTAGTATCCATGGTGAGATTCTGTCAGGCCCAACAGCCTTTGTCACATCCAGCTCCAGCAGACACCTTTTGACCTCATCACTGGTGAGGTCAAATTCCTCCAAGGCTGCTTGGTTTGCCGCCTCCTCATTTAGTGCAGGGGCTTCTCCTTGTTCTATTGTGAAGACCTCCTGGAATCTCTTGTTGAGTTCTTCACACACCTCCTTGTCATTCTCTGTGTATCTGTTCTCCGCCTTTCGCAGCTTCATCACTTGTTCCTTCACTGCTGTTTTCCTCCTGATGTGGCTGTGGAGCAGCTTTGGTTGGGTCTTGGCTTTACTCGCGATGTCATTTTCAAACTGTCTCTCTGCTTCCCTCCTCACTCTGAGGTACTCATTTCTGGCCCTCTGGTATCTCTCTCTGCTCTCTGGTGTTCTGTTATTTCTGTAGTTTCTCCATGTTCTTTTACTCAGTTGCTTCGCTACCTTGCATTCCTGGTTGAACCATGGGTTTTTCTGTTGTTTTTCGTTTTTCTCCTTTTGGATCGGGATAAACCTGTCTGCAGCTTCCTGGCACTTCTGGGTGACAAAATCCATCATGACCTGCACATTCTTGTCTCTAAGTTCTGTTTCCCATGGTATTCCCCTGAGGAAGCTCCGCATCTCGTCATATTTTCCTCTTCGGTAATTCAGTCTTTTTCCACTCCTATCCATGGATAGGTTATCCCTACCTCCACCAAGTACTCAAAGGTCAGTACACTGTGGTCACTCATTCCTATGGGGCTTCAACTTTGACTTCCCTTATTTCTGACTCATTCAGGGTGAATATCAAGTCGAGTCTAGCTGGTTCATCATTGCCTCTCACTCTTGTGGGTTCCTTGACATGCTGGCTCAGAAAATTCCTTGTTGCCACTTCCAAGAGTTTAGCTCTCCACGTATCTGCACCACCATGTGGGTCCCCATTCTCCCAGTCTATCTTTCCATGGTTGAAATCGCCCATGATTAAGAGTCTGGAGTCATTTCTGCAGGCGCTGAAGCTGCTCTCTCTATTATACAAATGGTTGCCATGTTGATCCTATCAAACTCCTGTCTAGGTCTTCTGTCATTTAGGGGAGGGTTGTAAATGACTGCCACTATTATCTTAGGTCCACCCATTGTTATAGTTCCTGTTATGTAATCTCTGAATCCGTCACAGCCCGGAATTTCCATCTCATCAAAACTCCAGTCCTTCCTTATCAGCAGGGCCACTCCTCCACCTCCTCTCCCTTCCCTCTCCTTCCTTACTATATAGTAGTCCTTTGGAAACACAGCATCTGTTATGACTCCTGACAATTTTGTTTCCGTTAGTACTATTACATCAGGGTTTTCTTCTTGCACCCTTTCTGCCAGTTCACTTGTTTATTGGTAATCCCATCAATGTTTGAGTACATTACCTTGAAGCTCACTTTCTTATATCCAAAATCACCCTCACTCCCCACAAGTGTAGGAAGTTGTTCTATGGCCATTGCTACTTCGGTAGGCTCCTCCTCCTGTGAGGTAGATTCCAGGGGTTCAAGGGAGGTGGAGTGGGGGATGGAGGGCTTAGGTCTTCCTCAGGCCTGCTTGGGGCAGGAAGAAGTCCTGGGGGTGAGGGAGCAGGGATTGCTTGGGGAAAGGGCACGTCCTCTTGCGGTGTAGTTGACAGGGGTTTGGAGGGAGATGGAGTGGGGGATAGAGGGCTTTGGTCTTGCTCAGGCCTGCTTGGGGCAGGGAGAAGACCAGGGTCTGGGAAAGCAGGGGCTACATGGGGTAAGGGGAGGGGAGGATTTGGGTTTCATGATGGGCATTGTGCAGGGGGAGGAAGGGTTTGTGCTGGGGGGTAGGAAGGGCCTATTGGGTGGTGGGCTGGGGTGTTGCATTCCCCCTTGGGTTCCTGGGTTGCTGGATTGGGGCTCCCCACTCCCCTCTGGGATTGCTTGGTTGGAGGCTGAGGTTCCCTGGCTCCCTTCCCTCTCCTTGCGCCTTTTCCTTGCATCTGCTGCCCTTACTATCTCGTCTTGGTCATGTCCCTCTGAACATATACCTCTTTGTAGTTCCTTGCATACCTCAGTTTGCTCTTCTTTACTAGGATGTCCTCTTTGATGTCCTCGCTCTTGAATACTACCTTGATCAATCTCTTTTTGTCTCTGTTGTACTGGCCAATCCGGAAAAACTGTTCTATGTCTCGTTCAGCCCCTTCCATTCCTATCTCCTTTAATATCCCTGCCACTTCAGCTTTGTCTTTAGTCCTCGATTCCTCCCTTGTGGAGCCCTCTTGTTCCTTCACACCTACCACTACTACAGCTCTTTTCCTTTCCATTAGCTGGCTTGTGCATCTAGCTGCCTCCTGTGAGGTTACTGCTTTCATTACAACTTCCTTGACTGTGGACATTGCTCCTGGGCTCTTCAGCATTTCAGCAAAGGTTGGCCAATTGTTGCGGTCCCTGCCATTGCTACATCTCCTGGTACCTGGGGTTGGTCCCCTTGGCCAGAGTCTGAGGAGGGCCTGTTTTTAGGATTTTTATCTCCTCTTGCGCTGCACACACGTTCTTCCTCTTCGCTGTGTGTGTGTGTGTGTGTGTACTCACCTAGTTGTACTCACCTAGTTGTGCTTGCGGGGGTTGAGCTCTGGCTCATTGGTCCCGCCTCTCAACCGTCAATCAACAGGTGTACAGTTTCCTGAGCCTAATGGGCTCTATCATATCTACATTTGAAACTGTGTATGGAGTCAGCCTCCACCACATCGCTTCCTAATGCATTCCATTTGTCAACCACTCTGACACTAAAAAAGTTCTTTCTAATATCTCTGTGGCTCATTTGGGCACTCAGCTTCCACCTGTGTCCCCTAGTGCGTGTGCCCCTTGTGTTAAACAGCCTGTCTTTATCAACCCTGTCGATTCCCCTGAGAATCTTGAATGTGGTGATCATGTCCCCCCTAACTCTTCTGTCTTCCAACGAAGTGAGGTTTAATTCCTGCAGTCGCTCCTCGTAGCTCATACCTCTCAGCTCGGGTACTAGTCTGGTGGCAAACCTTTGAACCTTTTCCAGTTTAGTCTTATGCTTGACTAGATAGGGACTCCATGCTGGAGCCGCATACTCCAGGATTGGTCTGACATATGTGGTATATAATGTTCTGAAAGATTCCTTACACAAGTTTCTAAAGGCCGTTCTTATGTTAGCCAACCTGGCATATGCTGCTGATGTTATCCTCTTGATATGAGCTTCAGGGGACAGGTCTGGCGTGATATCAACCCCAGGTCTTTCTCTCTCTCTGACTCTTGAAGTATTTCATCTCCCAAATGATACCTTGTATCTGGTCTCCTGCTTCCTACCCCTATCTTCATTACATTACATTTGCTTGGGTTAAACTCTAACAGCCATTTGTTCGACCATTCCTGCAGCTTGTCCAGGTCTTCTTGAAGTCTCAAGCTGTCCTCCTCTGTCTTAATCCTTCTCATAATTTTGGCGTCGTCAGCAAACATTGAGAGGAATGAGTCTATACCCTCTGGGAGATCATTTACGTATATCAGAAACAGGATAGGTCCAAGTACAGAGCCCTGTGGGACTCCACTGGTGACTTCACGCCAGTCTGAGGTCTCACCCCTCACTGTAACTCTCTGTTTCCTATTGCTTAGGTACTCCCTTATCCACTGGAGCGCCCTACCTGTTACTCCTGCCTGTTTCTCCAGCTTATGCATCAACCTTTTATGGGTACTGTGTCAAAGGCTTTCCGAAAGTCCAAAAAAATGCAGTCCGCCCACCCTTCCTTTCTTGCTTAATTCTTGTCACCTGATGTTAGAATTCTATCAATCTGTAAGGCAAGATTTACCCTCCTGAACCCATGTGATGGGTTGTCACGAAGTCTCTTCTCTCCAGATGTGTTACTAGGTTTTTTCTCACAATCTTCTCCATCACCTTGCATGGTATACAAGTTAAGGACACTGGCCTGTAGTTCAGTGCCTCTTGTCTGTCACCCTTTTTGTATATTGGTACTACATTAGCAGTCTTCCATATTTCTGGTAGGTCCCCCCGTTTCCAGTGACTTACTATACACTATGGAGAGTGGTAAGCAAAGTGCTCCTGCACACTCTTTCAATACCCATGGCGAGATTCCATCCGGCCCAACAGCTTTTCTCACATCCAGCTCCAATAGTGCTTTTTGACCTCATCTCTTGTATTTCGAACCTATCCAAGGTCACCTGGTTTGCTGCCACCTCTCCCAGCGCCGGATTATCTCCCTGTTCTATTGTAAAGACTCCTGGAACATTTGTTGAGTTCTTCACACACCTCTTGTCATTCTCTGTGTACCTGTCCTCGCCCACCCTAAGTTTATTCACCTGTTTCCTTCACGTGTTGTCTTCTCCTGATGTGACTGTGTAGAGCTTTGGTTCAGTCTTGGCTTTGTTAGCTATTCATTTTCATACCTTTTCTCAGCTGCTCTTCTCACACTGACCTNAGATTACCAGCGGGGAAGTAAGGAAGTGTTTCTAGAGTGGATGTGACAAAGACTATAGGCCCAGATGGAATCTCCCTTGGATACTAAAGGAAGGAGCAGAAGAACTGTGCCTACCACTCTCCATAGTGTATAACAAATCACAGGCAACAGGGGAACTGCCAGATATTTGGAAAGCAGCTATCATAGTCCCGATATACAAGAAAGGGCATAGACAGGAGGCACTGAACTACAGGCCAGTGTCCCTAACCTACATACCATGCAAGCTGATGGAGAAGATTGTGCAAAGAAAGCTAGTGGAGCATCTGGAGCGATAGTTCTTTGTAATACAGCATCAATATGGGTTCAGGGATAGCAGGTCCTGCCTCACAGGGTTGCTTGAATTCTACGACCAGGCAACAAAAATAAGGCAAGAAAGAGAAGGGTGGGCAGACTGCATATTTTTGGATTGTCAGAAAGCCTTTGATACAGTGCCACACAAGAGGCAAGTGAAAAAGCTGGAGTGAAAGGGAAGGTACTCCATTCGATAAAGGAGTACTTAAGCAACAAGAGACAACGAGTCTGTGTGAGAGGTGAGGTCTCAGATTGGCGAGACGTTACGAATGGATTCCCGCAGGGGTCAGTCCTTGGACCTATACTGTTTCTGATATATGTAAATGATCTCCCAGAGGGTATAGAATCGTTTCACTCAATGTTTGCCGATGATGCAAAAATTTTGAAGAGGATTAAAACAGAGGATGATAGTAGGAGGCTACAAGATGACCTAAACTTACTCAGTGAATGGTCAAACAAATGGCTGTTGAAGTTCAACCCGAGTAAATGCAACGTAATGAAACTAGGCAGTGGAAACAGGAGGCCAGACACAGGATACAGAATAGGAGATGAAGTACTTAATGAAACGGACAGAGAGAAAGATCTAGGTGTTGATATCACACCAAACCTGTCTCCTGAAGCCCACATTAAAAGAATAACGTCTGCGGCAAATGCGAGGCTGGCTAACATCAGAACAGCCTTCAGGAATCTGTGTAAGGAATCGTTTAGAATCTTGTACACCACATATGTAAGACCAATCCTGGAGTATGCGGCCTCAGCATGGAGCACGCACCTTGTCAAGCACAAGACGAAGCTGGAAAAAGTCCAGAGGTATGCCACTAGACTGGTCCCAGAACTAAGAGGCATGAGTTACGAGGAAAGACTGCGGGAAATGCACATTACGACACTGGAAGACAGAAGAGTGAGGGGGATACATGATCACTACATACAGAATCCTCAGGGAAATTGACTGGGTAGACAAGGATAAACTATTCAACTCTGGCGGTACGCGAACAAGGGGACACAGGTGGGAACTGAGTACCCACAGGAGCCACAGAGACGTTAGAAAAATCTTTTTCAGTGTCAGAGTAGTTAATATGATAAAGCCCAATAGGCTCAGAAATCTGTACACCGGATGACTGTTGAGAGACGAGACCAAAGAGCCAGAGCTCAACCCCTGCAAGCACAAGTAGGTGAGTACAACCTGGTGAGGACACAGCAGTGAGGGACTGTCGGGAGGGCGACGGTAATTGTGGTAACGTAATTACTTTGGACAAATTATCTGTAGGATGGCTAATTAATGGATCAAGATAATGAAGGAGATTAACGTCACTGGGTTTTGACTGACTGTCGTAGGGCGAAGTCATTGAGCTAACATAATTCGGTGGGATTTTTTTTCTGTCTGTGCGACAGTTGATTAATTATCTAAGTAAATTAGGGTAATTAACGCCTGCCACCTTGTGAATTCACAGTGTTTGATGAGTCTGGCTTAGGCACTCTGGATAGTAACGTATTGGTGTAGTATTAATTATCTGTCTGGGGACAGCTAATTAATTAATTAAGTTAATAAGGGTAATAACAACTCATGAAAGTAATTTTGCTACAGACTGAGGAGGTAACTGTAGACAGGGTGACAGTAATGTCAGCGTAAACTCGTTTGTATTAATAGGCTGTCCGTTTGACAGTAATTAGTTGGTAATTACTCACTGAATGCTTGACGCATCATGTGTGATGTAATTAAGGGTGAGCAAGTGATCGTGTGACAGTTGACTTGTCTGTAGGAGGCAAGTGTGTATTTAACGTAAACAAAATTGTTGATGACTGGTACTGACAGTCAATGAACGTATTTGCTCTCTAGCATTAGAATAAAGATTTAATCATTAGGATTTTGTCGTCCATGGGACGAAGTGTTAACGTGTAGTTGAAAGTGGGTTATCAGTGTTGTCATTAGCCCTCCTAGACATTGCAATCATACTGCAGGGGTGATGCAGGAGTGTCTTCGCAAATTGTTGCTATTGATTTATATTGCAGAGGGATGCAAATAACAAGATTGCAATTTGTGTCTTAAGTGGACACACCTGTGTTCAGTTAGTTCATTATTTCAGGCCAAAACTTTGGTTATATATGGAGCAGCATTTGACAGGATTCATTACTACGGGCTCATCATAGCCCGTGCTACCTGGAACGTTTTGTTCCAGGTAGCGAATCTTAAACAACAACAACAACAACAACAGGATTCATTGCTACAATAGGCTGTTGTTCAGCTTTCTGTAACGTGCCACTGAGAGACAGTAAAGTAACGTTAAGGCGTTGTTGTTGTAAAGAGTTTCTTTTGTGAATAAATTGTCGTTGTTAATGTGAACTGAGTTTTGATGAGGTATCAACTCCTAAATCTTTCTCTCTGTCCGTTTCGTGAAGGACTTCATCTCCCATTCGGTATCCAGTGTCTGGCCTCCTATTTCCATCCCGCAGTTACATTACCCTTCATTTACTCGGGTTAAATTTTAGTAGCCATTTGTTTGACCTTTCCTTTAGTTTGTTTAGGTCATCTTGTAGCCTCATACTATCCTCCTCTGTCTTAATCCTCCTCATAATTTTTGCATCATCAGCAAACATTGAGAGAAACGAGTCTATTCCCTTTGGGAGATCATTTACGTATATTAGGAACAGTACAGAGCCAAGAACTAATCCCTGTGGGATTCCACTGGTGACACCTCACCACTCCGAAGCCTCACCCCTCAGTGTCTCTCTCTCTTCTGTTGCTTAGGTACTCCCTTATTCAGTGGAGTATCTTCCCCTACAATATCGAAGGTTTTCTGGCATTCCCAAAATATGCAGTCTGCCTACCTCTCTCTTTCTTGCCTGATTTTTGTTGCCTAGTCATTGAATTCAATCACTCCTGTGAGGCATGATCTGCCATCCCTGAACCCATGCTGATGTTGTGATACAAAGTTCTTCCACTCCAGATATTCCTATATCATAAATTCAGAATATCCAGATGGTTCACAAAGATGAGTGTGTACTCATCTATTTGTACTCACCTATTTCTGTCTGCAGGATCGAGCATTGACTCTTGGATCCCGCCTTTCGAGCATCGGTTGTTTACAGCAATGACTCCGGTCCTATTTCCCTATCATACCTAGTTTTAAAATTAAGAATAGTATTTGCTTCCACAAACTGTTCCTTAAGTGCATTCCATTTTTCCACTACTCTCACGCTAAAAGAAAACTTTCTAACATCTCTGTGACTCATCTCAGTTTCCAGCTTCCACCCATGTCCCCTCGTTCTGTTACTATTCCATGTGAACATTTCGTCTCTGTCCATTCTGTGAATCCCCCTGAGTATTTTATACGTTCCTATCAGTTCCCCCTCTCCCTTCTTTTTTCTAGTGTCGTAAGGGACTGTTCCTTCAGGCGCTCCTCATACCCCATCCCTCATAACTCTGGGACGAGTCTCGTTGCAAACCTCTGAACCTTTTCCAGTTTCCTTATATGCTTCTTCAGATGGGGGCTCTGAACTTCAGATGGGGAATGATGTTCTAACTTTTGCCAGTGTAGAATACGCTGCTGTCGTTATCCTATTTATATGTGCTTCAGGGGATAGGTTAGGTGTTACGTCCACACCCAGGTCTCTTTCTCGCATCGTCACAGGGAGGCAGTTCTCCTTCATTGTGTATTGTCCCTTTGGTCTCCTATCTCCTAGTCACATTTCCATAACTTTACGTTTGCTCGTGTTGAATTCCAGTAGCCATTTCTCTGACCATCTCTCCAACCTGTTCAGGTCCTCTTGGAGGATCCTGCAATCCTCATCTGTCACAACTCTTCTCATAAACTTTGCGTCATCCGCAAACATCGACATGTAGGACTCTACTCCTGTAAACATGTCGTTAACATATATTAGAAATAGAATTAGTCCCAGCACCGATTCTTGAGGTACTCCACTCGTTACTGTTCACCAGTCCGACTTTTCGTCCATTACCGTAACTCTTTGGCTCCTTCCTGTTAGGTAGTTCCTTATCCATGCTAGGACCTTTCCTCCCACCCCCAGCTGCCTCTCGAGTTTGACCAGCAGTCTGATGTGCGGTACTGTATCAAAGGCTTTTTGGCAGTCCAGAAATATGCAGTCTGCCCAACCATCTCTGTTCTGTCTTATCTTCGTTATTTTATCATAAAATTTCAAAAGGTTAGTTAGGCACAATTTCACTTTCCAGAACCCATGCTGATGTTTGTTCACAAACCTAACGTTCTCCAGGTGTGCAACCAGTCGTAGCATAATTATTCTTTCACGTACTTTACAGGGGATGCTTGTCAGTGATACAGGTCTACAGTTAAGTGCCTCCTCACTATCACCTGTCTTGAAAATCGGTAAAACATTTGCCTTCTTCCAGCAACTGGGCAATTCTCCCGACATAAGTGACTCATTAAAGATCATTGCCAGAGGCACGCTGAGGGCCTGCGCTGCTTCTTTTAGTATCCACGGTGATACTTTGTCTGGTCCAACTGCTTTAGTTGCATCCAGTGTTGTCAACTGTTTCATTACCTCCTCTGCTGTCACCTATATATCTGATAGTCTTTCATCTAGGGTAATCGCTTCTAACAATGGGAGCTGCTCAGGCTCAGTTGTGAACACTCCATGGAAGCTGGCATTCAGTGCCTCGCAGATTTCCTTGTCTCTTTCAGTATATGCCCCTTCTGTTTTCCTTAGTCTTGTCCCTTGGTCGTCACCGACATTTTGTACTCATCTAGTTGTACTCACCTAGTTGTTGGTTGTGGGGGTTGAGCTCTGGCTCTTCGGTCCCGCCTCTCAACCGTCAATCAACAGGTGTACAGGTTCCTGAGCCTATTGGGCTTTATCATATCTACACTCGAAACTGTGTATGGAGTCAGCCTCCAACACATTACTTCCTAATGCATTCCATTTGTCAACCACTCTGACACTAAAAAAGTTCTTTCTAATATCTCTGTGGCTCATTTGAGCACTCAGTTTCCACCTGTGTCCCCTAGTGCGTGTGCCCCTTGTGTTAAATAGCCTATCTTTATCAACCCTGTCGATTCCCTTGAGAATCTTGAATGTGGTGATCATGTCCACCCTACCTCTTCTATCTTCCAAAGAAGTGAGGTTTAATTCCCGTAGTCTCTCCTCGTAGCTCATACCTCTCACCTCGGGTACTAGTCTGGTGGCAAACCTTTGAACCTTTTCCAGTTTAGTCTTATGCTGGACTAGATATGGCCTCCATGCTGGAGCCGCATACTCCAGGATTGGTCTGACATATGTGGTATATAATGTTCTGAAAGATTCCTTACACAAGTTTCTAAAGGCCGTTCTTATGTTAGCCAACCTGGCATTTGCTGTTGATGTTATGCTCTTGATATGAGCTTCAAGGGACAGGTCTGGCATGATATCAACCCCCAGGAAGTTTTCTCTCTTTGACTCTTGAAGTATTTCATCTCCCAAATGATACCTTGTATCTGGTCTCCTGCTTCCTACCCCTATCTTCATTACATTACATTTGCTTGGGTTAAACTCTAACAGACATTTGTTCGACCACTCCTGCAGCTTGTCCAGGTCTTTTTGAAGCCTCAAGCTGTCCTCCTCTTTCTTAATCCTTCTCATAATTTTGGCGTCGTCAGCAAACATTGAGAGGAATGAGACTATACCCTCTGAGAGATCGTTTACGTATATCAGAAACAGGATAGGTCAGAGTACAGAGCCCTGTGGGACTCCACTGGTGACTTCACGTCATTCTGAGGTCTCACCCATCACTGTAACTCTCTGCTTCCTATTGCTTAGGTACTCCCTTATCCACTGGAGCGCCACCCGTTACTCCTGCCTGTTTCTCCTCCATCACATTTATGGGGTACTGTGTCAAAGGCTTTCCGACAGTCCAAAAAAATGCAGTCCGCCCATCCTTTCTTTCTTGCTTAAATTTTTGTCACCTGATCGTAGAATTCTATCAAGCCTGTAAGGCAAGATTTACCCTCCCTGAACCCATGTTGATGGGTTGTCACGAAGTCTCTTCTCTCCAGATGTGTTACTAGGTTTTTTCTCACAATCTTCTCCATCACCTTGCATGGTATACAAGTTAAGGACACTGACCTGTAGTTCAGTGCCTCTTGTCTGTCACCCTTTTTGTATATTGGTACTACATTAGCAGTCTTCCATATTTCTGGTAGGTCTTCCGTTTCCAGTGACCTACTATACACTATGGAGAGTGGCAAGCAAAGCACTCCTGCACACTCTTTCAATACCCATGGTGAGATTCCGTCCGGCCCAACAGCCTTTCTCACATCCAGCTCCAATAGGTGCTTCTTGACCTCATCTCTTGTAATTTCGAACCTTTCCAAGGTACCTGGTTTGCTGCCACCTCTCCTAGCGCCGTGATTTCTCCCTGTTCTATTGTAAAGACCTCCTGGAACCTTTTGTTGAGTTCTTCACACACCTCTTTGTCATTCTCTGTGTACCTGTCCTCGCCCACCCTAATTTCATCACCTGTTCCTTCACTGTTGTCTTCCTCCTGATGTGACTGTGTAGTAGCTTTGGTTCGGTCTTGGCTTTGTTAGCTATATCATTTCATACCTTTTCTCAGCTGCTCTTCTCACACTGACATACTCGTTCCTGGTTCTCTGGTATCTCTCTCTACTTTCTGGTGTTCTGTTATTACGGAAGTTCCTCCATGCCCTTTTGTTCAGCTCCTTTGCTTTCATACATTCCCTATTAAACCACGGATTCTTCCTTTGCTTCTCTGTTTTTTTCCTGTCGGGCTGGGACAAACCTGCTTTGTGTCTGTGTGTTTTGTGTGTGTGTGTGGTGTGTGTGGTGTGTTGGTGTGTGTTGTGTGTGTGTGT
>WNGS01162199.1:44060-57576 GCA_020271785.1 Procambarus virginalis
GTAGCGGTGACATGATAGAGGTTTACAATGGATGAATGGACCATAACAAGGATAGTTAGGAGGGATATTAATCGGGTATTGGAAGTATCAACCACAGGACAGAACGCAGAACTTCCAACTGCTGTCATAAATTGGATAAGTTTTAGACTTAGAGAAAGCTTGGGTAATATACTGGTTCAGTCAGTCAACAGGCGTTGGCTTTGTGGAACCAATATACGCAGGTTAACATTGTGGAGTGTGGGTGGGTCCGCTACGATTGTTTCGAAGCGAGGGTTTTGGACATGTATATGAGTGGGATTGGTCGGTTATAAAGTCGCGAGCGCCCTCGTTTACTGGGCCCACATAGGACCTCTCTACAGCTGCCTTTGTCTTATGCTTCCTTATGTTCGTAATTTGGTCCGCTAGATTAGACGCAAGTGCTCTAATCTCCTTCCTTATAAACTGTATCCCATTAGCAACCATATTCCAAAACCTCTGGCCCTCATGTGCCTGACTCTATTGATTATTAAATATGACGCTTAGAAGCCGTAGGGTCACACAGCCTTCCTCTTTGCCATTCTTTAAGCACCCTGCAAAACACTTCATCCGGCCCTTGGGGATTTCGTTTGGTTTGATTTTAACTATTTGTTCTAATGGATCCTATACCTTGCACCTATGTGTTAAGTTCGAATCATTAACTGAAGCACAACCCTTAAGTGGATGAATTGTTCTATTTTCCTTGCCCTGATATGCGAACCTTCATTGTTTCCTATTATTGCTCTTCCTTGTCTCTCTTGTTAACATTTGCTAAACCGTATGTGTTACGAAGTTCCTGTTCATTAAAGATGCCGATCTTCCCCATTTTTAATCATTTTTTACCAAGCTCTCTTTTTTCCCTATAAGGTTCTTCAACTTCTTTGTTATCCACTTTGGGTCATTAGTCATCGCTCTATTCAATTTGTGGAGTATACTACGTTCCTGTGCTTTGTATAGAATATGCTTAGAACTAAGTTAATATAATTTGAATCTACATCGACATCCCCTTTTACGTCCACTATCGCTGGGTTCACGTCGCGTTCCAAGACCGGCCCATCCCCATACCCAAGACTTTCCCCTCTATTTGACCCCAACAAAATCTATTTTATAAGACTCCGCTATTCAAATCAGGCTTTTCCGCAACCCTCATTGCACGCTTTAACAGACATTTTTCATCCTACAGGTACACTATTCCACTTCTAATGCTGAAATCCTGCATTCTTTGTGCATCAATAGTTCCTAGCTCACTCCCTCTTTCGACGTCATTAATTTGTCTTTCCCCGTTAGTTAACACTATCAGATAACACCTATTCTTTACCCGCGTGTGGTTCCCTTATACATGTGTTGCGTTACGAAAGATATCGTCAATTAATTCTAGAAAATCATTCGGCTTCACTATATCCCTGTTTTGTTCAACCAGATTTATTCCATCCAAAATAAAGTCCACCCATGACATATAATAACTGTTAGGATCTATATTGACTCTAAGACTATTCTCATGCCATAGCTGCTTTGCTTCCATTCCGTCTAAATTTGGTGGAAGCCTATATATAACTTGGTGCCCTTATCTCATTCACTTTGGGCCTATATATAGACTGCCTATTAATAGTAATTTGCTTTTTTTCGTTTTAATTCTATCCAAATAGTTAATGTGTGTGGCTCAGTTTTGAATCCCACTTTGAAGACTATCTTTCACAATCTGTACCCTATAATATCCACTTTGCTACTCCCCCCTCTCGTTCTAATACTATCGGATCTGTGCTGAAATATGTTTAAATCCATTCCATTTGATATTAAGCTAATGAGTTCTCAATGTTCTACATTATCACCACGGTTTCGGTCAGTGCAATAATAGCTCTTTTTTCTGTGCAGACAAGAGCATTTACTACCGTTTAATTGATATTTCTGGTAGATCTTCATACTGTAGTGTTAATTATTATCCCCTACAGTGAATTGTTTTATTTTGATTGGCCCTTCTTCCTTTCCCTTTGATTCCTTGTTTGCCAATTCTTTCTCCGCAGGCAAACACAGGCGGTTTATACCCCTTCCTCCAAACTTAAATTCTCATTATCCACTATCTACTATCCCACGTTTAAACCCTAAAACAAACACCTTAACTGAACTGGGTTCCACGATTTTGTTCGCAACTAGCCACCTACACACACAGACCTCGATTAATGATGCCACCCCATCCAAGGAAGCATACATTTCATTTCTTCCATAGAAGTGTTCCCATGTTGGTCTATTGAAAGATATTGCATTTTGAGTTGCACAGTTCTCTTTCCAGCCGGGCAAGTTGACACCATAGGCCCTCCGACATCAATTCACATTTCCCCACTCCCTTTCTGTCGGAACGATGCCACAGGTATTGATCGGCTGATTCCATCCCTCTGCTCTACATAAATATCAATGGTCTGTACCTGATATTCTCTGTGTTATTTAGTTCCCTGACTTCCTAACTCGTCCAACATCGCATGTACCCCCTGCACTAATACTAAATTATTGGGCTTGTGTTCCCATTTTCCCGTTCATGAATATCATTCATGGTTTCCATACAATATCTACCAATGTCCATGCTCGTCGGATGGCTCCAATTCTTAATGATGCTTTCCACCAATCTTGTATGGTCACAAAACGTCTGTCTCAATACTGCCCTCACCTGGCGAATCTCCCACAACCAATAATTCACGCTTCACGGTACTCAATCTTCCTTTCTGAAGTCACCACTGAGGAGCACCATGCTCCGCCGCTGCTCCTCAACTGATTTACGTTCCAATTGTAACTGCAGGTTCAGCACAGCACGCGTCCTCCAACACAGCAAATTAATTTTCTGTCTTTAGGGCGTTTGTAGGCGGCCTTTTCAAGGTCTTCTTAAGACCCCTGTCCTTAACAGTATGCCAAGACGGGGTCTCCCTAATTCTGGTCTCCTCCTTTGATTCCTCTTGACGTTGTTTCAGCTGTCGTACCTCCTCTCGTAGGGAATCCTTCTCTGCTCTCAAGACCTTCCAACTAGTATTCATCAAGTGTCCTTCACTAATCCTTCCCTATTTGCCAATTACTAATTATATGCTGTACTTTATGAGTCTATCATATACATCCATATTGCCCAATGGCCAATATGTCTTATGTTTCCATTGTACGGACAAAGGCGTGACATACACCTTATTTTAGTTTATTTTTATTTTGTCTCACTCCTTTGCTTTTATGCTAATTTTATTGTGACTTCTACATCTTGGAGAATGCTAATTATATTGGCCATAAGCATGTGAAGTGGACCCGCAAAACTTATGGTCAACATGTTTAATCATCGCCACAGGTGACAGTATTTGATGACTTTTATCTTATTTTCGTGTGGTTCGCTTTATGCTATCAGAGTTTGCCCAAATTTGTTCCGGCTCTTTGTCTATTTAAGGTTGTAATTGAGGAAGTGAGGAACCATGAATGAGGGCCATATCACATCATATATATCTTATATGATATTAGTATATACTATATATATATCTATATTATAATATATTACTATTATATTAATATATATATAATATATATAGATATATTTTATATGTATAATATAATCTAATATCTCTAATATATATTATATCTATGGGACAATATAATTGTTACTGCCAACTATATCTGTTTGTTATAAGCACTAGTTACAGAACCAGGCTTTTGGATGCAGCTGCTCGCAGCATGACATATGAGTCACAGCCTGGTTGACACAGGTATACCTTTGGAGATGGGTTTATCCAGTGCTCTCTTGAACAGCTGTGAGAGGCGTCGGCCAGTTATGCCCACTATCGAATGTTAGTTGAGCGTGTTTGAAACAGTCCTGCGCGACCTCTGGTGTTGATAAGACGTTCTCTCTCCGAAGTACCTGGTTTGCACCTCTACGAATTTCACTTTTAAGGGGTCCGGCGGCGCATAATCATACCCTGCCAAGTAAAAGTTGCTTCAATTTGTGTTTATAAATTTATTATTAGAATGGTTTAGTACTAAAGGGCTGCACTGGTCCACTGGTGTTCAGCATCCACACCCGTAAATAGAAAGGGAGAAAAAATATACACAACGTATTATGCAAGGAATTTTCAACATTTTCAAAAATTTTCAGGGAACACTGTGTTAACTAAAATCATTTTTATGACACTCGGATATCATAATAGCATATAATAAAGGATTTCACATAGCAGTTTTATTATAAAAGTGTTAGTGCAATAATACGATTATTCAAAGTTCCCCTTCCAAAAATATGCACTATATGATGTTTATAAATATTTAGTAAAATAAAAGTGGACCTTTGGACTAAAGTGGTCCGCACAAGTGTAGAAGCAAAAACTCTACATATAATGTGCAAGTTGCATGTAAATTGAATAAAAATAAAAGCTGTGAAACACCTTGACGTTGAAAGTTCTACCCGAGTAACTAAGATCAAGTTTGGCCACCTGTAGCCGAGCATGACGTGGACCAATTGCGTTCATAATTGGCACCCTTGCAGATAGGCATCATTTCAACAAGGTGTGCAAGTTCCATGCAAATCCCCTGATAACAACTGAAACAAAAATTGGGGGGAAAAAATCCATATAAATTATATTATATATTATATTCTGCACATATATATTATAATTATTGATTGCAAAATATCCAATTATAACACTACAACATGCTAACCTATTATAATTTGTCCGAATTGTGGGTCCTCAAGGTGGCCCTGCAATGGGCACTCACAGGCACCTGCATGATCGCTGGATCACCTTCCTCAGGCGCCTGTCTGGCTTGTTGGAGGGAGGAGGTCTAGGAAGGTGTGTAAGGAAGCTCTAGGAGAGTTGACGAACGTGTGTGAGAAAGGTTGAGGAAAGTTGAGAGAGGTTGAGGAGGTGTCAGTGTCGCGCCTCACACCTCACCACCATCTGTCACTGTATTTATTCTTCTCCGCGCTAAATCGGATTTCTTTTACTGATAGACGGCGCCCGTGTGCCAGATTTGCTGCTCTTATCTTCTAAAGCTTCATCTATATATATCATGGTGCAGTAGACGCAACAATGAGCTATCCAAGAGCGAGAAAGGAACGCGCATCGACAAAAGCATCTACCCTCAGTGCATCGACAAAGCATCTACCCTCAGTGAGACACACGAGGTGACTGAGGGCGTGTGGCCTGCTCAACCCCACGAGGGAGGAAAGAGATGCCAATGAGTGTGTATTTACTCTTCATGCATACAGCGTTATTTACGACATTATTACGAAAAATTGACGTTTAGAACGTTACGAGACAATACCTTTCGCGCGCCACAGCTGCCGGGCACATGATTCTGCACAATTACGCAGGAAAATGTGGCATAACTACCTCAATTTATATCGTAAAATAATTATGCTTGTACCAGAGTGTTGCCACAACGTTGTAGTATTTGTATAAATATTTCAAATTGTTCGAATTTTACCGAATTTTTTCGGATGTTGCGCCCCCTTCACTAATCCTTCCAATGATTGCTATACAACTTTATGCTGTACTTTATGATATATCATATAAATATATTGCCCAATGGCAATATGTCTTATGTTCCCCTGTACGAAAAGCTGACAACAACTTATTTTATTTATTTTTATTTTCTCTTCTCCTTTGCTTTTATGCTGATTTTATTGTGACTTCTACATCTTGGAGAATGTATATCTGGCACTAAGCATGTGAAGTTGTCACGAACTTGGTCAACATGTTAATCAGACACAGGGGCAGTAGTTGTGACTTTTATTTATTTTGTTGGTCGATTTATTTACAGATTTCAATATTCTGTTCTCTTTGTCTATTTAGGTTGTATTGAGGAATGAGGACCAGATGAGGGCCTTATCACTCATATATATATATATATACATAAATTACTATATATATATATCTTATATATTAGTACTATATATTATATAATATAGATATCTACTATTATATATATATATATACTATATAATTTATATATATATAATATATTAATTGATAAGGGTACCACTCTTGGTGCAAGTGTAGGGGACCCATAGTCTCGAAGAAGAAAAATAAAGAGTACTCAGAGAGACCTTGTGGATCCTCACTGAACACTGTCTTTGATATTTTTCTCTCCTACTCCCCTATCTTTTGGTATGGGTCGTTATTTCATCTACTTTATTTGAAATGTCATTACACAAAAAGTTACATATTGATTAAATGCAGGGTACAAGGCTGCTTGTCAGAGTCAAGTTGAAAAGCTTCCTCCAGCCTCTTCAGATGGCGGGGAGGACCGATGGATGCAGTGAGCATGTCCTCTTTGGATTGCCACACTGAGGCGCTGAAAAGAAAAACTGGCAGCTCTAGGGTCTCTAGTGTTTCGATTAGCTTAGACCCCAACTCCTTCAAAAGCTATTGGCACTTTTACCCCAGGCACCAAGTGTCTCTGAAGGCAATGGCGGGACAAAATTGTAGTGGTTGCTCAAGGTCTCTGTATTTAAGTGACTTGGCCGCTTCCCGGTGATTGGCAGTCTCCCCTGCTTGCGTAGCACTGAAGTCAACATAGGTATTGGCTAAAGTTGAGACCAAGTGTATCCCACACCAACTGTCTACCATTCTTCCAGGGTTCACCGTGATTCCATCTGGGCGACCGACAGGCTCATTAGAGTTGTGGGACATTAGGTACCGGGGCTCTCTCTCTGCTGGACAGCCGGCTGTGGTAAGGCTTCTCTTAATAATGTCATTGACCTCGCCGTGTCTTGCATGCCATCCTCCTGTCCTTTGGCAGAGAAGGCCATGCCGTCCGTACCTGTCGGCCTCTGCCTCGCCGCAAATACACCTGTATTCGGTGTGGATTGGGGCAGCGAGACGGAGAGCCACGGCAATTCGGAGGGCCTGCGGTGTGAGACGAGTGCCGGTTGCTGACATTGGGATTGCTAATAGGAAATCACCTGCATGGGGAGCTGCTACTGCTCTAAGTCGGGCAGTGTCATGTGGTGTTGTCGCAGCTTCTAGCAAAGTCGCAGCTTCTTGGTCGGCAATGGGGCGATCCCAGCTGGATTGCTTATGGGCTTCAGAAGCCAGTGGTTGGGGTGCTGGTCCTGCGAGAGAGACCCATTTGGTTGTGCAGTCTGTGAAGCTGGGATCATGTACCCCTGCCTGTTGAACTAGGTGCTCAGGTAGGATTTCCTTCACCAAGTTGTCAGACCCCACTGAAGAGGACAGGAACGCTGGTACAGCAATTTGTGTTGCTGTGCGCACGCCAAGGCCCCCGAGTCTGACAGGAAGGGAGGCCTGTTTCCACTGCGAGTTGCTGAGGGAAAGATTGAGGGCTTTTTCTAGTGTTGATTTCAGCAAGCTGTCGTACTCTTCTAATTTAATATTGTTGAAAGATGGCGAACATCTTAGAAAGTAGGTCAGCCTGGGGAGGGACAAGCTTCTGGTGATGAGGTAAAGTGCATCATGGGCATCGATGTCTTCAATCCTCTCGTTCATTCTCTTCAGGTCAGTGATCTTCTTACCAAGGACCTCGTCGATGGCGTTCCTTCCAAGAGGAGCACCTAGGAGTGTGCTGTCCTCAGGGTTGGTTGTATGAATGTCAGGCAAAACAACCTGCAACCCAAGCAACAACCAAGCAACCCCAACCATATATATATATATATATATTATATATATATATATATATATATATATATATATATATATATATATAATATATATGCAATAAAGTTACTGCAATATATATGTTTGTTATAAGAACATTAGAACGTAAGAATGAAGGTAACTGCAGAAGGATGAACATAAGAATGAAGGTAACTGCAGAAGGATGAACATAAGAATGAAGGTAACTGCAGAAGGATGAACATAAGAATGAAGGTAACTGCAGAAGGATGATCATAAGAATGAAGGTAACTGCAGAAGGATGAACATAAGAATGAAGGTAACTGCAGAAGGATGAACATAAGAATGAAGGTAACTGCAGAAGGATGAACATAAGAATGAAGGTAACTGCAGAAGGATGAACATAAGAATGAAGGTAACTGCAGAAGGATGAACATAAGAATGAAGGTAACTGCTGTAACTGCAGCTGCCCATACGAGGCAGCTCCTATTTACAACCACCCAATATCATTCATATATATGTCTAACCTATTGTTAGACAGTTAAGGGGCCCAGTGTCTGTTTTACAGTTATCCCTAAAGTATCCAAATATTTTTTTTTCCTTGACTTAATTTCAAAACATATTGTCCTAAACTTTCACATATTCGAGTACGAATGCCAAGCTATCTTAATTAAAATTTACAAGACATGTCTTAAATTCGAAGTATCATATACATTGTCGAAAACTTTTTCTCTATGACCAGAATTATCAGCTTTCAGACACTGTCAAAAATTCAGTTTCTGACTATTCTTACCATTTTTACCTATATGGAATGTTCATAGTTCTAAGGTGTTCTTGTTGTCATTTAATTATAAAGCCATAACGTTTGGAGTTATATTTTTTGGAGACAGAATTTTGCACTTATTTGGATGGCAACATTGAAAAATGTTTTACAGTAAACTATTCTCTCAAACAATATTTAGCTACAAGAAAAATGAACGTTATATGCGATTCTGAGACAATAATAAATATTATAACAATTGGTTACATATTTATATTTTGACATCAAATTTGAAATTGTGATTTTTTTCGATTTTTTTTAACTTATTTCGGTTCATAGTTTGATGTTGATCCATAAGGATAAATTGGAGCATTTACCACGAAGATATTACTAAAAATAATTGTGTTTGAGAAGATTTCGGTGCACCGTCACATGGGACTATTAGGCTTATACTCCTACTGTTAGTTGTCACAACTAAGTCTGTTCTCATGCTGTTAGTTGTCACAACTAAGTCTGTTCTCATGCTGTTAGTTGTCACAACTAAGTCTGTTCTCATACTGTTAGTTGTTACAACTAAGTCTGTTCTCATGCTGTTAGTTGTCACAACTAAGTCTGTTCTCATACTGTTAGTTGTTACAACTAAGTCTGTTCTCATACTGTTAGTTGTTACAACTAAGTCTGTTCTCATACTGTTAGTTGCCACAACTATGTCTGTTCTCATAATGTTAGTTGTTACAACTAAGTCTGTTCTCATGCTGTTAGTTGTCACAACTAAGTCTGTTCTCATACTGTCAGTTGTCACAACTAAGTCTGTTCTCATACTGTTAGTTGTCACAACAACCTGTCTGTTCTCATACTGTTAGTTGTCACAACTAAGTCTGTTCTCATACTGTTAGTTGTTACAACTAAGTCTGTTCTCATACTGTTAGTTGTTACAACTAAGTCTGTTCTCATACTGTTAGTTGTTACAACTAAGTCTGTTCTCATACTGTTAGTTGTTACAACTAAGTCTGTTCTCATACTGTTAGTTGTTACAACTAAGTCTGTTCTCATACTGTTAGT
Organism: Procambarus virginalis; assembly: GCA_020271785.1. NCBI lineage: Eukaryota > Metazoa > Arthropoda > Malacostraca > Decapoda > Cambaridae > Procambarus > Procambarus virginalis. The sequence goes on from WNGS01162199.1 coordinate 53,484, forward strand.
TGTTACAACTAAGTCTGTTCTCATACTGTTAGTTGTTACAACTAAGTCTGTTCTCATACTGTTAGTTGTTACAACTAAGTCTGTTCTCATACTGTTAGTTGTTACAACTAAGTCTGTTCTCATACTGTTAGTTGTTACAACTAAGTCTGTTCTCATACTGTTAGTTGTTACAACTAAGTCTGTTCTCATACTGTTAGTTGTTACAACTAAGTCTGTTCTCATACTGTTAGTTGTCACAACTAAGTCTGTTCTCATACTGTTAGTTGTCACAACTAAGTCTGTTCTCATACTGTTAGTTGTTACAACTAAGTCTGTTCTCATACTGTTAGTTGTACAACTAAGTCTGTTCTCATACTGTTAGTTGTCACAACTAAGCTTGTTCCCATGCTGTTCAGTGCTACAACTAAGCATATATATATAGAGAGAGTTTCTGTAGTACAGTTGGTTCGTTTTCGACTCAAGACCGGGAATACCGGGTTCGAATCATATTCATGTAAGAAATGGGTTTGCACATTTCCTATCACCGATTACCTCCGTCATCTAGCAGTAAGTATGTACCCAGTTGTTAGTGAGCTAAATGAGAGGTTGAATACTGGGAGAGGCAAGTGACTAGCAGTTTATATGACTGGGGCGCGGATCACCTAATACCTCAATACACAAGTATCACCCTAGGAGAGGCCAAGGGTCTCAGTTGGACACCAGTTGGGTGTCTCTGAGATGCTCTGCTCTGAGTATTCCGTAGTTTTTCATAAAACTTTTGTCTGCTGCTTTTGTGATCTAATACACTGGCTGTCGGAATAGCCAGCAAAATGAAAAGTGATGAATCAACATTTCTCAGGGTTCTGCAATGAAATATCCTCACAATATGCATCACTTTTATTCAGGTCAAGGAAAAAACATGTAACAAGAGTTAGGAGGTGACCAAAGTTTTGTTGGTTAATAAATACTAAAATTTCATTAGAATCCCTCTGTGTGAGATACTAGATGAGGTCGCATATATTTAATGTGCTGACAGTTTTGTTACAATAGTGGGGAGTCAAGATTAACCACCAGGACGTTGTTTTGGGAAGCACCCAATTGGTTCGGCATGTGCAGATTTACTGAAGTACGTTGCAAATCTACTTCCCTGGTTCCGACTGTCTATAAGCAACCAAGGAGTCCACCTGGAGCTGCCGTGGGGTACAGACGTGTCGTCTGGCCTCTGGTAGTTTGGGGTGTTTGCTGTTTTCGTCACCAGGGGGTGTGGGCGTCTCTGCCCCCCCCCCCCCCCTGCTGTTGCTGCTATCTGCGTGTTGATGTGGCGAGCTTGCCATGGGTGGTCCCCTTCCTCCTGTTAAGCGCGTGAACTCCGTGGGCCTGGAGTTCACTGGTCGTGCTGGATATGCGGCTATAGAAATGGTTATGTGCGACATGCTCCGTATCCCTGTGATGGCCATTTACGGTATTGAGCTTGTAACTGCCCACCGGGTTGTCATCAAGTTTGTGACGGAGGAGGAGTACCGTGATTTCCTCCGTCGTTACGAGGGACGTTCATTGCCGCTGCAGGGTGGTGCCGGCTCTGTATCCATCTCGGACCGTAGTGGTGCACTGACTTATGTCAGTGTGCATGGGGCGCCCCTGGAGTTTCCCGAGAACCTTCTCCGGCGTTACTTTCAGCGGTTTGGAGCGGTCGTCAGTGTGCGGGTCAACACGCTCTCCTCAGGGAGGTATGCAGGTAGACGGACGAACGTTCGCACCTTGGGGATGCGCTTGGGGTCGGATATTCCATCATCGGTCCGGCTTCTGGGGTACTACGTCCGGGTGTACTATGTCCGGCAGCCTCGTACCTGTTTCCGGTGTGGCCTCTTGGGGCATCAGGCTGCCGGGTGCGATGCGGCTCCGGTTGCTCAAGTCAACTTGTTCTGGGAAGAGGATTTCCCGCCGTTCCCTCTGGACGAGGACTCCGGAGGTGAGGAGGTGAACGTCCCGTTAGTTACTGAGGCTCCTCCAGCGTCGCCCGACGTTCCCCCGGTTGTCGCCGACCCTCCTCCGGATGTTGCAGTGCCGTCGGATGCCACTCCTGCTCCTGTCACTGCTGCTCCCGTGGGCCTTCCTGATGCTCCCTGTGAGGCATCGCCGTCTGCTCACCCGCCTTCAGCTGCTGCGCCTGGCCCTGCATCCTCGCCTCGGGTCCCGGCTGTGCTGGGTGCTGGGGTGGCTGTGGGGCCTCCTGATGTGTGTGGTCCGGTTCCCCCTGTGGTCGAGGCTGCTGCCGTTCTGCGGCGGGCGTCAGTTCGTCCGGCTAGTGGTGCCCGTGTTTCTGGGACAGCTTCCGGCTCTGACGATCTCAGGCCGGTGCCCAAACGTTCCCGGCGTTCGTCGTCTGCCAAGGCCGATGTTGGGGAATTTAGTGACTGTGGGTCTTCGGGTGTGGATGGAGTGGTTCCGGATGCGTCTCTGGCTCCACAGTTAGTGGTGGCGGAAGTCCATGAGCCAGCTGACGTTGGCGTCCGTGTCTCGGGTGTGCCTGCTGTTCCTTCTCCACCGGGGGCCTCTCCGCGGTGGGGAGTGGTGGCCTCCGCTGCCAGGGATGATGGGGTTGGGCGCGGCCTAGTGGTGACCTTGTGGAAGGATGTGCGCAGTTCGGTTTCCCAGCAGTCGTCCGGTGGTGTGCCCGTGGGCGCTGGTGCCCCTGTGGTGGTGGTGCCTTCTGTCCGGGTCCCTCCTCTAAAGGACGTCAGTTGGGGACTTGGGGAATGTGTTACCAGAGTCTGTGATGCCATTGGGTCACTGGTCGCGGATTGCTGTGTTACCGATCTGCGAGGAGGCACTGGACTTTCAGGGTGGGGCAGTTTCATTGGTGTGGGAGCGTGTGCCGGTCACTCGGATCAGGAGTGATACCATTTGGGTGCCCTGTTTGCGGGTGTTTGTTGCCAATGTCCCGGATGATATGGCGTCCCCGGTGGATGGTCAGGGCCCTTGGCAGTGGTTACGATGGGAGGCGTTCCATGTACGATTCCCTCGGGACGTGTTTCCGGGCAAGTATGTCAGGTGATTTTCTACTTTTGTGCTTACTTTTGTGCTGTGTGCCCTTCTGGCTGTTTGTTTGCCTTCTGGTAGTTTGTGCCCGTGCCTCTCCCTTTGTTTGTGGCGAGGCGGGTGGTTTGGTGTGTGTGTTAGTCTTCATGTATTTATTTTTGTTGTTACCGTGCCCTATGTGTTTTATTTTATGTTTACGTGTTGTGTTTGTCTTTTATTTTTATTTTTTGTTTGTTATTGGCTTGTTGTGTGGTGTGCTATCTTATTGTATTTTTTATTATATTTCATTTTGTTCATACTGTTGTGCTTTGTTGTGGTCCTTCAGGCCGGCGCTTTTGTCTGTTTTGTTTCATACTGCTAAAATGTTTTAACTTGTTGCTATGTTCTTGTTTTGCTTGCATTGCGTGCTTGTTTGTGATTGTTTTCTGTTTTGCTCTCTATTTTGTATCCTTTTGTGTTTTTATCCTGCATTTCCTGTACCCTTTCCAATTTTGGTAATTGTTGTTCTGTCGGTCCTTCTGGCCGGAGGTTTCTTGTTTTATTCTGTTATGTTTCTAATTTCATGTTTTATTGTAATTTAACTCGCATGCTTGCATGTAAAAATAAAAAAAAAATAAGCAACCAAGAGGTATAAAGGAGAATGCTAGCACATTCCTCAGTAATACTGTTATATAGAAATGTTTGTAACACAACAGCCACATTGGTACCATGATGAGTCATCATAAAAAGTTGTTTTAGAACACGAAAATTGGCAATAAAGCTCCTGATGTTGGCAGATATCATGCTAATGGATTGGCTGTTTATGTTCACACGTTCTTAAGGTAGATATGTTTAACAGCACTAATGACGTTAGCGCAAATAAACAATTGTCACAAGAAAGCGATAATGCAGCACTGTTATAAATAATGACCATTAGAGGCGACGATACAAGATAATTACAGGAGATAAAACTACGCCAGACGTCACTACTGTGGTACACGCAGGTCATTAATGTTTTCAATACGTGTCATTATTGTTAACGCATTTCATAAGCGTCTGTGTCTAATGTCAACAATGGTGTAAAGACCCTAAATGG
>WNGS01162199.1:84091-102228 GCA_020271785.1 Procambarus virginalis
AAAAAAAAAAAAAAAAAAAATAGATATATATATATATATATAATATTATATATATATATATATATATATATATATATATAATATATATCTTATATATATATATATATATATATATATATATATATTATATTTTGGTAGCAGTCTTTGTTGTAAACATATATTATTAAATATGACCAAAAAAGTAAGGTTAATAATTCTAACACGAATTTTCTCAATATTTCTTATGTTTCTTTTCCCTGTCGATGGTAATTGAAAAATCAATTCTCCAAAATTGATTTTTATTTCTAGTCTGACGCGAAACTTGAACGCGTTTCGTAATATCTTATTACATTTTCAAAGACTTTAGTTTACACACACCTAACTATAACTTGCAAACACTAAACAGAGTTCTACTATGCTATGATTTAAACAGCTTCATCTTATATACCCGCATTTTGGGTGAGGTGATATGTTACAACAGTTTTGGATGAGGTGAACAAAACTTTCAACACAAGACAGAACACGAAACAATGGGTATAAATTGGGTAAATTAAAGGAAAGAATGGAAGTAACTGCAAAGGACCTATTGGACCATATTTCCTGATGCTTCTATATTGGTGTGGAGTCTTCAAATGGGTAGAATATAGTTGTGTATTAATTGGCCATTGATTGCTGGTGTTGACTTCTTGATGTGTAGTGCCTCGCAGATGTCAAGCCGCCTGTTATCGCTGTATCTATCGATGATTTCTGTGTTGTTTGTTAAGATTTGTTTGGTGATGGTCTGGTTGTGGGAAGAGATTATATGTTCCTTAATGGAGCCCTGTTGCTTATGCATCGTTAATCGCCTGGAAAGAGATGTTGTTGTCTTGCCTATATACTTAGTTCTTTGAGGCTTACAGTTCCCAAGTGGGCATTTGAAGGCATAGACGACTTTGGTCTTCTCTTTTAAAGCTTTCTGCTTTGTGTCTGTAGAGTTTCTCATGAGTAGGTTGACCGTTTTTTTGGTTTTATAGTAAATCTTCAATTGTATCTTCTGATTTTTGTCTGTAGGGATAACGTTCGTATCAACAATATCTTTCAGGACCCTTTCCTCTGTTTAATGAGCTATGGAAAAGAAGTTCCTGTAAAATAGTCTAATAGGGGGTAAAGGTGTTGTGTTAGTTGTCTCTTCAGAGGTTACATGGCGTTTCAACTTCCTTCTTATGATGTCTTCAACGAAACCATTGGAGAAGCCGTTGTTGACTAAGACCTGCCTTATCCTACAGAGTTCTTCATCGACTTGCTTCCATCCTGAGCTGTGGCTGAGAGCACGGTCGACATAAGCATTAACAACACTCTTCTTGTTCCTGTCTGGGCAGTCACTGTTGGCATTGAGGCACATTCCTATGTTTGTTTCTTTAGTGTAGATTGCAGTGTGGAAACCTCCGCTCCTTTCCATGACTGTTACTTCTAGAAAGGGCAGCTTCCCATCCTTCTCCATCTCGTAAGTGAAACTCAACACAGAATTCCGCTCAAATGCTTCTTTCAGCTCCTGCAGATATCTGACACCATTTACTTGTTTTAAAATGTCGTCAACATACCTGCAGTATATGGCCGGTTTCAAGTTCATGTCGACTAAGACCTTCTGTTCGATGGTACCCATGTAGAAGTTCGCAAACAGGACACCTACGGGGAGAACCCATGACGACCCTATCTACTTGCTTATACATGTGCCCATCCGGGCTCAAGAAGGGTGTCTCTTTAGTGCAGGCTTGAAGTAGTTTCCTTAGAATGTTTTCTGGTATGTCAAGAGGAGTACAGGCCGGATCACGATACACTCTGTCCGCTATCATCCCGATTGTTTCATCCACAGGTACGTTGGTAAATACTGATTCTACATCCAACGAGGCTCTTATCCCTGCGGCCTGTGTTCCCCGCAGTAAGTCAACAAATTCCTTTGGAGTCTTCAGGCTGAAGGTGCAAGGGACATGAGGGGTCAGCATGCCGTTGAGTCGCTTCGCCAGTCTGTACGTGGGTGTGGGTATCTGGCTAATGATTGGCCGAAGTAGGTTTCCAGGCTTGTGTGCCTTTACATTTCCATACGCATACCCAGGTTTGTATTCCCCAATAATCTTTGGCAGGTGTAGTCCGGATTTCTTGGCGTTCACTGTTTCGATCAATCTGTTAATATTTGCTTTCAGTTCGGCTGCAGTGTCCTTTTTTACCCTTTGGAATTTAGTTTGGTCAGAGAGTATGAGGTTCATTTTTGCCAGATATTCGTCTTTTTTAAGAATGACGTATATTGGCGACTTGTCACGATTCCTTTCCGACTTGCCTCGATTCTTCCTCCTGCAATAAGTTCTGCTTGTACTTTCTGCTCTGAAATTCTATTTCAATGTTTCAGATTGCATGATAAATTTTATTTTCATAGAATTCGAATCATTATATTTTTATTGATTTATTTTGTGTGTCTTTGTTGGATTTTGCTGGGTTGTTTCCTATACCATTCTTTTGTTAGATAAGTACAGATGCTACACCTGTGACAGGTAAACTATGCCTTTCTTGAAAACAGCACCATCTGTTGCATGTAAGAGCAACACACNTTAGAATTCTATGATAAAGTAACAAGGATAAGGCAGGACAGAGAAAGGCTGGGCAGACTGCATATTTCTTGACTGCCAAAGGCCTTTGATACAGTCCGCACATGAGACTGCTATACAAACTTGAGAGGCAGGCAGGAGTAAGCGGAAAGGCCCTAGAATGGGTGAAGAACTACCTAACAGGAAGGAGCCAGAGGGTAATGGTAGGGGCGAGAAGTCGGACTGGAGAACAGTAACAAGTGGAGTACCTCAAGGATCGGGCTGGGACCAATCCTCTTTCTAATTTACGTAAATGACATGTTTACAGGAGTGGAAGTCATACATGTCAATGTTTGCGGATGACGCAAAATTAATGAGAAGAGTTGTGACAGACGAGGATTGTAGGATCCTCCAAGAGGACTTAAACAGGTTGCAGAGATGGTCAGGGAAATGGCTACTGGAGTTTAACACCAGTAAATGTAAAGTTATGGAAATGGGATCAGGTGATAGGAGACCAAAGGGACAGTACACAATGAAGGGGAACAGCCTACCTGTAACGATTCGAGAAAGAGATCTGGGAGTGGATGTGACACCTAATCTAACTCCTGAGGCACATATAAATAGGATAACGACAGCAGCGTACTCTACACTGGCGAAAATTAGAACTTCATTCAGAAACCTAAATGAGGAGGCTTTTAGGGCGCTTTACACTGCATACGTGAGACCCGTCTTAGAGTATGCCGCGCCATCATGGAGCCCCCACCTGAAGAAACATAAGGAAACTGGAGAAGGTTCAGAGGTTTGCGACGAGGCTTGTCCCAGAGTTACGAGGGAAGGGATATGAAGAGCGACTGAAGGAACTGAACCTTACGACACTAGAGAAAAGAAGGGAGAGAGGAGATATGATAGGGACATATAAAATACTCAGGGGAATTGACAAAGTGGAAATAGATGAAATGTTCACACGTAATAATAACAGAACGAGGGGACATGGGTGGAAACTGGAAACTCAGATGAGTCACAGAGATGTTAGGAAGTTTTCTTTTAGCGTGAGAGTAGTGGAAAAATGGAATGCACTTGGGGAACAGGTTGTGGAAGCAAATACTATTCATACTTTTAAGACTAGGTATGATAGGGAAATGGGACAGGAGTCATTGCTGTAAACAACCGATAGCTGGAAAGGCGGGATCCAAGAGTCAATGCTCGATCCTGCAAGCACAGATAGGTAAGTACAGATAGGTAAGTACACACAAAGCAGGTTTGTCCCAGCCCGACAGGAAAAAACAGAGAAGCAAAGGAAGTATCCGTGGTTTAACAGGGAATGTATGAAAGCAAAGGAGCTGAACAAAAGGGCATGGAGGAACTTCCGTAATAACAGAACACCAGAAAGTAGAGAGAGATACCAGAGAACCAGGAACGAGTATGTTAGAGTGAGAAGAACAGCTGAGAAAAGGTATGAAAATGATATAGCTAATAAAGCCAAGACCGAACCAAAGCTACTACACAGTCACATCAGGAGGAAGATAACAGTGAAGGAACAGGTGATGAAAATTAGGGTGGGCGAGGTCAGGTACACAGAGAATGACAAAGAGGTGTGTGAAGAACTCAACAAAAGGTTCCAGGAGGTCTTTACAATAAAACAGGGAGAAATCACGGCGCTAGGAGAGGTGGCAGCAAACCAGGTAACCTTGGAAAGGTTCGAAATTACAAGAGATGAGGTCAAGAAGCACCTATTAGAGCTGGATGTGAGAAAGGCTGTTGGGCCGGACGGAATCTCACCATGGGTATTGAAAGAGTGTGCAGGAGTGCTTTGCTTGCCACTCTTTATAGTGTATAGTAGGTCACTGGAAACGGAAGACCTACCAGAAATATGGAAGACTGCTAATGTAGTACCAATATACAAAAAGGGTGACAGACAAGAGGCACTGAACTACAGGTCAGTGTCCTTAACTTGTATACCATGCAAGGTGATGGAGAAGATTGTGAGAAAAAACCTAGTAACACATCTGGAGAGAAGAGACTTCGTGACAACCCATCAACATGGGTTCAGGGAGGGTAAATCTTGCCTTACAGGCTTGATAGAATTCTACGATCAGGTGACAAAAATTTAAGCAAGAAAGAAAAGGATGGGCGGACTGCATTTTTTTGGACTGTCGGAAAGCCTTTGACACAGTACCCCATAAATGGCTGATGGAGAAATAGGCAGGAGTACCGGGTATGGCGCTCCAGTGGATAAGGGAGTACCTAAGCAATAGGAAGCAGAGAGTTACAGTGATGGGTGAGACCTCAGAATGACGTGAAGTCACCAGTGGAGTCCCACAGGGCTCTGTACTTGACCTATCCTGTTTCTGATATACGTAAACGATCTCCCAGAGGGTATAGACTCATTCCTCTCAATGTTTGCTGACGACGCCAAAATTATGAGAAGGATTAAGAAGAGGAGGACAGCTTGAGGCTTCAAAAAGACCTGGACAAGCTGCAGGAGTGGTCGAACAAATGGCTGTTAGAGTTTAACCCAAGCAAATGTAATGTAATGAAGATAGGGGTAGGAAGCAGGAGACCAGATACAAGGTATCATTTGGGAGATGAAATACTTCAAGAGTCAAAGAGAGAAAAATACCTGGGGGTTGATATCATGCCAGACCTGTCCCTTGAAGCTCATATCAAGAGGATAACATCAGCAGCATATGCCAGGTTGGCTAACATAAGAACGGCCTTTAGAAACTTGTGTAAGGAATCTTTCAGAACATTATATACCACATATGTCAGACCAATCCTGGAGTATGCGGCTCCAGCATGGAGACCATATCTAGTCCAGCATAAGACTAAACTGGAAAAGGTTCAAAGGTTTGCCACCAGACTAGTACCCGAGCTGAGAGGTATCAGCTACGAGGAGAGACTACGGGAATTAAACCTCACTTCTTTGGAAGACAGAAGAGTTAGGGTGGACATGATCACCACATTCAAGATTCTCAAGGGAATCGACAGGGTTGATAAAGATAGGCTATTTAACACAAGGGGCACACGCACTAGGGGACACAGGTGGAAACTGAGTGCCCAAATGAGCCACAGAGATATTAGAAAGAACTTTTTTAGTGTCAGAGTGGTTGACAAATGGAATGCATTAGGAAGTAATGTGGTGGAGGCTGACTCCATACACAGTTTCAAGTGTAGATATGATAAAGCCCAATAGGCTCAGGAACCTGTACACCTGTTGATTGACGGTTGAGAGGCGGGACCAAAGAGCCAGAGCTCAACCCCCACAACCAACAACTAGGTGAGTACAACTAGGTGAGTACAAAATGTCGGTGACGACCAAGTGACAAGACTAAGGAAAACAGAGGGGGCATATTCTGAAAGAGACAAGGAAATCTGCGAGGCACTGAATGCCAGCTTCCATGGACTGTTCACAACTGAGCCTGAGCAGCTCCCATTGTTAGAAGGGGTTACCCTAGATGAAAGACTATCAGATATAGAGGTGACAGCAGAGGAGGTAATGAAACAGTTGACAACACTGGATGCAACTAAAGCGGTTGGACCTGACAAAGTATCACTGTGGACACTAAAAGAGGCAGTGCAGGCTCTCAGCGTGCCTTTGGCAATGATCTTTAATGAGTCACTTATGTCGGGAGGATTGCCCAGTTGCTGGAAGAAGGCAAATGTTTTACCGATTTTCAAGAAAGGTGATAGGGAGGAGGCACTTAACTGTAGACCAGTATCACTGACAAGCATCCCCTGTAAAATACTTGAAAGAATAATTAGGCTACGACTGGTTGCACACCTGGAGAACGTTAGGTTTGTGAACAAACATCAGCATGGGTTCTGGAAAGTGAAATTGTGCCTAACTAACGTTTTGAAATTTTATGATAAAATAACGAAGATAAGACAGGACAGAGATGGTTGGGCAGACTGCATATTTCTGGACTGCCAAAAAGCCTTTGATACAGTACCGCACATGAGACTGCTGATCAAACTCGAGAGGCAGGCGGGGGTGAGGGGAAAGGTCCTAGCATGGATAAGGAACTACCTAACAGGAAGGAGCCAAAGAGTTACGGTAATGGACGAAAAGTCGGACTGGTGAACAGTAACGAGAGGAGTACCTGAAGGATCGGTGCTGGGACTAATTCTATTTCTAATATATGTTAACGACATGTTTACAGGAGTAGAGTCCTACATGTCGATGTTTGCGGATGACGCAAAGTTTATGAGAAGAGTTGTGACAGATGAGGATTGCAGGATCCTCCAAGAGGACCTGAACAGGTTGGAGAGATGGTCAGAGAAATGGCTACTGGAATTCAACACGAGCAAACGTAAAGTTATGGAAATGTGACTAGGAGATAGGAGACCAAAGGGACAATACACAATGAAGGAGAACTGCCTCCCTGTGACGATGCGAGAAAGAGACCTGGGTGTGGACGTAACACCTAACCAATCCCCTGAAGCACATATAAATAGGATAACGACAGCAGCGTATTCTACACTGGCAAAAGTTAGAACATCATTCCCCATCTGAAGTTCAGAGTCCCCATCTGAAGAAGCATATAAGGAAACTGGAAAAGGTTCAGAGGTTTGCAACGAGACTCGTCCCAGAGTTATGAGGGATGGGGTATGAGGAGCGCCTGAAGGAACAGTCCCTTACGACACTAGAAAAAAGAAGGGAGAGGGGGGAACTGATTGGAACGTATAAAATACTCAGGGGGATTCACAGAATGGACAGAGACGAAATGTTCACATGGAATAGTAACAGAACGAGGGGACATGGGTGGAAGCTGGAAACTCAGATGAGTCACAGAGATGTTAGAAAGTTCTCTTTTAGCGTGAGAGTAGTGGAAAAATGGAATGCACTTAAGGAACAGTTTGTGGAAGCAAATACTATTCTTAATTTTAAAACTAGGTATGATAGGGAAATAGGACCGGAGTCATTGCTGTAAACAACCGATGCTCGAAAGGCGGGATCCAAGAGTCAATGCTCGATCCTGCAGACAGAAATAGGTGAGCACAAATAGATGAGTACACACTCATCTTTGTGAACCATCTGGATATTCTGAATTTATGATATAGGAATATCTGGAGTGGAAGAACTTTGTATCACAACATCAGCATGGGTTCAGGGATGGCAGATCATGCCTCACAGGAGTGATTGAATTCAATGACTAGGCAACAAAAATCAGGCAAGAAAGAGAGAGGTAGGCAGACTGCATATTTTGGGAATGCCAGAAAACCTTCGATATTGTAGGGGAAGATACTCCACTGAATAAGGGAGTACCTAAGCAACAGAAGAGAGAGAGACACTGTGAGGGGTGAGGCTTCAGAGTGGTGAGGTGTCACCAGTGGAATCCCACAGGGATTAGTTCTTGGCTCTGTACTGTTCCTAATATACGTAAATGATCTCCCAAAGGGAATAGACTCGTTTCTCTCAATGTTTGCTGATGATGCAAAAATTATGAGGAGGATTAAGACAGAGGAGGATAGTATGAGGCTACAAGATGACCTAAACAAACTAAAGGAAAGGTCAAACAAATGGCTACTAAAATTTAACCCGAGTAAATGAAGGGTAATGTAACTGCGGGATGGAAATAGGAGGCCAGACACTGGATACCGAATGGGAGATGAAGTCCTTCACGAAACGGACAGAGAGAAAGATTTAGGAGTTGATACCTCATCAAAACTCAGTTCACATTAACAACGACAATTTATTCACAAAAGAAACTCTTTACAACAACAACGCCTTAACGTTACTTTACTGTCTCTCAGTGGCACGTTACAGAAAGCTGAACAACAGCCTATTGTAGCAATGAATCCTGTTGTTGTTGTTGTTGTTTAAGATTCGCTACCTGGAACAAAACGTTCCAGGTAGCACGGGCTATGATGAGCCCGTAGTAATGAATCCTGTCAAATGCTGCTCCATATATAACCAAAGTTTTGGCCTGAAATAATGAACTAACTGAACACAGGTGTGTCCACTTAAGACACAAATTGCAATCTTGTTATTTGCATCCCTCTGCAATATAAATCAATAGCAACAATTTGCGAAGACACTCCTGCAGCCCCCCTGCAGTATGATTGCAATGTCTAGGAGGGCTAATGACAACACTGATAACCCACTTTCAACTACACGTTAACACTTCGTCCCATGGACGACAAAATCCTAATGATTAAATCTTTATTCTAATGCTAGAGAGCAAATACGTTCATTGACTGTCAGTACCAGTCATCAACAATTTTGTTTACGTTAAATACACACTTGCCTCCTACAGACAAGTCAACTGTCACACGATCACTTGCTCACCCTTAATGTTTACGTTAAATACACACTTGCCTCCTACAGACAAGTCAACTGTCACACGATCACTTGCTCACCCTTAATGTTTACGTTAAATACACACTTGCCTCCTACAGACAAGTCAACTGTCACACGATCACTTGCTCACCCTTAATGTTTACGTTAAATACACACTTGCCTCCTACAGACAAGTCAACTGTCACACGATCACTTGCTCACCCTTAATGTTTACGTTAAATACACACTTGCCTCCTACAGACAAGTCAACTGTCACACGATCACTTGCTCACCCTTAATTACATCACACATGATGCGTCAAGCATTCAGTGAGTAATTACCAACTAATTACTGTCAAACGGACAGCCTATTAATACAAACGAGTTTACGCTGACATTACTGTCACCCTGTCTACAGTTACCTCCTCAGTCTGTAGCAAAATTACTTTCCTGAGTTGTTATTACCCTTATTAACTTAATTAATTAATTAGCTGTCCCCAGACAGATAATTAATACTACACCAATACGTAACTATCCACAGTGCCTAAGCCAGACTCATCAAACACTGTGAATTCACAAGGTGGCAGGCGTTAATTACCCTAATTTACTTAGATTATTAATCAACTGTCGCACAGACAGAAAAAAAAATCCCACCGAATTATGTTAGCTCAATGACTTCGCCCTACGACAGTCAGTCAAAACCCAGTGACGTTAATCTCCTTTATTATCTTGATCCATTAATTAGCCATCCTACAGATAATTTGTCCAAAGTAATTACGTTACCACAATTACCGTCGCCCTCCCGACAGTCCCTCACTGCTGTGTCCTCACCAGGTTGTACTCACCTACTTGTGTTTGCAGGGGTTGAGCTCTGGCTCTTTGGTCTCGCCTCTCAACAGTTATTCAACCGGTGTACAGATTTCTGAGCCTATTGGGCTTTATCATATTAACTACTCTGACACTGAAAAAGATTTTTCTAACGTCTCTGTGGCTCCTGTGGGTACTCAGTTCCCACCTGTGTCCCCTTGTTAGCGTACCGCCAGAGTTGAATAGTTTATCCTTGTCTACCCTGTCAATTTCCCTGAGGATTCTATAGGTAGTGATCATGTATCCCCCTCACTCTTCTGTCTTCCAGTGTTGTAATGTGCATTTCCCGCAGTCTTTCCTCGAAACTCATGCCTCTTAGTTCTGGGACCAGTCTAGTGGCATACCTCTGGACTTTTTCCAGCTTCGTCTTGTGCTTGACAAGGTGCGTGCTCCATGCTGAGGCCGCATACTCCAGGATTGGTCTTACATATGTGGTGTACAAGATTCTAAACGATTCCTTACACAGATTCCTGAAGGCTGTTCTGATGTTAGCCAGCCTCGCATATGCCGCAGACGTTATTCTTTTAATGCGGGCTTCAGGAGACAGGTTTGGTGTGATATCAACACCTAGATCTTTCTCTCTGTCCGTTTCATTAAGTACTTCATCTCCTATTCTGTATCCTGTGTCTGGCCTCCTGTTTCCACTGCCTAGTTTCATTACTTTGCATTTACTCGGGTTGAACTTCAACAGCCATTTGTTTGACCATTCACTGAGTAAGTTTAGGTCATTTTGTAGCCTCCTACTATCATCCTCTGTTTCAATCCTCCTCAAAATTTTTGCATCATCGGCAAACATTGAGTGAAACGATTCTATACCCTCTGGGAGATCATTTACATATATCAGAAACAGTATAGGTCCAAGGACTGACCCCTGCGGGAATCCACTCGTAACGTCTCGCCAATCTGAGACCTCACCTCTCACACAGACTCGTTGTCTCCTGTTGCTTAAGTACTCCTTTATCGAATGGAGTACCTTCCCTTTCACTCCAGCTTTTTCACTAGCCTCTTGTGTGGCACTGTATCAAAGGCTTTCTGACAATCCAAAAATATGCAGTCTGCCCACCCTTCTCTTTCTTGCCTTATTTTTGTTGCCTGGTCGTAGAATTCAAGCAACCCTGTGAGGCAGGACCTGCTATCCCTGAACCCATATTGATGCTGTATTACAAAGAACTTTCGCTCCAGATGCTCCACTAGCTTTCTTCGCACAATCTTCTCCATCAGCTTGCATGGTATGCAGGTTAGGGACACTGGCCTGTAGTTCATTGCCTTCTGTCTATGCCCTTTCTTGTATATCGGGACTATGATAGCTGCTTTCCAAATATCTGGCAGTTCCCCTGTTGCCTGTGATTTGTTATACACTATGGAGAGTGGTAGGCACAGTTCTTCTGCACCTTCCTTTAGTATCCAAGGGGAGATTCCATCTGGGCCTATAGCCTTTGTCACATCCAACTCAAGTAAACACTTCCTTACTTCCCCGCTGGTAATCTCAAACTATTCCAATGGGTCCTGGTTAGCTATTCCCTCTCTTATCTCTGGAATTTCTCCTTGCTTTAAGGTGAAGACCTAAGGTGAAGTGTGTGTGTGTGTGTGTGTGTGTGTGTGTGTGTGTGTGTGTGTGTGTGTGTGTGTGTGTGTGTGTGTGTGTGTGTGTGTGTGTGTGTGTGTGTGTGTACTCACCTAATTGTGCTTGCGGGGGTTGAGCTTTGGCTCTTTGGTCCCGCCTCTCAACTTTCAATCAACTGGTGTGTGTGTGTGTGTGTGTGTGTGTGTGTGTGTACTCACCTAGTTGTGTTTGTGGGGGTTGAGCTCTGGCTCTTTGGTCCCGCCTCTCAAACATCAATCAACAGGTGTACAGGTTCCTGAGCCTTTTGGGCTCTATCATATCTACACTTGAAACTGTGTATGGAGTCAGCCTCCACCACATCACTTCCTAATCCATTCCATTTGCCAACAACTCTGACACTAAAAAAGTTCTTTCTAATATCTCTGTGGCTCATTTGGGCACTCAGTTTCCACCTGTGTCCCCTTGTGCGTGTGCCCCTTGTGTTAAATAGCCTGCCTTTATCTACCCTATCAAATCCCTTCAGAATCTTGAATGTGGTGATCAAGTCCCCCCTAACTCTTCTTTCTTCCAGCGAAGTGAGGTTTAATTCCAGTAGTCTCTCCTAGTAGCTCATACCTCTCAGCTCGGGTAATAGTCTGGAGGCAAACCTTTGAACCTTTTCCAGTTTAGTCTTATCCTTGACTAGATATGGACTCCATGCTAGGGCTGCATACTCCAGGATTGGCCTGACATATGTTATATACAAAGTTCTGAATAATTCTTTACACAAGTTTCTGAATGCCGTTCGTATGTTGGCCAGCCTGGCATATGCCGCTGATGCTATCCTCTTGATATGTGATGCAGGAGACAGGTCTGGCGTGATATCAACCCCCAAGTCTTTTTCTTTCTGTGACTCCTGAAGAATTTCCTCTCGCAGATGATACCGTGTATCTGGCCTAATACTCCCTACATCTATCTTCATTACATTACACTTGGTTGGGTTAAACTCTAACAACCATTTTTTAGACCATTCCTTCAGCTTGTCTAGGTCTTCTTGAAGCCTCAAACTGTCCTCTTCTGTTTTAATCCTTCTTATAATTTTGGCATGGTCCGCAAACATTGAGAGAAATGAATCGATACCCTCCGAGAGATCATTTACATATATCAGAAACAAGATAGGACCGAGTACAGAGCCCTGTGGGACTCCACTGGTGACTTCACGCCAATCGGAGGTCTCACCCCTCACCGTAACTCTCTGCTTCCTATTGCTTAGGTACTCCCTTATCCACTGGAGCACCTTACCAGCTACACCTGCCTGTCTCTCCAGCCTATGTACCAGCCTCTTGTGCGGTACTGTGTCAAAGGTTTTCCAACAATCCAACAAAATGCAATCTGCCCAGCCCTCTCTTTCTTGCTTAATCTTTGTCACCTGATCGTAGAACTCTATCAAACCTGTAAGGCAAGATTTACCCTCCCTGAACCCATGTTGGCGATTTGTCACGAAGTCCCTTCTCTCCAGATGTGTTACCAGGTTTTTTCTCACGATCTTCTCCATCACCTTGCATGGTATACAAGTCAAGGACACTGGCCTGTAGTTCAGTGCCTCTTGCCTGTCGCCCTTTTTGTACATTGGGACCACATTCGCCGTCTTCCATATTTCTGATATATCTCTTGTCTCCAGTGACTTACTATACACTATGGAGAGTGGCAAGCAAAGTGCCTCTGCACACTCTTTCAGTACCCAAGGTGAGATCCCGTCCGGCCCAACAGCCTTTCTAACATCCAGATCCAGCAGGTGTCTCTTGACCTCCTCTCTCGTAATTTCGAACTCTTCCAAGGCCGCCTGGTTTACCTCCCTTTCTCCTAGCACAGTGACCTCACCTTGTTCTATTGTGAAGACCTCCTGGAACCTCTTGTTGAGTTCTTCACACACCTCTTTGTCATTCTCTGTATACCTGTCTTCGCCTGTTCTAAGTTTCAATACCTGTTCTTTAACTGTTGTTTTCCTTATGATGTGACTGTGGAGTAGCTTTTTTTCGGTCTTGGCTTTGTTTGCTATATCATTTTCAAAACTTTTCTCTGCTTCTCTTCCCACCCTGACGTACTCATTCCTGGTTCTCTGGTATGTCTCTCTGCTTTCTGGTGTTCTGTTATTCCGGAAGTTCCTCCACGCCCTTTTGTTCAGTTTCTTCGCTTCCAAGAAGTGTGTGTGTGTGTGTGTGTGTGTGTGTGTGTGTGTGTGTGTACTCACCTATTTGTGCTTGCGGGGGTTGAGCTTTGGCTCTTTGTCCCGCCTAGTCCCGCTTGGTCCTGTGTTTGTGTGTGTACTCACCTATTTGTGCTTGCGGGGGTTGAGCTTTGGCTCTTTGGTCCCGCCTCTCAACAGATCAATCAACTGGTGTACAGGTTCTTGAGCCTACTGGGCTCTATCATATCTACATTTAAAACTGTGTATGGAGTCAGCCTCCACCACATCACTGCCTAATGCATTCCATCCGTTAACTACTCTGACACTGAAAAAAGTTCCTTATTACGTCCCTGTGGCTCATGTGGGTACTCAGTTTCCACCTGTGTTCCCTTGTTCGCGTCCCACCAGTGTTGAATAGTTTATCCTTGTTTACCCGGTCGATTCCTCTGAGGATTTTGTAGGTTGTGATCATGTCCCCCCTTATTCTTCTGTCTTCCAGTGTCGTAAGGTGCATTTCCCGCAGCCATTCCTCATAACTCATGCCTCTTAGTTCTGGGACTAGTCTAGTAGCATACCTTTGGACTTTTTCCAGCTTTGTCTTGTGCTTGACAAGGTACGGGCTCCATGCTGGGGCCGCATACTCCAGGATTGGTCTTACATATGTTGTGTACAAGATTCTGAATGATTCCTTACACAGTTCCTGAACGCCGTTCTGATGTTAGCCAGCCTCGCATATGCCGTAGACGTTATTGTCTTTATGTGGGCTTCAGGAGACAGGTTTGGTGTGATATCAACTCCTAGATCTTTCTCTCTGTCTGTTTCATTAAGTACTTCATCTCCTATTCTGTATCCTGTGTCTGGCCTCCTGTTTCCACTGCCTAGTTTCATTACTTTGCATTTACTCGGGTAGACCTTCAACAGCCATTTGTTGGACCATTCATTCAGTCTGTCTAGGTCATCTTGTAGCCTCCTACTATCATCCTCTGTTTCAATCCTCCTCATAATTTTTGCATCGTCGGCAAACATTGAGAGGAACGAATCTATACCCTCTGGGAGATCATTTACATATATCAGAAACAGTATAGGTCCAAGGACTGACCCGGGGCTGGTGTGTGTGTGTGTGTGTGTGTGTACTCACCTATATGTACTCACCTATATGTGTCTGCAGGATCGAGCATTGACTCTTGGATCCCGCCTTTCGAGCATCAGTTGTTTACAGCAATGACTCCTGTCCCATTTCCCTATCATACCTGGTTTTAAAATTATGAATAGTATTTGCTTCCACAACCTGTTCCTTGAGTGCATTCCATTTTCCCACTACTCTCACGCTAAAAGAAAACTTCCTAACATCTCTGTGACTTATCTGAGTTTCCAACTTCCAACACAACTGTGTGTGTGTGTGTGTGTGTGTGTGTGTGTGTGTGTGTGTGTGTGTGGTGTGTGTGTGTGTGTGTGTGGTGTACTCACCTAGTTGTGGTTGCGGGGGTTGAGCTCTGGGTCTTTTGTCCCGCCTCTCAACCGTCAATCAACAGGTGTACAGTTTCCTGAGCCTAATGGGCTCTATCATATCTACACTTGAAACTGTGTATGGAGTCAGCCTCCACCACATCGCTTCCTAATGCATTCCATTTGTCAACCACTCTGACACTAAAAAAGTTCTTTCTAATATCTCTGTGACTCATTTGGGCACTCAGTTTCCCCCTGTGTCTGCTAGTGCGTGTGTCCCTTGTGTTAAACAGCCTGTCTTTATCAACCCTGTCGATTCCCCTGAGAATCTTGAATGTGGTGATCATGTCCCCCCTAACTCTTCTGTCTTCCAACGAAGTGAGGTTAATTCCTGCAGTCGCTCCTCGTAGCTCATACCTCTCAGCTCGGGTACTAGTCTGGTGGCAAACCTTTGAACCTTTTCCAGTTTAGTCTTATGCTTGACTAGATAGGGACTCCATGCTGGAGCCGCATACTCCAGGATTGGTCTGACATATGTGGTATATAATGTTCTGAAAGATTCCTTACACAAGTTTCTAAAGGCCGTTCTTATGTTAGCCAACCTGGCATATGCTGCTGATGTTATCCTCTTGATATGAGCTTCAGGGGACAGGTCTGGCGTGATATCAACCCCCAGGTCTTTCTGTCTCTCTGATTCTTGAAGTATTTCATCTCCCAAATGATACCTTGTATCTGGTCCTTCCTGCTTTCTCCTGGTGTGTGTGTGTGTGTGTGTGTGTTGTGTGTGTGTGTGTGTGTGGGTGTGTGTGTTGTGTTGTGTGTGTGTGTGGGTGTGTGTGTGTGTTGTGTATGTGTGTGTGTGTGTGTGTGTGTGTGTGTGTGTGTGTGTGTTGTGTGTGTGTGTGTGTGGTGTGTGTGTGTGTGTGTGTGTGTGTGTGTGTACTCACCTAGTTGTACTCACCTAGTTGTGCTTGCGGGGGTTGAGCTCTGGCTCTTTGGTCCCTCCTCTCAACCGTCAATCAACAAAAATAAAACCCACGTTGCTTAACTTCGCTGATCGGACGAGAAGCGGTGTTCTCAACGTGGTATGGCCGTTGGCCATACCACGTTGTGTGTGTGTGTGTGTGGTGTGTGTGTGTGTGTGTGTGTGGGTGTGTGTGTGTGTGTATTCACCTATTTGTGCTTGTAGGGGTTGATCTCTGGCTTAAGTCTTTCCTAAATCTAAACTTATCCAATTTATATCCATTGTTTCGTGTTCTGTCTTGTGTTGACACTTTTAATACCCGATTAATATCCCCTTTGTTATGTCCATTCATCCACTTGTAAATCTCTATCATGTCACCCCTAACTCTTTGCCTTTCCGGTGAATGCAAGTTAAGCTTTGTTAATCTTTCTTCATATGAAAGATTTCTAATTTGTCAACTTAGTTTACTTAGTCATCCTACACTGGACACGTTCAAGTGAATTTATATCCATTCTATAGTACGGCGACCAAAATTGAAGTGCATAATCTAAATGGGGCCTAACCAGAGCAAGATAAAGCTGAATAACCACACCAGATGTCTTCTTACTAACGCTTCGCTTAATAAATCCCAGAGTCCTATTTGGCATATTACGAACATTCAGTCATTGATCCTTTTGTTTTAAATTCTTACTAATCATAACTCCCAGATCCCTTTCGCAATCCGACTTCGAAATCTCAATTAAACTGCATCTGCCAATCTTTTGACCGTTTCAAAACCCTATTAAATCAACTTGAAGCGATAGTGAGCCTTCTTCCATGTTAATTTCCCTACCGATATAGATAGGAGCTGCCTCGTATGGGCCAATAGGCTTTCTGCAGTTACCTTGTTCTTATGTTCTTATGTTATGTTCAGAGGATGCATGGCGTTTAACCTTCCTTCTTATGATGTCTTCAACGAAACCATTGGAGAAGCCTTTGTTGACTAGGACCTGCCTTACCCTACAGAGTTCTTCATCGACTTGCTTCTATCCTGAGCTGTGGCTGAGAGCACGGTCGACATAAGCGATGACAACACTCCTCTTGTACCTGTGTGGGCAGTCACTGATGGCATTGAGGCACATTCCTATGTTTGTTTCTTAGTGTAGACTGCAGTGTGGAAACCTCCGCTCCTTTCCCTGACTGTTACATCTAGAAAGGGCAGCTTCCCATCCTTATCCATCTCATAAGTGAACGCAACACAGAATTCCGCTCAAATGCCTCTTTCAGCTCCTGCAGATGTCTGACATCAGGTACCTGTGAAAAATGTCGTCAACATACCTGCAGTATATAGCGGATTCAAGTTCAAGTCGACTAAGACCTTTTTCTCGATAGTACCCATGTAGAAGTTCGCAAACAGGACACCTAGGGGAGAACCCATGGCGACACCATCTACTTGCTTATACATGTGCCCATCCGGGCTCAAGAAGGGTGCCTACTTGTATAAGCAAGTAGATGGGGTCGCCATGGGTTCTCCCCTAGGTGTCCTGTTTGCGAACTTCTACATGGGTACTATCGAGAAAGTTGTGTGTAGATAAACTAAAGTCTTTGAAAATGCAATAAGTTTTACGAAACGCGCTCAAGTGTCGCGTCAGACTAGAAATAAAAATGAATTTGGGAGAATTCATTTTCATTTACCGTCACCAGTAAAAAGAAACATAAGGAAATAGAGAAAATTCGTGTTAGAATTATTAATCTTACTTTTTCGGTCATATTTAATAATATATGTCTACAGGAAGACTGCTACCAAATATACCAATATATAATATATATAATATATATATATATATATATATATATATATATATATATATATAATATATATAATATATATATATATATATGACAATGTCAGACCACGGAGGAAAAATGAAACAGTTATTTCCTTAATACTTTCGTATATTAATACATCTTCACTCCTTCTGAAGATGTATAATATACGAAAGTACTTAAGGAAAATCCTGTTTCATTTTTCCTCCGTGGTCTGACATTGTCACATTTTAATCACGTGTTTATTTTCGTGATATACACACACACACACACATATATATATATATAATATATATATATATATATTATATATATATATATATATATAATATATATATATATATATATAATATATATATTATATTATATTTTGGTAGCAGTCTTTCTTGTAACTATCTTATTAAATATGACCAAAAAAGTAAGGTTAATAATTCTAACACGAATTTATCTCAATATTTCTATGTTTCTTTTCACTGTCGATGGTAATTGAAAAATCAATTCTCCAAA
>WNGS01162200.1:6038-23253 GCA_020271785.1 Procambarus virginalis
CCTCCCTCATGCCTCTCACACTCCCTCATGCCTCTCACCCCTCCCTCATGTCTCTCACCCTCCCTCATGTCTCTCACCCTCGTGTGTGTGTGTGTGTGTGTGTGTGTGTGTGTGTGTGTGTTGTGTGCACTCACCTATTTGTGTCTGCAGGATCGAGCATTGACTCTTGGATCCCGCCTTTCGAGCCATCGGTTGTTTACAGCAATGACTATGATCCCATTTCCCTATCATACCTGGTTTTAAATTTATGAACAGTATTTGCTTCCACAACCTGTTCCTTAAGTACATTCCATTTTCCCACTACTCTCACGCTAAAAGAAAACTTCCTAACATCTCTGTGACTCATCTGAGTTTCCAGCTTCCACCCATGTCCCCTCGTTCTGTTACTATTCCGTGTGAA
Organism: Procambarus virginalis; assembly: GCA_020271785.1. Taxonomy (NCBI): domain Eukaryota; kingdom Metazoa; phylum Arthropoda; class Malacostraca; order Decapoda; family Cambaridae; genus Procambarus; species Procambarus virginalis. The sequence continues at coordinate 6,439 of WNGS01162200.1, forward strand.
CATTTCATCTATCTCCACTCTGTCAATCCCTCTGAGTATTTTATATCTTCCTGTCATGTCCCCCCTCTCCCTTCTTGTTTCACAGTGAAGGGAGACAAAGAGACAGAGTTAAGTCTAGTGGTCTTTCTTGCACAGACACAGACATCCGCGGTACTTGGTCTGTCGGGTTAAGCGCCGCAGGGTCTGGCCAGTAAGTACTTGGGGTGTCATGATAACCCTTGAAACGTTCTCATCCTCGACAATATCGTATATTTATATACAAGTTGCTGAGTTGGTCGAAAAATGGCTACTGGAATTCAATAGAAGTAAGTGTAAGGTTACAAGAATAGGGACAAGGGGTCAACCAACAGGGTGTGGCAGGGGTCAACCAACAGGGTGTGGCAGGGGTCAACCAAAAGGGTGTGGCAGGGGTCAACCAACAGGGTGTGGCAGGGGTCAACCAACAGGGTGTGGCAGGGGTCAACCAACAGGGTGTGGCAGGGGTCAACCAACAGGGTGTGGCAGGGGTCAACCAACAGGGTGTGGTAGGGGTCAACCAACAGGGTGTGGCAGGGGTCAACCAACAGGGTGTGGCAGGGGTCAACCAACAGGGTGTGGCAGGGGTTAACCAACCGGGTGTGGCAGGGGTCAACCAACCGGGTGTGGCAGGGGTCAACCAGCCGGGGTCAACCAACAGTGTGTGGCCGGGGTCAACCAAAGGGTGTGGCCGGGCTCAACCAACAGGGTGTGGCCGGGGTCAACCAACAGGGTGTGGCAGAGGTCAACCAATAGGGTGTGGCAGAGGTCAACCAATAGGGTGTGGCAGGGGTCAACCAACAGGGTGTGGCAGGACACAACCAACAGGGTGTGGCAGGACACAACAACCAACAGGGTGTGGCAGGACACAACCAACAGGGTGTGGCAGGACACAACCAACAGGGTGTGGCAGGGGTCAACCAACAGGGTGTGGCAGGACAAAACCAACAGGGTGTGGCAGGACACAACCAACAGGGTGTGGCAGGGGACAACCAACAGGATGTGGCAGGACACAACCAACAGGGTGTGGCAGGGGTCAACCAACAGGGTGTGGCAGGACACAACCAACAGGGTGTGGCAGGACACAACAACCAACAGGGTGTGGCAGGACACAACCAACAGGGTGTGGCAGGACACAACCAACAGGGTGTGGCAGGACACAACAACCAACAGGGTGTGGCAGGACACAACAACCAACAGGGTGTGGCAGGACACAACCAACAGGGTGTGGCAGGACACAACCAACAGGGTGTGGCAGGACACAACCAACAGGGTGTGGCAGAACACAACAACCAACAGGGTGTGGCAGGACACAACCAACAGGGTGTGGCAGGACACAACAACCAACAGGGTGTGGCAGGACACAACAACCAACAGGGTGTGGCAGGACACAACCAACAGGGTGTGGCAGGACACAACAACAGGGTGTGGCAGGACACAACCAACAGGTGTGGCAGGACACAACCAACAAAGTGTGGCAGGACACAACCAACAGGGTGTGGCAGGACACAACCAACAGGGTGTGGCAGGACACAACCAACAGGGTGTGGCAGGACACAACCAACAGGGTGTGGCAGGACACAACCAACAGGGTGTGGCAGGACACAACCAACAGGGTGTGGCAGGACACAACCAACAGGGTGTGGCAGGACACAACCAACAGGGTGTGGCAGGACACAACCAACAGGGTGTGGCAGGACACAACCAACAAGGTGTGGCAGGACACAACCAACAGGGTGTGGCAGGACACAACCAACAGGGTGTGGCAGGGGTCAACCAACAGGGTGTGGCAGGGTCAACCAACAGGGTGTGGCAGAGGTCAACCAACAGGGTGTGGCAGGGGTCAACCAACAGGGTGTGGCAGGACACAACCAACAGGGTGTGGCAGGACACAACAACCAACAGGGTGTGGCAGGACACAACCAACAGGGTGTGGCAGGACACAACCAACAGGGTGTGGCAGGGGTCAACCAACAGGGTGTGGCAGGACACAACCAACAGGGTGTGGCAGGACACAACAACCAACAGGGTGTGGCAGGACACAACCAACAGGGTGTGGCAGGACACAACCAACAGGGTGTGGCAGGACACAACCAACAGGGTGTGGCAGGACACAACCAACAGGGTGTGGCAGGACACAACCAACAGGGTGTGGCAGGACACAACCAACAGGGTGTGGCAGGACACAACCAACAGGGTGTGGCAGGACACAACCAACAGGGTGTGGCAAGACACAACCAACAGGGTGTGGCAGGGGTCAACCAACAGGGTGTGGCAGGACACAACCAACAGGGTGTGGCAGGACACAACCAACAGGGTGTGGCAGGACACAACCAACAAGGTGTGGCAGGACACAACCAACAGGGTGTGGCAGGACACAACCAACAAGGTGTGGCAGGACACAACCAACAGGGTGTGGCAAGACACAACCAACAGGGTGTGGCAGGGGTCAACCAACAGGGTGTGGCAGGACACAACCAACAGGGTGTGGCAAGACACAACCACCAGGGTGTGGCAGGACACAACCAACAGGGTGTGGCAGGACACAACCAACAGGGTGTGGCAGGGGTCAACCAACAGGGTGTGGCAGGGGTCAACCAACAGGGTGTGGCAGGGGTCAACCAACAGGGTGTGGCAGGGGTCAACCAACAGGGTGTGGCCGGGGTCAACCAACAGGGTGTGGCAGGGGTCAACCAACAGGGTGTGGCAGGGGTCACCCAACAGGGTGTGGCCGGGGTCAACCAACAGGGTGTGGCAGGGGTCAACCAACAGGGTGTGGCAGGACACAACCAACAGGGTGTGGCAGGACACAACCAACAGGGTGTGACAGAACACAACAACCAACAGGGTGTGGCAGGACACAACAACAGGGTGTGGCAGGACACAACCAACAGGGTGTGGCAGGACACAACAACCAACAGGGTGTGGCAGGACACAACAGCCAACAGGGTGTGGCAGGGGTCAACCAACAGGGTGTGGCAGGACACAACCAACAGGATGTGGCAGGACACAACAACCAACAGGGTGTGGCAGGACACAACAGCCAACAGGGTGTGGCAGGGGTCAACCAACAGGGTGTGGCAGGACACAACCAACAGGATGTGGCAGGACACAACAACCAACAGGGTGTGGCAGGACACAACAACCAACAGGGTGTGGCAGGACACAACCAACAGGGTGTGGGAGGACACAACCAACAGGGTGTGGCAGGACACAACAGCCAACAGGGTGTGGCAGGGGTCAACCAACAGGGTGTGGCAGGACACAACCAACAGGATGTGGCAGGACACAACAACCAACAGGGTGTGGCAGGACACAACAACCAACAGGGTGTGGCAGGACACAACCAACAGGGTGTGGGAGGACACAACCAACAGGGTGTGGCAGGACACAACCAACAGGGTGTGGCAGGACACAACCAACAGGGTGTGGCAGGACACAACCAACAGGGTGTGGGAGGACACAACCAACAGGGTGTGGCAGGACACAACCAACAGGGTGTGGCAGGACACAACAACCAACAGGGTGTGGCATGACACAACCAACAGGGTGTGGCAGGGGTCAACCAACAGGGTGTGGCCGGAGTCATCCAACAGGGTGTGGCCGGGGTCAACCAACAGGGTGTGGCAGGGGTCAACCAACAGGGTGTGGCCGGGGTCAACCAACAGGGTGTGGCAGGACACAACCAACAGGATGTGGCAGGAGACAACCAACAGGGTGTGGCAGGACACAACCAACAGGGTGTGGCAGGGGTCAACCAACAGGGTGTGGCAGGGGATAATCAACAGGGTGTGGCAGGGGTCAACCAACAGGGTGTGGTAGGACACAACAACCAACAGGGTGTGGCAGGACACAACCAACAGGGTGTGGCAGTGGTCAACCAACAGGGTGTGGCAGGGGTCAACCAACAGGGTGTGGCAGGGGTCAACCAACAGGGTGTGGTAGGACACAACAACCAACAGGGTGTGGCAGGACACAACCAACAGGGTGTGGCAGGAGACACCAACCAACAGGGTGTGGCAAGACACAACCAACAGGGTGTGGCAGGGGTCAACCAACAGGGTGTGGCATGGGTCAACCAACAGGGTGTGGCAGGGGTCAACCAACAGGGTGTGGCAGGGGTCAACCAACAGGGTGTGGCAGGACATAACCAACAGGGTGTAGCAGGGGTCAACCAACAGGGTGTGGCAGAGGACAACCAACAGGGTGTGGCAGGACACAACCAACAGGGTGAGGCAGGGGTCAACCAACAGGGTGTGGCAGGAGACAACCAACAGGGTGTGGCAGGACACAACCAACAGGGTGAGGCAGGGGTCAACCAACAGGGTGTGGCAGGGGACAACCAACAGTGTGTGGCAGGACACAACCAACAGGGTGTGGCAGGACACAACCAACAGGGTGTGGCAGGACACAACCAACAGGGTGTGGCAGGGGACAACCAACAGGGTGTGGCAGGACACAACCAACAAGGTGTGGCAGGACACAACCAACAGGGTGTGGCAGGGGTCAACCAACAGTGTGTGGCAGGACACAACCAACAGTGTGTGGCAGGACAGAACCAACAGGGTGTGGCAGGACACAACAACCAACAGGGTGTGGCAGGACACAACAACCAACAGGGTGTGGCAGGACACAACAACCAACAGGGTGTGGCAGGGGACAACCAACAGTGTGTGGCAGGACACAACCAACAGGGTGTGGCAGGACACAACCAACAGGGTGTGGCAGGACACAACAACAAGGTGTGGGAGGACACAACCAACAGGGTGTGGCAGGACACAACAACAGGGTGTGGCAGGACACAACCAACAGGGTGTGGCAGGACACAACCAACAGGGTGTGGCAGGACACAACCAACAGGGTGTGGCAGGACACAACCAACAGGGTGTGGCAGGACACAACCAACAGGGTGTGGCAAGACACAACAACAGGGTGTGGCAGGACACAACAACCAACAGGGTGTGGCAGGACACAACCAACAGGGTGTGGCAGGACACAACCAACAGGGTGTGGCAGGACACAACCAACAGGGTGTGGCAGGACACAACAACAGGGTGTGGCAGGACACAACAACCAACAGGGTGTGGCAGGACACAACCAACAGGGTGTGGCAGGACACAACAACCAACAGGGTGTGGCAGGACACAACCAACAAGGTGTGGCAGGACAAACATGTTCCTTAGTGGTATATGTGGTCAACATGTCCTTAGTGGTATATGTCGTCGACATGTTCCTTAGTGGTATATGTCGTCAACATGTTCCTTGTGCTACAGTGTCATTTCCTCTAAACACAGGTTTAAACCTTCACTATGTTAGTGTTCTTCCCAGTACAGTTCTGCCAGGTCTTAGTTTATTCCTTCTCAGTTAATCTCTTTGTTATTAAAAAAGAATTTGCTGAATTCTCCTCCTTGTGATTTGAGGTTAGCTGCCCAGGTCTACGCCAACGTTCATCTGAACTTGGATCAAGAAGGTAAAGCGATTTTTTAAGAGATCCTTTAAAAATTTACTTCTGAGCTTTATACGTGCTGGTGGTGCTGAGTTTACTGCTGAGCTTAATACGTGCTGGTGGTGCTGAGTTTACTGCTGAGCTTTATACGTGCTGGTGGTGCTGAGTTTACTGCTGAGCTTAATACGTGCTGGTGGTGCTGAGTTTACTGCTGAGCTTTATACGTGCTGGTGGTACTGAGTTTACTGCTGAGCTTAATACGTGCTGGTGGTGCTGAGTTTACTGCTGATCTTTTACGTGCTGGTGGTGCTGAGTTTACTGCTGAGCTTTATACGTGCTGGTGGTGCTGAGTTTACTGCTGAGCTTTATACGTGCTGGTGGTGCTGAGTTTACTGCTGAGCTTGTACGTGCTGGTGGTGCTGAGTTTACTGCTGAGCTTTATACGTGCTGGTGGTACTGAGTTTACTGCTGAGCTTGTACGTGCTGGTGGTGCTGAGTTTACTGCTGATCTTTATACGTGCTGGTGGTGCTGAGTTTACTGCTGAGCTTTATACGTGCTGGTGGTGCTGAGTTTACTGCTGAGCTTTATACGTGCTGGTGGTGCTGAGTTTACTGCTGAGCTTTATACGTGCTGGTGGTGCTGAGTTTACTGCTGATCTTTTATACCTGCTGGTGGTGCTGAGTTTACTGCTGATCTTTATACGTGCTGGTGGTGCTGAGTTTACTGCTGATCTTTATACGTGCTGGTGGTGCTGAGTTTACTGCTGAGCTTAATACTTGCTGGTGGTGCTGAGTTTACTGCTGAGCTTTATACGTGCTGGTGGTGCTGAGTTTACTGCTGAGCTTTATACGTGCTGGTGCTGAGTTTACTGCTGATCTTTATACGTGCTGGTGGTGCTGAGTTTACTGCTGAGCTTTGTACGTGCTGGTGCTGCTGATTTTACTGCTGAGCTTTATACCTGCTGGTGCTGCTGAGTTTACTGCTGAGCTTTATACTGCTGAGTTTACAGGTGATCTATAAGCCAGGTGATGGTGGTGAGTATAATGGGTGTAAGTGTAGAGGAGACCCAGGCTCCGTCAGTGTTGAGGCTCCCTCAAGTGGTGGTGAACACTCTCTGGGGTCTGGTCTGGTCTGGTCTGTCTGGTCTGGTCTGGTCTGTCTGGTCTGGTCTGGTCTGGTCGGGTCTGGTCTGGTCTGGTCTGGTCGGGTCGGTCTGGTCTGGTCTGGTCTGGTCGGACTCTTCACATCATTACTCACAAGTTTCCTGAAAAATGTCGTCGAGGCGAGGACGGTCCAGCGTGTCCTCCACCAGGCTTTGAAAACTTCCTGAATGGATCCTTGATGAATGTGGCGTGTGTGTGTTGTGTGTGTGTGTGTGTTGTGTGTGTGTGTGTGTGTGTGTGTGTGGTGTGTGTGTGTGTGTGTGTGTGTGTGTGTGTGGTGTGTGTGTGGTGTGTGTGTGTGTGTGTACTCACCTAGTTGTACTCACCTAGTTGTGCTTGCGGGGGTTGAGCTCTGGCTCTTTGGTCCCGCCTCTCAACCGTCAATCAACAGGTGTACAGTTTCCTGAGCCTATTGGGCTCTATCATATCTACACTTGAAACTGTGTATGGAGTCAGCCTCCACCACATCGCTTCCTAATGCATTCCATTTGTCAACCACTCTGACACTAAAAAAGTTCTTTCTAATATCTCTGTGGCTCATTTGGGCACTCAGTTTCCACCTGTGTCCCCTAGTGCGTGTGCCCCTGTGTTAAACAGCCTGTCTTTATCAACCCTGTCGATTCCCCTGAGAATCTTGAATGTGGTGATCATGTCCCCCCTAACTCTTCTGTCTTCCAACGAAGTGAGGTTTAATTCCTGCAGTCGCTCCTCGTAGCTCATACCTCTCAGCTCGGGTACTAGTCTGGTGGCAAACCTTTGAACCTTTTCCAGTTTAGTCTTATGCTTGACTAGATAGGGACTCCATGCTGGAGCCGCATACTCCAGGATTGGTCTGACATATGTGGTATATAATGTTCTGAAAGATTCCTTACACAAGTTTCTAAAGGCCGTTCTTATGTTAGCCAACCTGGCATATGCTGCTGATGTTATCCTCTTGATATGAGCTTCAGGGGACAGGTCTGGCGTGATATCAACCCCCAGGTCTTTCTCTCTCTCTGACTCTTGAAGTATTTCATCTCCCAAATGATACCTTGTATCTGGTCTCCTGCTTCCTACCCCTATCTTCATTACATTACATTTGCTTGGGTTAAACTCTAACAGCCATTTGTTCGACCATTCCTGCAGCTTGTCCAGGTCTTCTTGAAGTCTCAAGCTGTCCTCCTCTGTCTTAATCCTTCTCATAATTTTGGCGTCGTCAGCAAACATTGAGAGGAATGAGTCTATACCCTCTGGGAGATCATTTACGTATATCAGAAACAGGATAGGTCCAAGTACAGAGCCCTGTGGGACTCCACTGGTGACTTCACGCCAGTCTGAGGTCTCACCCCTCACTGTAACTCTCTGCTTCCTATTGCTTAGGTACTCCCTTATCCACTGGAGCGCCCTACCTGTTACTCCTGCCTGTTTCTCCAGCTTATGCATCAACCTTTTATGGGGTACTGTGTCAAAGGCTTTCCGACAGTCCAAAAAAATGCAGTCCGCCCACCCTTCTCTTTCTTGCTTAATTTTTGTCACCTGATCGTAGAATTCTATCAAGCCTGTAAGGCAAGATTTACCCTCCCTGAACCCATGTTGATGGGTTGTCACGAAGTCTCTTCTCTCCAGATGTGTTACTAGGTTTTTTCTCACAATCTTCTCCATCACCTTGCATGGTATACAAGTTAAGGACACTGGCCTGTAGTTCAGTGCCTCTTGTCTGTCACCCTTTTTGTATATTGGTACTACATTAGCAGTCTTCCATATTTCTGGTAGGTCCCCCGTTTCCAGTGACTTACTATACACTATGGAGAGTGGTAAGCAAAGTGCTCCTGCACACTCTTTCAATACCCATGGCGAGATTCCATCCGGCCCAACAGCTTTTCTCACATCCAGCTCCAATAGGTGCTTTTTGACCTCATCTCTTGTAATTTCGAACCTATCCAAGGTCACCTGGTTTGCTGCCACCTCTCCCAGCGCCGTGATATCTCCCTGTTCTATTGTAAAGACCTCCTGGAACCTTTTGTTGAGTTCTTCACACACCTCTTTGTCATTCTCTGTGTACCTGTCCTCGCCCACCCTAAGTTTAATCACCTGTTCCTTCACTGTTGTCTTCCTCCTGATGTGACTGTGTAGTAGCTTTGGTTCAGTCTTGGCTTTATTAGCTATATCATTTTCATACCTTTTCTCAGCTGCTCTTCTCACACTGACATACTCGTTCCTGGTTCTCTGGTATCTCTCTCTACTTTCTGGTGTTCTGTTATTACGGAAGTTCCTCCATGCCCTTTTGTTCAGCTCCTTGCTTTCATACATTCCCTATTAAACCNCATGTCGACGGTGGTAATCAGTGCCCAGTGGTCACTAATAAACTGTGCACAATGTGTGTACTGGCATCCGTGTGCTGTGCATTCAGCAGGAGAGCATAGTCTACCTTCCTCCTCTGAGGTGAGTTGGCTGTTCATCACCCACCCTAAGGTTTCACTTCCCCTGACAAAGAGTGACAGTTTCCGTCCATTGACATTGGGCTGATGACAGTTGGCACCAAAGTGTGGGTGTTGGCATCATTCAAAAAATAAATAAATAAAAAAAAATGGAAACAAAATTAAGTATGAACTACTCGAGGTGGGAATTTGTATATAAAAACAGTCCATTTTGTATATAAAATTTATATATTAATACCAATGTGTATTTATATAAACTACGAATGTTTATATATACACAAACAAGAAACTGGAATCATGTAAATCTTGACTGGAAACCGTTTGTGTATGTGTGTTCCAGAGAGTCCAGAACTGGCTTGATGCCCGGGACACCGAAATGTTACCAAGTGTATGCTAGGCGAGGCTTCGTGAAGCATATTGGGGTGTCTCTTTACGAAACCTCTACATCTTTGTGTACTGCTCGTGAATTAGTGATGAGCCCAGGGTCTGGTGTTATATAGCGATAACACACTAACATAGAATTAAGAAACTTTACTTGAACACAAAAAGAATTCTAATACTAATGAACTATTAGTTAAATTTTGCAAGATGTTCCTGACTCACAGGCTGTAGTGTATATGTGGGGCCTGGGGCCGCATCAAGCAACAGCCTGTTGGACCTAATGTAACACTTGGCGACAGCCGTTGTTCCCTCAGCGATAAACAGATAAGAATTAAATATGACCTGATAAAATAGGAGAATGATCCGATAATATAGTTGGAAACACCATAAAATAGGAGAAAATACGATCATATCGGAGACCGATACAAGAAGAGAAAGGTACGATAAAGTAACTGAATGAGTGATAAAATAGGGTAATGACATGATGTAATTCAAGAACGACAAGATAAAATACAAGAACGACAAAATAAAATCCAACAACGACAAAATAAAATCCAAAGAACGACAAAATAAAATCCAAGAACGACAAATAAAATCCAAGAACGACAAAATAAAATCCAAGAACGACAAAATAAAATCCAGAACGACAAAATAAAATCAAGAACGACAAAATAAAACAAGAACGACAAATAAAATCCAAGAACGACAAAATAAAATCTAAGAAACGAAAAAATAAATCCACGAACGACAAAATAAAATCTAAGAACGACAAAAAAATCCACGAACGACAAAATAAAATCCAAGAACGACAAAATAAAATCCAAGAACGACAAAATAAAATCCAAGAACGACAAAATAAAATCCAAGAACGACAAAATAAAATCCAAGAACGACAAATAAAATCCAAGAACGACAAAATAAAATCCAAGAACGACAAAATAAATCCAAGAACGACAACGATAAAACAAGAACGATACTTTAAAACCAGAAATGTAAAAACAATTACACACACGCCTCAAGCCAAATTTTCCGACAACAAACATAATGTTCGTATCGCGTTCCAAATGCGTGTTTAATAGGAATGCAATAGGCAATTAGGGTGCATTTCTTGGCCCGAAGAAACTGCAAATGATATTGGGCAAGGGAGCTCGTGGCGTGAATGGTAGAGTAGGTGTAATAGGCGCATTAGGACCACGTGGCGCTCTCAGCTGACTCACGTAAACAATAACAGTGGTGTTGCCGTCTTACTGGTCGCTTAAACAGACTTTTGTGTTAGTAATACAGGGCTTGTTGCCCACATGGGTTGTTGCCCACATGGCTTGTTGCCCACATGGGTTGTTGCCCACATGGGTTGTTGCCCACATGGGTTGTTACCTACATGGGTTGTTACCTACATGGGTTGTTACCTACATGGGTTGTTGCCCACATGGGTTGTTGCCCACATGGGTTGTTGCTCACATGGGTTGTTGCTCACATGGGTTGTTGCTCACATGGGTTGTTACCTACATGGGTTGTTGCCCACATGGGTTGTTACTACATGGGTTGTTGCTCACATGGGTTGTTGCTCACATGGGTGTTACCTACATGGGTTGTTGCCCACATGGGTTGTTGCTCACATGGGTTGTTGCTCACATGGGTTGTTGCCCACATGGGTTGTTGCCCACATGGGTTGTTGCCCACATGGGTTGTTACCCACATGGGTTGTTGCTCACATGGGTTGTTGCTCACATGGGTTGTTGCCCACATGGGTTGTTACCCACATGGGTTGTTGCTCACATGGGTTGTTGCTCACATGGGTTGTTGCCCATATGGGTTGTTGCTCACATGGGTTGTTGCCCACATGGGTTGTTACCTACATGGGTTGTTGCTCACATGGGTTGTTGCTCACATGGGTTGTTGCCCACATGGGTTGTTGCTCACATGGGTTGTTGCCCACATGGGTTGTTACCTACATGGGTTGTTGCTCACATGGGTTGTTGCCCACATGGGTTGTTACCCACATGGGTTGTTGCTCACATGGGTGTTGCTCACATGGGTTGTTACCTACATGGGTTGTTGCTCACATGGGTTTTTGCCCACATGGGTTGTTACCTGCATGGGTTGTTACCTACATGGGTTGTTGCCCACATGGGTTGTTACCTACATGGGTTGTTGCCCACATGGGTTGTTGCCCACATGGGGTGTTAACTACATGGGTTGTTGCCCACATGAGGTGTTAACTACATGGGTTGTTACCTACATGGGTTGTTACCTACATGGGTTCTTACCTACATGGGTTGTTACCTACATAGGTTGTTACTTACATGGGTTGTTGCCCACATGGGTTGTTACCTACATGGGTTGTTACCTACATGGGTTGTTAGCTACATGGGGTGTTGCCCACATGGGGTGTTACCCACATGGGGTGTTGGGTGTTGCCCACATGGGGTGTTGCCCACATGGGGTGTTACCTACATGGGGTATTGCCCACATGGGTTGTTACCCACATGGGGTGTTACCCACATGGGGTGTTGCCCACATGGGGTGTTACCCACATGGGGTGTTGCCCACATGGGTTGTTACCCACATGGGTTGTTACCCACATGGGGTGTTGCCCACATGGGTTGTTACCCACATGGGTTGTTGCCCACATGGGTTGTTACCCACATGGGTTGTTGCCCACATGGGTTGTTACCCACATGGGTTGTTACCCACATGGGGTGTTGCCCACATGGGGTGTTACCTACATGGGTTGTTACCCACATGGGTTGTTACCTACATGGGGTGTTACCTACATGGGTTGTTACCCACATGGGGTATTGCCCACATGGGTTGTTACCCACATGGGTTGTTACCCACATGGGGTGTTGCCCACATGGGTTGTTACCCACATGGGGTGTTGCCCACATGGGTTGTTGCCCACATGGGGTGTTGCCCACATGGGGTGTTACCTACATGGGTTGTTACCTACATGGGTTGTTACCTACATGGGTTGTTGCCCACATGGGGTGTTACCTACATGGGTTGTTACCTACATGGGTTGTTACCTACATGGGTTGTTGCCCACATGGGGTGTTACCTACATGGGGAGTTACCTACATGGGTTGTTACCTACATGGGTTGTTACCTACATGGGTTGTTACCTACATGGGTTGTTGCCCACATGGGGTGTTACCCACATGGGTTGTTACCTACATGGGTTGTTACCTACATAGGGAGTTACCTACATGGGAGTTACCTATGGGGTAATGGGACCACAGTCAGCATTATTACTGTCTCCAGCAGCATGGAGGACCACAGTCAGCATTATTACTGCCCCCAGCAGCATGGAGGACCACAGTCAGCATTATTACTGCCCCCAGCAGCATGGGGGACCACAGTCAGCATTATTACTGCCCCCAGCAGCATGGGGGACCACAGTCAGCATTATTACTGCCCCCAGCAGCATGGGGGACCACAGTCAGCATTATTACTGCCCTCCAGCAGCATGGGGGGACCACAGTCAGCATTATTACTGCCTCCAGCAGCATGGAGGACCACAGTCAGCATTATTACTGCCCTCCAGCAGCATGGGGGGACCACAGTCAGCATTATTACTGCCCTCCAGCAGCATGGAGGACCACAGTCAGCATTATTACTGCCCTCCAGCAGCATGGGGGGACCACAGTCAGCATTATTACTGCCCCCAGCAGCATGGGGGACCACAGTCAGCATTATTACTGTCTCCAGCAGCATGGGGGGACCACAGTCAGCATTATTACTGCCCTCCAGCAGCATGGGGGACCACAGTCAGCATTATTACTGCCCTCCAGCAGCATGGAGGACCACAGTCAGCATTATTACTGCCCTCCAGCAGCATGGGGGGACCACAGTCAGCATTATTACTGCCCCCAGCAGCATGGGGGACCACAGTCAGCATTATTACTGCCCCCAGCAGCATGGGGGGACCACAGTCAGCATTATTACTGCCCTCCAGCAGCATGGGGGACCACAGTCAGCATTATTACTGCCCTCCAGCAGCATGGGGGGACCACAGTCAGCATTATTACTGCCCCCAGCAGCATGGGGGACCACAGTCAGCATTATTACTGCCCCCAGCAGCATGGAGGACCACAGTCAGCATTATTACTGCCCTCCAGCAGCATGGAGGACCACAGTCAGCATTATTACTGCCTCCAGCAGCATGGAGGACCACAGTCAGCATTATTACTGCCCTCCAGCAGCATGGGGGACCACAGTCAGCATTATTACTGCCCTCCAGCAGCATGGGGGACCACAGTCAGCATTATTACTGCCCCCAGCAGCATGGAGGACCACAGTCAGCATTATTACTGCCCCCAGCAGCATGGAGGACCACAGTCAGCATTATTACTGCCCTCCAGCAGCATGGAGGACCACAGTCAGCATTATTACTGCCCTCCAGCAGCATGGGGGACCACAGTCAGCATTATTACTGCCCCCAGCAGCATGGGGGACCACAGTCAGCATTATTACTGCCCTCCAGCAGCATGGAGGACCACAGTCAGCATTATTACTGCCCTCCAGCAGCATGGAGGACCACAGTCAGCATTATTACTGCCCCCAGCAGCATGGGGGACCACAGTCAGCATTATTACTGCCCCCAGCAGCATGGAGGACCACAGTCAGCATTATTACTGCCCTCCAGCAGCATGGAGGACCACAGTCAGCATTATTACTGCCCTCCAGCAGCATGGGGGACCACAGTCAGCATTATTACTGCCCTCCAGCAGCATGGGGGACCACAGTCAGCATTATTACTGCCCTCCAGCAGCATGGGGGACCACAGTCAGCATTATTACTGCCCTCCAGCAGCATGGAGGACCACAGTCAGCATTATTACTGCCCTCCAGCAGCATGGGGGACCACAGTCAGCATTATTACTGCCCTCCAGCAGCATGGAGGACCACAGTCAGCATTATTACTGCCCTCCAGCAGCATGGGGGGACCACAGTCAGCATTATTACCTTTTTATTTCACAAACTTTGTCAAAGATACGACTCAAATTTTCTTAATCGTGATAGAACAAGAAACAGAAAAAATAAATGAATACAGGAATTAAGAGATAAAGGAGGTGAAGGGAAAGATGAGGAGAGAGAGAGAGGGAGGGAGAGATGTATTAAAGGGAGAGGTAAAGGGAAGGGGAAGACAGGGAGGAGGTTAATAAGGTTAGTGAGGTGTGTGTGTGTGTGTGTGTGTGTGTGTGTGTGTGTGGTGTGTGTGTGTGTGTGTGTGTGTGTGTGTGGTGTGTGTGTGTGTGTGTGTGTGTGTGTTGTGTGTGTGTGTGTGTGTGTGTGTGTGTGTGTGTGTGTGTGTGTGTGTGTGTGTGTGTGTGTGGTGTGTGTGTGCACTCACCTATTTGTGTCTGCAGGATCGAGCATTGACTCTTGGATCCCGCCTTTCGAGCCATCGGTTGTTTACAGCAATGACTATGATCCCATTTCCCTATCATACCTGGTTTTAAATTTATGAACAGTATTTGCTTCCACAAGCTGATCCTTAAGTGCATTCCATTTTCCCACTACTCTCACGCTAAAAGAAAACTTCCTAACATCTCTGTGACTCATCTGAGTTTCCAGCTTCCACCCATGTCCCCTCGTTCTGTTACTATTCCGTGTGAACATTTCGTCTATGTCCACTCTGTCAATCCCTCTGAGTATTTTATCTTCCTGTCATGTCCCCTCTCTCCCCCTTCTTGTTTCACAGTGAAGGGAGACAAAGAGACAGAGTTAAGTCTAGTGGTCTTTCTTGCACAGACACAGATATCCGCGGTACTTGGTCTGTCGGGTTAAGCGCCGCAGGGTCTGGCCAGTAACTACTTGGGGTGTCATGATAAACCTTGAAACGTTCTCATCCTCGACAATATCGTATATTTATATACAAGTTGCTGAGTTGGTCGAAAAATGGCTACTGGAATTCAATAGAAGTAAGTGTAAGGTTACAAGAATAGGGACAAGGGGTCAACCAACAGGGTGTGGCAGGGGTCAACCAACAGGGTGTGGCAGGGGTCAACCACAGGGTGTGGCAGGGGTCAACCAACAGGTGTGGCAGGGGTCAACCAACAGGGTGTGGCAGGGGTCAACCAACAGGGTGTGGCAGGGGTCAACCAACAGGGTGTGGCAGGACACAACCAACAGGGTGTGGCAGGACACAACAACCAAAAGAGTGTGGCAGGACACAACCAACAGGTGTGGCAGGACACAACCAACAGGTGTGGCAAGACACAACCAACAGGGTGTGGCAGGACACAACCAACAGGGTGTGGCAAGACACAACCAACAGGGTGTGGCAGGACACAACCAACAGGGTTGTGGCAAGACACAGCCAACAAGGTGTGGCAGGACACAACCAACAGAGTGTGGCAGGGGTCAACCAACAGGGTGTGGCAGGACACAACCAACAGGGTGCGGCAGGACACAACCAACAGGGTGTGGCAGGACACAACAACCAACAGGGTGTGGCAGGACACAACAACCAACAGTGTGTGGCAGGACACAACCAACAGGGTGTGGCAGGACACAACCAACAGGGTGTGGCAGGGGTCAACCAACAGGGTGTGGCAGGGGTCAACCAACAGGGTGTGGCAGGACACAACAACCAACAGGGGTGGCAGGACACAACAACCAACAGGGTGTGGCAGAACACAACCAACAGGGTGTGGCAGGACACAACCAACAGGGTGTGGCAGGACACAACCAACAGGGTGTGGCAGGACACAACCAACAGGGTGTGGCAGGACACAACCAACAGGGTGTGGCAGGGCACAACCAACAGGGTGTGGCAGGACACAACCAACAGGGTGTGGCAGGACACAACAACCAACAGGGTGTGGCAGACCACAACCAACAGGGTGTGGCAGGACACAACCAACAGGGTATGGCAGGGGTCAACCAACAGGGTGTGGCAGGACACAACCAACAGGGTGTGGCAGGACACAACCAACAGGGTGTGGCAGGACACAACCAACAGGGTGTGGCAGGACACAACCAACACGGTGTTGCAGGACACAACAACCAACAGGGTGTGGCATGACACAACCAACAGGGTGTGGCATGACACAACCAACAGGGTGTGGCAGGGGTCAACCAACAGGGTGTGGCCGGGGTCAACCAACAGGGTGTGGCAGGGGTAAACCAACAGGGTGTGGCCGGGGTCAACCAACAGGGTGTGGCAGGACACAACTAACAGGGTGTGGCAGGACACAACCAACAGGGTGTGGCAGGACACAACCAACAGGGTGTGGCAGGACACAACCAACAGGGTGTGGCAGAACACAACAACCAACAGGGTGTGGCAGGACACAACAACTAACAGGGTGTGGCAGGACACAACCAACAGGGTGTGGCAGGACACAACAGCCAACAGCGTGTGGCAGGGGTCAACCAACAGGGTGTG
>WNGS01162201.1:0-12539 GCA_020271785.1 Procambarus virginalis
CAAAAACGGCCAAACTACTCCTGAGAAACTCTCCAGACACGAAGCAGAACTCTTTAAAAGAGACCAACGTTCGGCGTCTATGCCTTCAAATGCCCACTTGGGGGACTGCTAAAGCACCCAAAGAACTCAGTATATAGGCAAGACAGACAACATTCTCTTTCCAGGCGATTAACGATGCATAAGCAACAGGGCTCCATTAAGGATCATATAATCTCTTCCCTCAACCAGACCATCACCAAGAAATCTTAACAAACACACGAAATCATCGTAGATACAGCCTTAGCAGCGCTTGACATCTGCGAGGCACTACACATCAAGAAGTCAACACCAGCAATCAACAGCCAATTAATGCACAACGATATTCTACCCACTTCAAGACTCCGTATCAAGAATTTGGGCCAATAGGCCTTTGCAGTTACTTCCTTCTTCCCTTTAATTTACCCAATTATACCCATTGTTTCGTGTTCTGTCTTGTGTTGAAAGTTTTGTTCACCTCATCCAAAACTGTTGTAACATATCACCTCACCCAAAATGTGGGTATATAAGATGAAAGCTGTTTAAATTATAGCATAGTAGAACTCTGTTTAGTGTTTGCAGGTTATAATTGTGTGTGTGTAAACTAAAGTCTTTGAAAATGTAATAAGTTATTACGAAACGCGTTCAAGTGTCACATCAGACTAGAAATAAAAATGAATTTTGGAGAATTGATTTTTCAATTACCATCGACAGTGAAAAGAAACATAAGAAATATTGAGAAAATTCGTGTTAGAATTATTAATCTTACTTTTTCGGTCATATTTAATAATATATGTTTACAAGAAAGACTGCTACCAAAATATACTAATATATATATATATATATATATATATATATATATATATATATATATATATATATATATATATATATATATATATATATATATATATATATATTTAAAGGTGAGGTAATTATCAAGAGAAAGTACTAAGCCATTTCGACTATACAGCATATGGAAAGGATATGAGGATAAGGATTTGGGGTAGGACGGAGGGGGAATGGATGGTGCCCTTTCACTTTGACGGTCGGGGATTGAACGCCGACCTTCATGAAGCGAGACTCTCGCTAGACCTCGATTTGTTTAGCAAAATTAAGTCATTTGTGAATTTTTTTTTTACTGCAAGGGATTACTGTGTTGTGTGAAAATAATGAGAGGAATTTCTCTTCGTGGGCATAACGCGGTATGATTTGTTTTGTAAGGCAATGTATGAACCGGTAGACAATACCTGCTTGCTTGACACCTGCTTGATGGGGTTCTAGGTGTTCTTCTACTACCCAAGACCGGCCAGGGGCCAGGCCTGACTTGTGAGAGCTTCGTCCAACAGGATGTTCTTGGAGCGGCCCTCAGGTCCACATATCCACCACAGCTCAGTTGGTCCAACACTTTTTTTAAAAGAACTCTCTAGTTTTCTCTTGAAGATGTCCACGGTTGTTCCGGCAATATTTTTTTATACTCGCTTGAAGGATGTTGAACAACCGTGGACCTCCGATGTTTATATAGTGTTCTCTGATTGTGCTTATGGCACCCCTGTTCTTCATTGGTTCTATTCTGCCTTTTCTTCCATATCTTTCACTCCAATATGTTGTTATTTATAAACTATTAGAAATAAACCATTTAACTGTCATTTGCATGCAAAGTACAGCATTTACTAACATTACTAACATGTAGAACTAATTGAAAATAATATTTTCCCTACTGCGTATTATTTGCCAAATTCTTCCTACTTGGCATGGCGATATTGCGTCAGAAAACTCCGCAGAGGCACTGATTCCTAAATTCATTTTATTATTTCATTTATTTGTTTCCCTTTTTTGTCAAAGAGGATGATTCTTCGAATATTACTATTTCAGTTAATTAAATATTATTTACATTAAGAGTTAGATTTCGCACATCAACAACTATTAGTATATATCAACTGTTATATATCAGTACTGTGATATATTGTTTATAAGGGCCTAAAACGTAGTATACATGTGTCTTGAAGCATCCATGGTCCTTCCCAGAACCCTCACATGAACTGAATCCACCATCTTAGCCTAGCCTGGTACGATGAGGACATCAACCCTCATAGTCTAGCCTGGGACGATGAGGACATCCATCATAGTCTAGCCTGGGACGATGAGGACATCAGCCCTCATAGTCTAGCCTGGGACGATGAGGACATCCATCATAGTCTAGCCTGGGACGATGAGGACAGCAACCTTCATAACCTAGCCTGGGACGATGAGGACATCCATCATAGCCTAGCCTGGGACGATGAGGACATCAACCATCATAGCCTAGCCTGGGACGATGAGGACATCAACCCTCATAGCCTAGCCTGGGACGATGAGGACATCAACCCTCATAGCCTAACCTGGGACGATGAGGACATCAGCCATCATAGCCTAGCCTGAGACGATGAGGACATCAACCCTCATAGTCTAGCCTGGGACGATGAGGACATCAGCCATCATAGCCTAGCCTGAGACGATGAGGACATCAACCCTCATAGTCTAGCCTGGGACGATGAGGACATCAGCCATCATAGCCTAGCCTGAGACGATGAGGACATCAACCCTCATAGCCTAGCCTGGGACGATGAGGACATCAACCCTCATAGCCTAGCCTGGGACGATGAGGACATCAACCCTCATAGTCTAGCCTGGGACGATGAGGACATCAACCCTCATAGCCTAGCCTGGGACGATGAGGACATCAACCCTCATAGCCTAGCCTGGGACGATGAGGACATCAGCCCTCATAGCCTAGCCCGGCACCAAACCCAAGACTACATGAAATACCAAAATTAAATGGCTGAACTTGATTTAAAAAAAATGTGATGCATTATTCATGAAATGGAGATGATAAGAGCACTCTGGAGCCTGAACCCTCCACCCCCGGGACTCCGCGGGAGGGAGAGAGAACTCAAGAAACGTCAAATGACATCTTAAATTAGTATTAATTCACTGTGTCAGGGGACAGGACGCCAGAGTGTATTCATACACGTTTGGCTTTCATCGAGTATGCCCTCCTCTACCCCCTAGTCCGAATCACTGACCCCGCCCAGGATGCAACCCCCACAACAAGCTGACTAACTCCTGAGTACCTACTTACTGTAAGGTGAACAGAGGCATTGCGTAAAAGGAAATATGTCCAACTATTTCTGTCCCGACCGGGATTCGAAACAGGAATTCTCGATTGTGCGTCGAGAACGAACCGTCTGTACTACCAGGACCAGTAAATAAAGTAAACGTTCAAGTATTCGTTGGGAATGAATGGTTCCAAACAGAAGGCTGTTGTAACCAGACCTTTCTCGAGATTTTACCTAGCATCAAATTCGAAGTTGTTTTGTCTAACAAGAAGCATTCAAAATCACCGCACCACACCTGACCTACAGTAGGCGATGCTCATTACTCCCACGAAGCGTTAATAATTAGTGTAATTATTTTCGCTAAAACAAGGGAATTATAACACTGTGATCAAGAGCGTCACATCTGTGTCGCATTATGTGTAAGGACATACTGGAGGCATTAAACCACAGTCAACCTGCTCTAAAATATAAAGGATCAACTTCAAAGGATATCAAAAAGTTCCCCAACAAACGCTCCTGTCAAACACACAATAGAATCACAATAACGTGATATATCAGTGAGAAAATCTTTGGAGCCGAGCGTACGGGTTACACGTAAAAATTTAATTGGGAATCAGGTCGGTGCCTCCGAATAGATAGGGAGTTTGGGCGGACTCTGCAGGTTGAGTAACTTTTAGCACACCGTGATCCATAGGTTAAGGTGCACGTCTGGAGTCAATTATAACCTCATGCGAGCGCTGGGGTTAAAAGTCTCACCACTTCATAAAACTAATACTCCATTAAAATTCACAAAAATAAAATACAGTCGGGGGCAAAGAGGTTACAGTAGTGGACTGTCAAGAGGTATGGAGGCCCTGGCTGATAGGGTTCGAATCCTTCAGGTGTCAGGAGTTTTCTGATTATATATATTATATATATATATATATATATATATATATTATATATATATATATATATATATATATATATATATATGTTGTTAAATATGACCGAAAAAGTAAGATTAATAACTCTAACACGAATTTTCTCAATATTTCTTATGTTTATTTTTACTGTCGATGGTAATTGAAAAATCAATTCTCCAAAATTAATTTTATTTCTAGTCTGACGCGACGCTATAACACGTTTCGTAATAATTTATTACATTTTCAAAGACTTAGTTTACACACACACACAACTGTAACCTGAAAACACTAAACAGAGTTTTAAACTGCTTGTCTTATATTTATATATTGTCTTATATAACAGGTTAAGGGTTACCTATCCGGGAGCTGGAATTGGTGATATTGTTGGCAACATGAATGATATTGTGGCAGGGAATGGGAACAAACCCATTATTTGTATTGGTGCAGGTGGAAATGAGGTTGGACGAGTTAGGAGTGAGGAACTGATTCAGAGGTTTAAGGCAGCTATAGAATTAGTTAGGAGCAAGGGAGGAATACCGATCATATGTGGCATTCTTCCAAGAAAGGGAGTTGGAAATAAATGGTTGTCGAGGGCACTTGGTGTAAATTGCCGGCTGGAAAGATATTGCAAATCAAATGCAATATCTTTCATAGATAACTGTGAACACTGCTATGGAAGAAATAAAATGTATGCTCGGGATGGGGTGCATCTATCGAGGGCTGGGGTTGTAATTGTGGCGAACTCATTGGAACCAGTGGTTGGAGGCGTTTGTTTGGGCTTGGGTTTAAACTGTTAGTAGATAGTGGTATGGGAATTGATATGAAGGAAAGAGGTAATAAAAGTATGTGTTTGTGGGAGAAACAATTGGCAAAATGATCAGGGAACGAGAAGAGCCTCAAAATAACAATACACTTAGGGTATATTACATTTAAAGTATAAGTCTAAGAAACAAAATATACGATTTAAATGCTCTTGTCTGCACAGAAAAAATATATATTAATGCACTTACCGAAACGTGGATGGATGTAGAAATAGAGAACCATTAGCTGAATATCAAATAAATGAATATAAACTATTTCACACATATAGATATATTAGACGAGGAGGGGGAGTAGCCATATATGTTAGGAACATTTTGAAATGTAGTCTCAAAGAGGGAATCAAAACTAAGCCACACACAGAAACTATTTGGATTGAATTGAATTTGAATTGAATTGAAAAATCAAATAATCTTATAATAGGAGTTATATACAGGCCACCAAACTTAGACAGGATGGAAGCAAAGCATCTATGGGATGAAATATCTAGAGCCTCTAAGTCTAGCAGTATATGGGTTCACCATAGCCCATACTACTTGGAACTTTTTGTTCCAAGTAGCGAATGTTAAACAACATATGTGTAAACTCCTTACCTTGTGAGGTCAAGGAACATGTGCATCAAGAGACCAGGCTAATGAAGAACAAAAGTGGCTGGAATAGTGTTCACATCTGAATGAACACACCTCTCTTGGAGAGATGTGGCAGCAAATCCACCGGGTCAAAGGAAATAAAACTCCTAAAGCTCCACACCCAAGGATCCTCAACAGGAAGCCGAAGTACTGGCAACCAGGTTTGCAGAAAGAGCAGCCAGCAATCAGATTCCACCAGATGTATTAGCAGTGCAGACAGGATTAGAGGAAGAAAGGTGACACAGAATCCTTACAGCATGTGCAGAAGTCTCTGACACTAATGCCCCTTTCACACTGGATGAGCTCAATCGGGCTAAGAAAAACTTCAAGGATACATCCCCCAGAGACGACAAAATAACCTATAAAATGATTAGAAACCTCGGCCCAGAGGGAGACGCTGCATACCTAAGGTTAATTAAATTATCTTTGACTTCTCAAACCAGACCTACAGCTTGGAATAGAGCAGACATAGTGCCGATCCCAAAATTCAAAGATTCAGTTAATCCCAGGCCCATCTCTCTCCAAAGTTGTGCAGCCAAGACGGCTGACAGAATGGTACTCAACAGACGAGTGCAAAATGCCTAAACTGCACCATGATGTGTATGCCTATAGAAGAGGGGTTGGCACAGTGAAATGTATTACAATTCTGTTAGCCTACTTGAATGACAGACTGGGAATGCTGATATTCCTGGACCTCGAGAAAGCCTTTGAACTGGCTAGCGCACCAGCTATTCTCTGCTGCCTCATCGACAAAGAGGTCAAAGGCAACCTGCTCACCTGGACCAAAAACTGTCCCATAAACAGAGAAGCAAGAATAAAACTTCATGGCACAGTCTCTGAATACAAAAGACATGAAAATGGTACACCAAAAGGAGGTATTCTCAGCCCCCTTCTCTTCAACTGTTTAATGGAAAGAATAATGAGGCTGAAACTCCCACATCACTGCAGGCTGCTAAACTACGCGGACGACTTTGTCATCATCATAAAAGGAAGGGATGTGGTGCGCCTTGCACCCTAATGCTTAGACTGCATCAGTACAGAAGCAAAACAGATTGGTATAAAACTCGACTCCACAAAGACAAAAGCCATGCCAATAAAAATAACGAAGTCCAACGTCCAACTCACAGTACAGAGTCAACCAATTGAATGGGTTGACATTTATCAGCATCTAGGAATAATCCTTGACACACATGGATTTTAATGCTAAGGTCACTTACTTAAGAGAGCGAACGGCAATCCTCAGGTCGTTAACCTCTCTTTCTCTCTGGAGGAGCCAATCTGCAACATTACACACAGAAATCACAATAGAATGATGCATCAAATGAACAAATCCACAAGGGCTGTGACGAGGATTCGAACCTACGTCCGAGATCATCCCAGACGCTGCCTTTATCGACTGAGTTACGACATGGTAAAAAGAGTTGAAACCGAAGTTCTACTGAATTTACTGGACCCTGCAGCCTCTCCGAGAAACGGCCTTTGTGGATTTGTTCATTTGATGCATCACGCTATTGTGATTTCTGTGCGTAATGAAGTAAGAGTGAAGAGGGAGAACGGCCTATTGACATAGCTCGAGTGCATGGGGGGAGTTATGTAAAACACTAGTTTGTGTCTCGGAGAGGCTGCAGGATCCAGTAAGTTCAGTAGAACTTCGGTTTCCACTCTTTTACCATGTCGTAGCTCAGTCGATAAAGGCAGCGTCTGGAAGATCTTGGATGTAGGTTCGAATCTTCGTCACGGCCCTTGTGGATTTGTTCCAATCTGCAAGTTTTTCGCACATACTACGTACAGGCAGCCAGATCAGTGATCGACTATGCCGCACCTGCACTCACAAGTCTATCACACCAACAGTGAAAAAAGTTTGAAGTTGCCCAAAACAATACTATGAGAGCTGCTCTGAGAGTCCCAATGTGGACCAGGCTTGAACTCTAAGACTGGAAACGGGTTTGCCCTCTCTTCAAGAAAGAATCTCACAAAGAACAGCTGCAATTATCAGTAGTATAGTTATTTCTCCTGATCCAATCCCAGTACGGCAGGCCTTGGTGGTTGAACTTCGCCAAAGCAATGGAAACTCTTGTGCTGCCAGAGAGAAAAATGTCCTAAACAGACTACATTAAAAAGCATGATTCTTGATAGAGAGGGTGATCAACCACACCCAACCTACACTTCTTTCCCACCGTGGGAAGAGCCTACCTTCAAAATAGTAATAGAAAGTCTCCCAATGAAAAAGGCTGCCTATGATCCAACAATCCTAAGGTGCATAATAGAAAAGCAAATGTATAACATTGCAGTAGCAGGAGCCACCCACATCTTCACAGACGGATCGGTGGACACAGAATATGAGAGTGCTGGCGCTGCTCTTTGCACGAACAGCGAACAGGCATATTGGAGACTGGGAGGACCAGTATCGTCAGCCCAAACTGAGCTGTTTGCCATACACAGGCATTCGTATGTGATTTCACATAATACTCAAAATGCAATCATGCACACAGACTCAAAAGCTGCACTTCAAATATTAGGACGAAAACAGTGGGAAGATAAAGTGGAAATAATTACCACCATTTTGTATCTTGGAGCAGTCGCTAAAGGCAAGGACTCAACTTAACTTTAAACTAGATCCCATCCCGTGTTCGAATCCCATTAACTGAGAAAGCCGATGAAATTGCTAAGTTGTCAACTCGTCATCCAGTGATTCATTAAACAATTCAACCCAGCCTAGAGAATATAAAAACATTATCACCAAGAAACTCTCACACCTCAGCCAAGACTATCTACACCAGAGAGTAGCTGATGGTTCGCGCTCTGCAATATGGTATCTTCAGGCAACCAAGTTAGAAAGGTTAAATATCCCAAAAGGAATCCACAGGCAAATAGCAGTTAGGTTATATAGACTCCGTCTAGGTTACAGATGCAACTGGGAGATTGGTGAACCCAGACAGAGAGAGTGCATCTTCTGCCAAACTGTCACAGAAAAGCTACTACTTCACTATCTCCTGGAATGTAAAGCAACCAACGACCTTAGAAGAGCTTTAAGAGTCCCCGAATCTTGCAGTGGCCACCCTGAAGCCATCAACGCTGCCACTCTTCTGGTCAAAAAAGGTGTCCAGCAGCTGGACACCCTCATAAATACTGTCAAGCGTATCCTCCCCCGCGATAACATCTTAACAATTACATGCGACCTCAGAACACTGAAAAGATTTACTGAACAAGAAATTGTACCACTTACGGGCTATTCATGCCCGTGCCACCTCTTGGGTGGCTTAATCTTTAACAATCATCATGTTTAAACTAAGTCTTTGAAAATGTAATAAGAATTATGAAACACGTTCAGGCGTCAGACCAAGAATAAAAATGAATATTTGAAAATTGATATTTCAATTACCCTCGACAGTGAAAAGAAACATAAGATATATGAGAAAATTCGTGTTAGAATTATTAATCTTACCTTTTCGGTCCTCTTCAACAACATATGTTTACAAGAAAGACTGTTACTAAAATATACTATATATATATATATATATATATATATATATATATATATATGTATATATATATATATATATATATATATATATATATATATATACACACATATATATTTGCTTTATTTGAACTTTGTTACAAAAAAGGAGTTACATATAGGTTACAAAGATGGTTATCATAAGTTGTCGAGTTTTTAAAAAAAAAATATATATATATATATATATATATATATTATATATATATATATATATAATATATATATATATATATATATATATTTATATATCGTTACGATAATCTCCTTCAAGAGAGATTTGGCCTGCTCTCTCCTATTATCATGTTACTTCAGTACATCTAAAACATCTAAGTACTACCATCAAGAATAGTACATCTTTAGTAGAAAATGTTTCTACAGTGAGAATACGTACCAGATACGTATCACTCACTCCACTCCCCCCTCCTCGCGGTCGCCACTTCACCCCGTCGATCACCAAACCACCACTTCCAGCCAGCATGCTTCCTATTGGTGAATTGGCGTCTGCACTCTACTCCAGCGCCATCTACAAAGCCGATGACTGAGCATGCACTAGCCATTGTATTTAAAATATCCTGTGCTCGCAAAGCTGATACACCTATCTGATATACGCTCTGTTTATTAGTGGATGTTTTCAGCCAGCGCATTATTCTCAGCACCTTTTAATTAATTTTTGTCTTGTTCATTGTAGAGTAACATAACCATTATTTTATTTTATATTATTATTTTTTGACTTTCTAATCTTGTTTTTTTGCACTGTACATAGCCAAGGGATTATCTTTGTTGATATTTGTTTTCAAGTTAATTAAAATTTCATTGTTCATACGATTTGTTTTGCGGGTTTTTCCTTATGCTTGACCACAGGAGGCAGCAGCCACGCAGTCATCTTTTTTTTTTCTCTTTTTTTTTGTAAATATGATTGGCATTGACACCAGCATCTAAGTACTACCGAACCGGAAGGAAGGAAGGAAGGACTACTACCGGAAGGACTGCCGAACACCTACACATACTCTTTTTTCCATCACATTTAATGGAGGCCTGTCCAGGATATTACGAAGCCCTTCATCATCAATGTCAACGCAAGTGGCACCGGCATCGGGGGTGTCCTAATGCAACAATGTGGAGAAGAGGTTCTCCCTGTCAGCTACTACAGCTACAAGTTAAAGCCTCACCAGAAGAACTACAGCACCATAGAGAAGGAACTCCTTTCCATCGCCCTGAACCTGCACCATTTTGAACCTTACCTACAGGGTAATCGGTCGATTACCATCTACTCAGACCACAATCCTCTGCGGTTCCTGCAACAGGCCCAATTCTGCAATCAACGTCTTCTATGCTGGGCTGTGTACTTGTAGAATTTTAAGTTGGAGATCTTCTACATCAAGGACTCAGACAACATCATAGCCGACGCCCTCTCCAGAATCTACGAGGAAGAGACAGCTACTGCTACCTCTCTACCATCTACTGAAGTAACTTAACTCGTAAGAGCAGGCTTCTGGGGGGGGGGGGCTGTTACGATAATCTCCTTCAAGAGAGATTTGGCCTGCTCTCTCCTATCATCATGTTACTTCAGTACATCTACAACATCTAAGTACTACCATCAAGAGTAGTACATCTTTAGTAGAATATGTTTCTACAGTGAGAATACATACCAGATACATATCACTCACTCCACTCCCCCCTCCTCGCAGTCGCCACTTCACCCCGTCGATCACCAAACCACCACTTCCAGCGAGCACGCTTCCCATTGGTGAATCGGCATCTGCACTCTACTTCAGCGCCATCTGCATAGCCGAAGACTGAGCGTGCACTAGCCATTGTATTTAGAATATCCTGTGCTCTCAAAGCTGATACACCTATCTGATATACACTCTGTTTATTAGTGGATGTTTTCAGCCAGTGCATTATTCTCAGAACCTCTTAATTCATTTTGTCTTGTTCATTGTAGAGTAACATAACCATTATTTTATTTTATATTATTATTTTTTGACTTTGTAATCTTGTTTTTTTCGCACTATACATAGCCAAGGGATTATCTTTGTTCATATTTGTTTTCAAGTTAATTAAAATTTCATTGTTTATACGATTTGTTTTGCGTGTTTTTCCTTATGCTTGACCACAGGAGGCAACAGCCACGCAGTCATCTTTTTTTTCTCTTTTGTTTTGGTAAATGTGATTGGCATTGACACCAGCCATTGGAAGTACTGCCGAACACCTACACATACTCTTTTTTCCATCACTATATATATATATATATATATATATATATATATATATATATATATATATATATATATAACGACATCATTAAAAGAAGCCTTGCCTCTGCCCAGTGTCCAGCGGAGAGAGAGCCCCGCAACCTTCTGAACCGTGACTGTGTTAGCTTTGCCGGCCGACCAGACGGAATCACACTGCGTCCGTGGAAGGGTGGCAGACAGTTGGCATGGGACTATACTTGCGTATCCACCCTGGCAGCCACATAACTAATACAACACCTATACCCCCTATTAGACTATTTTACAGGAACTTCTTCTCCACAGCTCATAAAACGGAGGAAAGGGTCCTGAAAGATATTGTTAATAGAAATGTTATCCCTACAGACAAACATCAGAAGATACAACTAACGATTTACTATAAAACCAAGAAAACTGCCAACCTACTCATGAGAAACTCTCCAGACACAAAGCAGAACGCTTTGAAAGAGACAAACGTCGTCTATGCCTTCAAATGTCCTCTTGGGGACTGTAAGCCCCAAAAAACTCAGTATATAGGCAAGACAACAAACATCTCTTTCCAGGCGTTTAACAATGCATAAGCAACAGGGCTCCATTAAGGAACATATACTCTCTTCCCACAACCAAACCATCACCAGAGAAATCTTAACAAACAACACAGAAAATCATCGATAGATACAGTGACAACAGGCGGCTTGACATCTGCGAGGCACTACACATCAAGAAGTCAACACCAGCAATCAACAGCCAATTAACGTACAACTATATTCTACCCACTTCAAGACTCCGCTCCAATATAGAAACATCAAGAAATATGGGCCAATAGGCCTTCTGCAGTTCTATTGGGACCCGACTTCTACTTCTACAATCTATACCCCGTTTTCCATGTTCTGTGTTTCACCCCACTAATGTATTACATCACCTCACCCAAATCAGGTATAAGAGCCAATGTTTGTTTCATAAAGCATAAGTTGTGTAGATAAACTAAAAGTCTTTGAAAATGTAATAAGTTTTACGAAACGCGCTCAAGTGTCGCGTCAGACTAGAAATAAAGAATGAATTTTGGAGAATTGATTTTTTAATATACCGTCATCAGTAAAAGAAACATAAGGAAAATTGAGAAAATATCCGTGTTAGAATTATTAATCTTACTTTTTCGGTCATATTTAATAAATATGTCTACATAAAGATGCTACCAAAATATACTATATATATATATATATATATAT
The DNA here is from genome assembly GCA_020271785.1 of Procambarus virginalis. Classification (NCBI taxonomy): domain Eukaryota; kingdom Metazoa; phylum Arthropoda; class Malacostraca; order Decapoda; family Cambaridae; genus Procambarus; species Procambarus virginalis. Next base: position 12,447 of record WNGS01162201.1, read on the forward strand.
ATTATATATATATATATATCTATATATATATATAATTATATATATATTATCTGTTTTTTATATATAATATATTTATATATATATATATATATT
>WNGS01162202.1:4969-16611 GCA_020271785.1 Procambarus virginalis
TCGCAGTGACTTGTAGCTGTTTAGGCTACTGTTCACTGATTTGCCACTGAAGGCCTCATGAACTCATCTTCAGCTTTAAATGATGATATTAACATCAACCTCTGTTGGTATAGTCAGCTGTAATCTCCTTAGTAAATTCTACTGGAGAAATATAATCAGCTGACAAATTTAGATTTCTATTGGTATTGTTTATCTGCAGACATAGGTCTCCTCAGGCTTGATACTGGGCCCGAGAGTAATTTGCCTCCTGCAGAATTTAGCATGGTTATGCCCTGATATTTAGTAGGGCTACCGATGAATCGATGGTAGTAGTCTGTCCCTACAAGGAGATCGAAGTCGGTGAGGTGATCAGACTTAATATTATCTGCCAATTTTATTCCTCTATTTCTCAGGAATTTGGCTGTTGCTCTCAGACCTTGAACTTGTAGGACTACTGGTATTTTGTCCACCACAATGGCTTGTATTTGACAGACGTACCTGCCTAAACGTACTGATGGTCGTACCACCTGGTAGACTTGAGGTTCTGCATCTGTTTTAAACCCTGAGATGTTGAATGTCGTCTGGGCTACAGGCTTTAATTGTAGTTCATCTGCCAACTTTTTAGTGACATATGTTCTCTGGGACCCTTGGTCAAACAACCCTCGGGTATGGACCTTGGCCCTCTTATTCTGGATGGTAATTTTGGCAGTAGGCAAAGTCGTATTACCTTTAGGCTTCGCCGATTGGACACTCGTTGTTTGTTGCACCTTGCAGTACTGTACTGTGGCGGGAAAGCTATCTTCCACCTTTGGTCTTGAATACTTTATTTTCGTATATTTGCATAGTGCTGCATGGTGCCTACCTCTTCTACACCTGTTGCAGGTGTTGAATTGGGTATCACAATAGTCTATGTTGTGTGACTTGAGACACCTTGAACATCTCCCTAATTCCTGGAGTCGCTCAATACGAGTGTCTCTGGTTGGATAATTAGCGCAACGGTATGTTGAATGTTTCTTTTTGCAGAACATACATGTCCCCCAGCCTACTGCACGTTTGGAAGTTACCGGTTTGGGTGAACTAGTAACAGTAGGCTTGGAGGATTCTGCTGCATTGTCAGATTTTCTGCAACTTGATGTTAAAGTAATTGACTGATGTTCATTTGGGGTAGTTGTTTTACCCTTTAATTGACTATTATTTTCTGTTTCTGAAGGCTTGCATGAGGCTTTAACTTCCTCATTTGCACGTCGTTTGTTTATGATGGAATGTAAACCTTCAGTGATGTCCTGTACTGTCAGGATGGTGTTATGTTGATGTGTGTATAATTCATCTTGTATATCGCTGGGCAATTTTCGCTGAAGGACTACTTTGGTCATCCATTCACTAGTAGTTATATCAACCTTAAGACTGAATGTTCTTAGTAGTGACTCAAACTCCATGCTGAAGGATTGTAATGAGTCAGCAGTCTGATCAGGTTGAGGTAAATCCAGCAATTGTAGTACTAGATGAATGACAGTTTTCTCATTGCCAGCATTATTCATATTGGCTAGTTGGTTAAGCCTTGTGGGGCTTGTAATGGGGTTGCTCATAATGCTGAACAAGTACTGGTGGTAGCCTACGGTAAAATTCTGCTATCACTAGGCTGTAATCCTACCTCTACTAGAGGTTAGCACTTAGAATTAATACACATTATATATATACAATCATACACACTAATGATTTGAGTGATAAACCAGTGTCACTGGAAGTACCTTTAGGTTAGCTCTTCTATATCACCCTAGGATGGTATAGACACTAATTAATCACTCAAAGGTGTAATAATCATAAGTAAATTATTATATAAACACAACTCAACTCGAGTTGATAAAATTACACCCAAAATAGGGTCTGCACCATTCATTTATGGTGCTAGGTTGTTCAATATAGTACCACTAGACTATGGTAATAATGGAACTAGGATGAACAACAAATAGTTCAACTAGTCAGTGGTAATATCCTACCCTGTTGTGGGTTGGCAATTGGTAAATATTGTATTGTGAACACTAGTGCAATATATATTAAATAATTCTCTATTTAAGAGAAATAATATACACAATTATTGATGATAGCCTCTTAATTAGCCTTTATGAAACTTCTAATATTATCAAGAAGTATTAAATATTATTAGTTACCTCGCAAAATTAACTCCACAAAATTCGGAGATAAGCTCTCGCGAAATTTAACACCACAAAATCAGTGAACAATCTCACGAAGACACAGCCACTAATTTGGCTGGCTTCAATATTAGCGCTGTCATTCCACTGAATAAGAACCCACCAAATCGGAGGTTTACCATGAAACCGCTGAATCAGGCTGAACTGGGCTTGAGGGGCTCCTGAGCTCGCTCGAGGCAACGCCGCCGGTCTTTGACTGGCTTTGTATAAATCAGACTACACTAGTATATTTAATGAATCCACTGGTTAACTGGTTCATCCGGTACTAAGATGACCAAATAATCTGTCATCCGACTCGAAGACGACCAATAATGTGGGTTCAAAGGACCAATTAATCCAGTTCGAAGGACCAAACAATATGGGAACCGACCTGTGAGATTTATATTTATTTAATTTATATGAATTTATATAGAATTTATATTTACACTAATTTATATACTTCGATAGCAATTTGTATAATGTTAAGTGGACTGTATTTCTGCAATAATCTCACAAATCGATTCTTACACATTAGGGGGGGTTTATATTAAATTTATATATATGCAGCCAATCAAACTATAGTATTAACTACACATTAGTATACATTGAAGGTTCCTTAACTTATTATACAGCAGGCTTAGTTCACCAGGTATAACTAGGATGTAGACACAAAATTATCCTATTTTGAGGCAGTTTCCAACACCCATAGTAACTGATGCACAAGTCTTGCTTCCTCTTCTTGTACCGGTCAAAGGTGCTAGCTGTAAAGCCAGAATCCTAATATATGACAGCTATATCAGAGAAAACACTGTACAATGAACCATAAAGACCAAGGCTTAATTACCTTTTTTAAATCGATCATTTGTGCTCTCACCGGATCACCCTATTTCTATCTAACATTAATGGCCAAAAATGATTAGATAAACGGGTTTCGGAAAGACACCTCCCTTGTATTGATGACAGCGTGTTGATGATGGCAGACCTTTGGTTTCCATAGCACTTCGTCCAAGAGAATTTATATAGGAGCCGAATTTGCCCCACGACTCTGTGGTCTAACAACAATGGCTGACCACTCTCTCCTACTCACGCTCCTGGCTTACTGTCCAGATATCAGTAACTAATGGAAGGGTCACATTTACTCTATTTTGCTACTAATAATTAAGTTAATTAAAATAAGATGTTTTATGATGGTAAAAGTCCAAAGACTAATGTATTTAAAAATAATTTCAACACAATAGCTGGTGAATTTATAATAGTATGTGGCAATGATATCCTGTTTTCTATAGACGGAAAATTCCACAACACGTTACATTTTCTATGGGTTAACTTGTGTATACAATGCAGCAATATTATCTGCAATTGCATTGATATTATTAAATGGTGTCGGATTTTCCGACATGCAGCCCCAGCATGGTGTCCATATCTAGTCAAGCATAAGACTAAACTGGAAAAGGTTCAAAGGTTTGCCACCAGACTAGTACCAGAACTGAGGGGTATGAGCTACGAGGAGAGACTACGGGAATTAAACCTCATGTCATTGGGAGACAGAAAATTAGAGGGGACATGATCACCATATACAAGATTCTGAGAGGAATTGATAGGGTAGATAAAGACACACTTTTTAATACAAGGGGCACACGCACTAGGGGACACAGGTGGAAATTGAGTGCCCAAATGAGCCATAGAGATATTAGAAAGAACTTTTTTAGTGTCAGAGTGGTTGACAAATGGAATGCATTAGGAAGTGATGTGGCGGAGGCTGACTCCATACACAGCTTCAAGTGTAGATATGATAGAGCCCAGTAGGCTCAGGAACCTGTACACCTGCTGATTGACGGTTGAGAGGCGGGACCAAAGAGCCAGAGCTCAACCCCCGCAAGCACAATTAGGTGAGATTAGGTAAATACACACACACACACACACACACACACACACACACACACACACACACACACATTGTGTGTGTGATGATTGATTCCTGTTGTCCCAATCAACATTCCTGTTGATTGACGGTTGAGAGGCGGGACCAAAGAGCCAGAGCTCAACCCCCGCAAGCACAAGTAGGTGAGTACAACTAGGTGAGTACACACACACACACACACACACACACACACACACACACACACACACACACACACACACACACACACACACACACACACGCACACACGCACACACACACATACACACACAATTTCGATAAGATAAGGAGGTAAGAAAATTTCTAACAGATATAACATGGGAAACAGAGCTCAGAGGGAAAAACGGCCCAAGACATGATGGAGTACATCATACAGAAGTGTAAGGACGCAGCAGACAAGTTCGTCCCAGTTCAAAAGGAAAATTGGAAATGGCGACAAGAAACCCATGGTTTAATCAGAGATGTAAGATAGCAAAGCAATGAAGTAATAGGACATGGAGAAACTATATAAATATCAGGACAATAGAGAGCAGAGAGAGATACCACAATGACAGGAATGAGTACGTCAGGGAGAGAAGAGAGACAGAGCGACAATATGAAAATGACACAGCAAGCAAGTCAAAGACTCAACCTGAATTGCTGCACAGCCACATCAGGAGAAAAACAACAGTGAAGGAACAGGTAATGAAATTGAGGATAGGGGCAAACAGATTCACTGCCAACGACAAGGAGGTGTGCGATGAACTCATTAAGAAATTCCAGATCTTCACAGTAGAGCCAGGAGAAGTCCCAGAGATTAGAGAAGGAATATCAAACCAGACGCCACTAGAGGAGTGTGTGATTACCAGTGGGGAGGTGAGGAAGCATCTGCTAGAGTTGGATGTGACAAATGCTATAGGCCCGGATGGAATCTCACTAAGGATACTAAAGGTAGGAGCAGAAGCTCTGTGCCTGCCACTCTCCATAGTGTACAACAAGTCACTGGTAACAGGTGAACTGCCAAGAATTTGGAAGATGGCCAATGTAGTCCCAATATTCAAGAAGGGTGATAGACGGGAGGCACTGAACTACAGGTCAGTGTCCCTAACTAGCATACCATGCAAGATGATGGAGAAGATTGTGCGAAAATACTAGTGGAACATCTCGAGCGAAAGAACTTTGTAACACAACAGCAGCATAGGTTCAAGGATGGCAAGTCCTACCTCACAGGATTAATTGAATTCTACGACAAGGCAACACAAATCAAGCAAGAAAGAGAAGGCTAGGCAGACTGCATATTTTTGGATTGCCAGAAAGCCTTTGACACAGTACCACATAAGAGAATAGTGCAAAAGCTGGAGATGCAGGCAGGAGTGAAAGGGAAGGAACTCCATTGGATAAGGGAGTACCTAAGCAACAGAAGACAACGAGTCACTGTAAAGGGTGAGGTCTCAGATTGGCGAGACGTCACCAGTGGAGTCCCACAGGGTTCAGTTCTTGGACCTATACTGTTTCTGATATATGAAAATGATCTCCCAAAGGGTATAGAACCGTTCCTCTCATTATTTGCTGATGAGGCAAATATTATGAAGAGGATTAAGACAGAGGAAGATAGTATGAGGCTACGAGATGACCTAGACAAAATGAATGAATGATCCAACAAATGGCTACTAAAGTTCAACCCGAGTATATGTAAGGTAATGAAATAGGCAGTGGAAACAGAAGGACAGATACAAGATACCGAATGGGAGAAAAGGTCCTTCATGAAACGGACGGAGAGAAAGATCTAGGAGTTGATATCACACGAAACATGTCTCCTGAAGCCCAACATAACAAGAATAACATCAGCGGCGTATGCAAGGCTGGCTAACATCAGAACTGCCTTCAGGAACCTGTGTAAGGAATCATTCAAATCCTTGTACACCACATATGTAAGACCAATCCTGAAGTATGTAGCCCAAGCATGGAACCCGTACCTTGTCAAGCATAAGAAGAAGCTGGAAAAAGTTCAGATGTATGCCACTAGGCTAGTCCCAGAACTAAGAAGCGTGAGTTACGAGGAAAGGCTGCTAGAAATGCACCTCACGACTCTGGAAGACAGAAGAGTAAGGGGAGATATGATCACTACCTTCAAAATTCTGAGAGGTATTGATAAGGTAGATAAGGATAAATTGTTTAACACGAGGGGTACGAAAACAAGTGGATACAGGTGGAAATTGAGTACCCAAATGAACCACATGGACGTTAGAAAGAACTTTTTCAGTGTCAGAGTAGTTAATAAATATTAACTACTCTGTGCGGGAGGCTGACTCCATTCACAGTTTCAAATGTAGAGATGATAGAGCCCAGTAGGCTCAGGAATCTATTCTTCAGTTGATTGGTAGTTGAGAGGAGGGACCAATGAGCCAGAGCTCAACCTCCACACACAACTTGGTGAATACAACTAGGTCATTACATACACACGCGATAGATCTGGGGGCTGATATCACACCATAAATGTCCCCAGAGGTCCACATCAAAAGGATATCATCAGCGGCATATGCTAGATTGGCCAACATGAGAACTTCCTTTAGAAATTTGTGTAAGGAATCGTTCAGTACCCTATATACCACCTATGTCAGACCAATCCTGGAATATGTAGCTCCAGCCTGGAGTCCATACCTAGTTAAACACAAGACAAAGTTAGAGAAGATTCAGAGGTATGCCACCAGACTAGTACCGGAACTGAGAGGTATGAGCTTCGAGGAAATGCTAATAGAGCAGAATCTCACCTCCCTGGAAAATATAAGAGTTAGGGGAGACATGATAACATCCTACAAAATTCTCATGGAATTGACAGGGTGGACAAACACAAACTCTTTAGGACGAGTGGAACAGGAACAAGGGGACACAGGTGGAAATTTAGTACTCAGGCGAGCCACAGAGACGTTAGAAGATTTTTTCAGTGTCAGAGTAGTTAACAAATGGAATGCATTAAGCAGTGATTTTGGTGGCGTCAGACTCCTTACACAGTTTCAAATGTAGATATGATAGAGCCTGTACCTGTTGATTGACGGTTAAGAGGCGGGACGAAAGAGCCAAAGCTCAACCCCCACAAACGCAACTAGGTGAGTACAAGAAGCATCGTTTAGCAACACACAGTGCAGGGAGGCGGCAGGTTGTCAGCTTCTCTCACTGCTGATGGGTGACACCGCCCTCACCTCCACACCATCACACAGGACTGACTATAGTGCATCTCCGAGAAACCCACGACACGTGGGCTGGGCGACAAACAAACGTCAGGCGTTTTTAACATGATTTTGTAATTTTTTAACATGATTTCCAAGGCTTGAAAATACGATGCGAAATTATCTATTATTTTCTTCTATAAGCTTATTCTGCTTCAATAAGCTACTCCAAATCCTATTTTTTTTAGTTACTGATTCATTTCAATCTTTCATTTCCTTCCACTTTTTCCTTTCTATCCACCTCTTTCATTCTATCTACCTCTTCCTCCATTTCTGCATTATTCTTTATTACAAAAACCTGATACAATACATCGAAGCCACTGTAATATATTTATATATGAGAAAAGCCAGGATATTTTGTGAAGTCTGCCATGACTAAGTCTAGCCTCGCAGATTAGATTATGAGAGACTAATGTGTTGTTAGGGGCAGTGTTCCCCGGGGACCGTGGGGAGTGACCATACTCACTCCTGGCACACTTCAAAGTTCACGGGGAAATTACAGAGTCAAACTGGAAAATTAGTTGGAAAAGGGATAAAAACATCGTGAAAAATATTTATAAGCCAATGAAAAGGGGTGTCAAGAGAGAGAGAGAGACAGACGAGAAGAAAAGGGTGGAAAGAGAAAGAGAGAGAGAGGGAGACAGAGAAAGACTTAGATACAGAGTAAAGTTACCAATTACAAACTAGTGTCAATTTACAAACTGTCAATTAATTAAAAGCGAATTAATTCATGTCACTTCGCAAGAAAATTCAGCATTTTGAGGTCAGTGATTTCGCCAATATATTTTTTTTAATATTGTTTTACTACTCCTTTCGTGTTAGGTCTCTAGTGATGCAATGGATGTAATATAATAATAATAATAATAATAATAATAATAATAATAATAATAATAATAATAAAGAGAAAATCACCAAGAGTGTGTGGTGGCACAAACCTTCCACCAAGACATTGTCAGTCGCAACTGGTGGATTTTATCATTGATATATATCACGTTAGTGTGATTTATGTGTGTTAATAATAATAATAATAATGCTCAAATCCACAGTAACCTTGATAAGAGCTCGAACCTATGCGCTGGGTGTTCCAAGGCATGCTTTAGTCGACTGCACCACGACATGGTCAAAAACATTACAACCAGTGTTTAGCTCGGGAAGCTGCCGAGTACTTCACAAGGAATTGTGCTGCATTACATTTAACACTTGATACTGTATTTTCTAGGGGGAACTTCTTCGGCTTCCCGGAGGTATCCAGGCTCATATGTAACTACAGTACTGCATTAGCGTCTGGGGCTTCAGTCGATTGGAAACAGTGCACTAATGTACAACAGTGTACATTAGTACACTGTTTCCTCTGTTATTCTTGCTTTATAGTGTCTTTTTATCGCTAAAACAATATTTGGCTCTGTGTGTAAATACTTAAACTCCTGATCCTGCATCATAGAACCATTAAAGGCCTCTACAGCCTCCAGCGGCTAAATTAATTTTCACCCAGTCATCCTGGGCGGCTGACACACATGACCCTACTCGCCCTCGCCAGTCGAGTTCCACATGTTGGTAACTCTTTGCAAACTAATTTGGAAAAATTTTGGGCAATTCGGTTCTAGGCAATAAAAATTATGAAAATGGAGGCAGAGGCATACTATGAGATGGAGGTTATCTTGAAGTTATCTTGAGGTGCTTTGGGGGCTTAGCGTCAAGAGGCCTGGTCGAGGAAGTCAGGAGGCCTGGTCGAGGAAGTCAGGAGGCCTGGTCGAGGAAGTCAGTAGGTCTGGTCGAGGAAGTCAGGAGGCCTGGTCGAGGACCGGACAGCGGGGTCCTCGACCAGACCTCCTTTGCGTTACACATCCCCAGGAAGCAGCCCGTAGCAGCTGTCTAACTCCCAGGTACCTATTTACTGCTAGGTGAACAGATGCATCAAGGTTAAGGAAAATCTACCCATTTGTTTCCGCTTCCACCGGGAAATCGAACCCGGAACCGTAGAACTACGAATCCTGAGCGTTGTTCACTCAGCTGTCACGCTCAAACCCACTTGATCCCGTTGAACGGGGACCAATCCCGTTGGTTCTAGGCCAGGTATGGGGTGAAAGGTGGGGTGTTTGTCGTCTAACCAATGCGGGGTCACGGAGTGTTTAGGGTGGTAATGGTTGGGCAAGGGATCAACAACCTGTCCTCTTATACATAACGTCGCTTTTCGTTCGTATGCGCTACGGATAAAAATTACCGTAATCCGAAATGGAAATTTATTTTCCAAGTACGTAAAATATCAAGTTTTGGGTCCTCTGGTAGGTTAAGAGGGAAGCAAGTTCTCCTAAGGTTTCAAAAACGTCATGAAAACTGTTAATTTAAGCAGTCCTTTCCCAACCTAACAGACCAAGCCACAGGACCCAAAACATAAAACTTTCTTCCTATTGGGGAGTGTTGTACATGCTGCTATGGCGGTGTGTCCACTCACAAGATGAGTGGCGCTGCCCAATAAACTCGCCCCTCGGGGAAAAAAATTTAGGACAGTACGTCACTTTGGCGAGCCGATTTCATTTTCTGTTACGGCAATTTTTGGCCGTAGCGCGCATACGTGCGAAAAGCGACGTTATTTGTAAGAGGACAGGTTGTGGTGTGAGATAGGAATGGAGTGATGGTGGGGTAGGGTGGGTAGGATATTGTGGGTGCGAGATAAAGTATTGTGGAGGTTGGCTCTGGGCCAGGTATGGGGGTGTAAGGTTTATGTCTGACCAAGGTTGGGGTTACGAGGGGTGGGCTGATAGGGTTGAGGAATGGTACCTGAATGAACCCCTGGGTTGGCGGAAGTAGGTGATTTGCCGGAATATGGCATACAGGGTTCAGAGAGGCGTCGAGATGACGGCATCGTATCTGACAACCTCGTGACCACATCACCGTTGTCCCGAGTTGACCTGTCCCATGGGTAGTTTCTCTGAGGTGTGAATTTTCCATTGTGTTGTGCAACTGTCTCGCACCGCGCTCCTGTAGCTGTTCTGCTGTTATGCTGTTCTACTATGTACTGCTCTTTTGTTACAGGAAGAGAGCTCTCTTGTTCTCTCCCCAGTTGTGTTTCAGTTGAATACTTGGCTACTTCCTCGTCTGAGGTCATCACATGCCAAGCTCCTCGTCTGAGGTCTTCACCTGAGAAGCTACTCCTCCATCACCCAAAACTAGTCACGAACACACCTTTCTGCACAATACCATCAATCATCAGTTAGTTGTTCGAGCCCTCAACAGCAGGCAGCGAGGAATAGATGCATACCGACATTGAACTCAGTTCTAACAGGCTAGAGAAGTGCACAATGTTGGTTAAGGGATTACCTCGTGGCGTGAATGTTTCCCCTGCTCATGGCAGTGTTGGGGGAGTCGATTCCTCGCACGCCCAGCCCACCTGTAGCTCAAGGTTCAGTATATAAAAAAGTCTGTTTCTGAGACAATTTCATACGTTTGTTTGCCATCTCTATGACCTTCTGACAATTAGTATCGGTGATATCATTCTTGTTGGATATAAAGTTTGGGGAACAGTTTTAAAATTGTCAGCCTCACGCAACAGTTTTTTGACTGTTTTTAAGTCAACTCTTCTCTTCCTGAAAAGTTATAAATTGGTATCTGTCTTCCTGGATCTTCATCTTGGACTGACTAAAGCAACACCGGAAATCCTAATAAAAAGAAACTTGCAGCAGTCATGATGTTTCTAGTCATCGCCGCCATGGTCGTGTTCCCTGTCAAGTTCTTTACCCCCAAAGAAACACTCAGTCTTCAAGAACTCCTCTTCTGCTGCTTCAGCGTCTCTGTCAGACTGACCACAAAGATGCTCTCCAAGGGTGATATTTGGGACGCTGTCTTAATTAGGCGGAGTATGAGTATTTATGACTCGTATGGTCGCTTCAGTAAGATTATGCCCCATGTGTTTAACAGCTTCTTCTGCTGTGTTAAAGCTAAGTTGAAATCTTAATGGGTTTGTAACTGTGCACTGTGTTAGATAATGTTCCAGTGGTCTGTCGGGCATTTCTCCACAGTGCTGACATTTCCCACCGTTTATAACCTTAAACGTCAAATTTTTTTATGCTTCTATATTGGGCGGAGTATTGAAGTGGGTAGAATAACACCTTACCCCCTATTAGACTATGTTACAGGAACTTCTTTTCCACAGCTCATAAAACTGAGGCAACGGTCTGAAAGATATTGTTGATAGGAACGTTATCCCTACAGACAAAAATCAGAAGATACAATTGACGATTTACTATAAACAAAAAAACGGCCAAACTACTCATGAGAAACTCTCCAGACACAAAGCAGAACGCTTTAAAAGAGACCAACGTCGTCTATGCCTCAAATGCCCACTTGGGG
>WNGS01162202.1:28742-41444 GCA_020271785.1 Procambarus virginalis
AGCAGTCTTGCCTTGTACATATATTATTGAAATATGACCCGAAAAAGTAAGATTAATAATTCTAACCACGAATTTTCCTCAATATTTCTTTATGTTTCTTTTCGACTGTCAGTGGTAGATTGAAAATCAATTCTCCAAAATTCATTTTATTTCTAGTTCGACGTGACACTGTGAACGCGTTTCGTAATAACTTATTACATTTTCAAAGACTTTAAGTTTACACCCACACACGCACTTATAACCTGCTAAACACTAAAAGAGTTTTATCTTTGCTATTGATTTTAACAGACTTCATCTTATATACCCACATTTAGGTGATGGTGAGTATGGTACAACAGTTTTGGATGAGGTGAACAAAACTTTTCAACACACAGACCCCCCCCAAACACGTAAACCAATGGGTATAAATTGGGTAGAATTTAATACGGGAAGAATGGAAGTAACTGCAAAGGCCTATTGGCCCATAATGTTCCTTGATATCGGAGTCTTGAAGTGTGTACGAATCTTGTGTGCATTATTGGTGTTGATTGGCTGGTGATTGACTTCATTTGATGTGTAGTGCTCGCAGATGTCAAGCCGCCTGCTATGGCTGTATCTATCGATGATTTCTGTGTTGTTTGTTAAGATTTCTCTGGTGATGGTCTGGTTGAGGGAAGAGATTATATGATCCTTAATGGAGCCCTGTTGCTTATGCATCGTTATCGCCTGGAAAGAGATGTTGTTGTCTTGCCTATATACTGAGTTCTTTGAGGCTTACAGTACTCTAACAGCCATTTGTTCGACCATTCCTGCAGCTTGTCCAGGTCTTCTTGAAGTCTCAAGCTGTCCTCCTCTGTCTCAATCCTTCTCATAATTTTGGCGTCGTCAGCAAACATTGAGAGGAATGAGTCTATACCCTTTGGGAGATCATTTACGTATATCAGAAACAGGATAGGTCCAAGTACAGAGCCCTGTGGGACTCCACTGGTGACTTCACGCCAGTCTGAGGTCTCACCCCTCACTGTAACTCTCTGCTTCCTATTGCTTAGGTACTCCCTTATCCACTGGAGCGCCCTACCTACCTGTGTGTGTGTGTGTGTGTGTGTGTGTGTGTGTGTGTGGTGTGTGTGTGTGTGTGTGTGTGTGTGTGTGTGTGTTTGTGTGTGTGTACTCACCTATTTGTGCTTGCGGGGGTTGAGCTTTGGCTCTTTGGTCCCGCCTCTCAAATGTCAATCAACTGGTGTACAGATTCCTGAGCCTACTGGGCTCTATCATATCTACATTTAAAACTGTGTATGGAGTCAGCCTCCACCACATCACTGCCTAATGCATTCCATTCGTTAACTACTCTGACACTGAAAAAGTTCAACTATCTATGTGTGTGCGTGTGTGTGTGTGTGTGTGTTGTGTGTGTGTGTGTGTGTGTGTGTGTGTGTGTGTGTGTGTGTGTGTGTGTGTGTGTGTGTGTGTGTGTGTGAAAAAAGTAGTAGTTCAAATAGTTGATTGGCAGTTGAGAGGCAGGCCGAAAGAGCAGAGCTCAACCGCTGCAAGCACAACTAGATGAATACAACTAGGTGAATACACACACACACACACACACACACACACACACACACACACACACACACACACACACACACACACACACACACACAGTAAGAAAAAGAAAGGGAGTATTCCTAATAGTAAGGAGAGAGAGGGGGGAAGATGAGGAGGAGTGGCCATGCTGATAAGCAAGGCATGGAGTGTCGAGGAGATGGACATCCCAGGCTGTGAAGATTACAGAGACTACATAGCAAGCACTATGACAATGGGAGGACCAAGGATAACAACAGTAGTAATATATAACATCCCATTAAATGACAGAAGACTCAGACAGGAACAACATAACAACCATTAACATAATAGAGAGCAGCTTCTATTGTCTGCAGGAAGAAAGCTAAACTGTTGGTCATGGGTGACTTCAACCATGGAAAGTTAGACTGGTAAAATAAGAAAACCCCACAGAGGGACAGAGCATGTCCCTCTGGACTGGTCTTTAGCATGGAGAGCTAAATTATTAGACGTGGCGACAATAAACTCTATATACCAACATGTCAAGGGGCCCCTCAATAGTGAGAGGAAATGATGAACCAGTCAGACTTGATCTGATATTCACCCTGAACGAGTCAGACATAAGGGAAGTTATATTAGATCCCCGCATAAGAATGAGTGACCACAGTGTCCTAACATTTGAGTGTCTGATGAAAGTAGGAATAACCCATCCATGGACCAAACAGTAAAAGGCTAGAATACCGAAGGAGAAACTATAATGAGATTTGAAAATTAATAATAGAAATACCATGGGAGACAGAACTCAGAGGAAAGTCTGCACACGGCATGATGGACTACATCACGCAGAAGCACCAGAAGGCAGAGGACAGGTTTATACCGGTCCAGAAAGAAAATATAGAAAAGCAAAAGTAATCCGTGGTTCAATCAGGCAAGTACGGAAGCAAGGCAGCTAAGCACAAGGGCATGAAGAAACTACAGAAATAACAGGACACCAGAGAGCAAAGAGAGATACCAAAGACCCAGAAATGGGTACCTCAGCGTGAGGAGAGAAGCAGAGAAGGAGTTTGAAAATGACGTAGCAAATAAAGCCAAGCCCCAACCAAAACTGATATACAGCCACATCAGGAGGAAAACAACAGTGAATGAACAAACGATGAAACTTAGAACGGGTGAGGACAGGTACACAGAAAATTACAAAGAAGTGTTTGAAGAACTCAACAAGATATACCAGGAGGTCTTCACAACAGAGCAAGGAAATGTCCCTGAACTTAGAGGGGGGGCAACAAACCAAGCAACCCTGGAAGATATTGAACTTACCAGAGATGAGGTTAGGATATATCTGTTCGATCTACATGTGACTAAGGCTGTTGGACCTGGTGGAATCCCAGCATGGATGCTAAAAGAGGGGGCAGAAGCACTTTGCATGCAACTATCTATGGTGTATACCAAGGCATTGGAAACAGGAGACCCACCAGTGAGTTAGAAGATAGCTAACATAGTCCCATTATTCAAAAGGGAAAAAAGGCAGGAGGCCCTGAATTACAGGCCGGTTTCCTTAACTTGTATACCATGCAAGGTGATGATGAAGATCGCAAGAAAGAGTTTGGAAGCCCATCTGGAGAGAAGTGACTTTGTAATACGCCACCTGCATGGGTTCAGTAATGGCAAGTCGTGTCTCAGTGGTTTAATACAATTCTATGACCAAGCAACAAGCATTAAGCAAGAAAGAGAAGGATGGGCAGACTACATTTTCTTAGACTGTAAAAATGCGTTTGGCATAGTACCTCATGAGAGATTGTTGCATAAGTTGGAAAAACAAGCTGGAGTAAGTGTTAGGGTGCTCCATTGGATAATGGAGTACCTAAACAGGAAGCAGAGAGTTATCTCAGACTAGTGAGATATCTCCAGGGAAGTCCCACAGGGTTCTGTTATCAGACCTATCATGCATGATGATGATTTTAGTTCTGTTGATCTACTTCCTGTTCCTACCATGGAGTGCTGAAATTCACTTCAGGGTTTTTACAGCTGCTATCACAGCCTTCCCTCCACCTGACCACATGATTCATGCAAAAAACTAGTATATTTATTTGTGCTAATGAATGTAACTACCTCAAACATTCACACTCACCTAATCGTCAATGCTACCCTACCTCTTCTCTGTTTCTTCATTTACTTATGATCTGGAAGTCTATGTTAAACACTGCATCAGTAAACATTATATAATTCTTTATCACAGACTCAATATTAGGATCATCATTGGAGGTTCTTTCTTTAAGTTCCAACGTTTGTTGGAGATGAAATCAGCATTTGTATAGTTGATATTAAAACTCTTCTTGGTTACTCTGTGTGGTAAATTCCCTGCTAAGTCGCTAGCAGTGAGGGGAATGGGAGGGATGGTTGGGAAAAATTGGAATAGAAAGAGGAAGAATAAGAGAAAGTAGAAGAAGAGTAAGATAGAGTGGAGGAGGAGAGAGAGGAGACAAAGGCGAGGTGAAGAATATAGAAAACGAATCTGAAAATAAGTTTGGAAGAAAATTAAGAGGAAAAATAAAAGAACAAGATTCCAGGTGTATATGTGGAGGAAGGACAGTTAGGAAGATGTGGGGAGGCAGGTGGTGTGTGTGTGTGTGTGTGTGTATGTGTGTGTGTGTGTGTGTGTGTGTGTGTGTGTGTGTGTGTATGTGTGTGTGTGTGTGTGTGTGTGTGTGTGGTGTGTGTGTGTGTGTGTGATGTGTGTGTGTGTGTGTGTATGTGTGTGTGTGTGTGTGTGTGTGTGTGTGTGTGTGTGTGTGTGTGTGTGTGTGTGTGTATGTGTGTGTGTGTGTGTGTGTATGTGTGTGTGTGTGTGTGTGTGTGTGTGTGTGTGTGTGTGTGTGTGTGTGTGTGTGTGTGTGTGTGTGTGTGTGTGTGTGTGTGTGTGTGTGTGTGTGTGTGTGTGTGTGTGTGTGTGTGTGTGTGTGTGTGTGTGTACTCACCTAGTTGTACTCACCTAGTTGTGCTTGCGGGGGTTGAGCTCTGGCTCTTTGGTCCCGCCTCTCAACCGTCAATCAACAGGTGTACAGTTTCCTGAGCCTAATGGGCTCTATCATATCTACACTTGAAACTGTGTATGGAGTCAGCCTCCACCACATCGCTTCCTAATGCATTCCATTTGTCAACCACTCTGACACTAAAAAAGTTCTTTCTAATATCTCTGTGGCTCATTTGGGCACTCAGTTTCCACCTGTGTCCCCTAGTGCGTGTGCCCCTTGTGTTAAACAGCCTGTCTTTATCAACCCTGTCGATTCCCCTGAGAATCTTGAATGTGGTGATCATGTCCCCCCTAACTCTTCTGTCTTCCAACGAAGTGAGGTTTAATTCCTGCAGTCGCTCCTCGTAGCTCATACCTCTCAGCTCGGGTACTAGTCTGGTGGCAAACCTTTGAACCTTTTCCAGTTTAGTCTTATGCTTGACTAGATAGGGACTCCATGCTGGAGCCGCATACTCCAGGATTGGTCTGACATATGTGGTATATAATGTTCTGAAAGATTCCTTACACAAGTTTCTAAAGGCCGTTCTTATGTTAGCCAACCTGGCATATGCTGCTGATGTTATCCTCTTGATATGAGCTTCAGGGGACAGGTCTGGCGTGATATCAACCCCCAGGTCTTTCTCTCTCTCTGACTCTTGAAGTATTTCATCTCCCAAATGATACCTTGTATCTGGTCTCCTGCTTCCTACCCCTATCTTCATTACATTACATTTGCTTGGGTTAAACTCTAACAGCCATTTGTTCGACCATTCCTGCAGCTTGTCCAGGTCTTCTTGAAGTCTCAAGCTGTCCTCCTCTGTCTTAATCCTTCTCATAATTTTGGCGTCGTCAGCAAACATTGAGAGGAATGAGTCTATACCCTCTGGGAGATCATTTACGTATATCAGAAACAGGATAGGTCCAAGTACAGAGCCCTGTGGGACTCCACTGGTGACTTCACGCCAGTCTGAGGTCTCACCCCTCACTGTAACTCTCTGCTTCCTATTGCTTAGGTACTCCCTTATCCACTGGAGCGCCCTACCTGTTACTCCTGCCTGTTTCTCCAGCTTATGCATCAACCTTTTATGGGGTACTGTGTCAAAGGCTTTCCGACAGTCCAAAAAAATGCAGTCCGCCCACCCTTCTCTTTCTTGCTTAATTCTTGTCACCTGATCGTAGAATTCTATCAAGCCTGTAAGGCAAGATTTACCCTCCCTGAACCCATGTTGATGGGTTGTCACGAAGTCTCTTCTCTCCAGATGTGTTACTAGGTTTTTTCTCACAATCTTCTCCATCACCTTGCATGGTATACAAGTTAAGGACACTGGCCTGTAGTTCAGTGCCTCTTGTCTGTCACCCTTTTTGTATATTGGTACTACATTAGCAGTCTTCCATATTTCTGGTAGGTCCCCCGTTTCCAGTGACTTACTATACACTATGGAGAGTGGTAAGCAAAGTGCTCCTGCACACTCTTTCAATACCCATGGCGAGATTCCATCCGGCCCAACAGCTTTTCTCACATCCAGCTCCAATAGGTGCTTTTTGACCTCATCTCTTGTAATTTCGAACCTATCCAAGGTCACCTGGTTTGCTGCCACCTCTCCCAGCGCCGTGATATCTCCCTGTTCTATTGTAAAGACCTCCTGGAACCTTTTGTTGAGTTCTTCACACACCTCTTTGTCATTCTCTGTGTACCTGTCCTCGCCCACCCTAAGTTTAATCACCTGTTCCTTCACTGTTGTCTTCCTCCTGATGTGACTGTGTAGTAGCTTTGGTTCAGTCTTGGCTTTGTTAGCTATATCATTTTCATACCTTTTCTCAGCTGCTCTTCTCACACTGACATACTCGTTCCTGGTTCTCTGGTATCTCTCTCTACTTTCTGGTGTTCTGTTATTACGGAAGTTCCTCCATGCCCTTTTGTTCAGCTCCTTTGCTTTCATACATTCCCTATTAAACCACGGATTCTTCCTTTGCTTCTCTGTTTTTTCCTGTTGGGCTGGGACAAACCTGCTTACAGCCTCCTGACATTTTTGGGTGACATAGTCCATCATGTCTTGTACGGACTTGGTTCCGAGTTCTGTGTCCCAATGTATATCCCATAGGAATTTATTCATCTCCTCATAGTTTCCCTTTCGGTACGCCAGCCCTTTGGTTCCCAGTTCTTTTTTGGGGGTGATAATTCCTAGCTCAACCAGGTACTCAAAGCTCAATACACTATGATCACTCATTCCCAAGGGGGCTTCCAACTTAACTTCCCTTATATCCGACTCATTTAGGGTAAATATCAAATCAAGCAAGGCTGGTTCATCCCCTCCTCTCATTCTTGTCGGTCCCTTGACGTGTTGACTTAGAAAGTTTCTTGTTGCCACATCCAGCAGCTTAGCTCTCCACGTGTCTGGGCCTCCGTGTGGGTCTCTGTTCCCCCAATCTATCTTCCCATGGTTGAAGTCTCCCATGATTAGAAGTCTGGATCCGTTCCTGCTAGCCACAGAAGCTGCTCTCTCTATTATATTGATGGTGGCCATGTTGTTTCTATCATATTCCTGTCTGGGTCTTCTGTCATTCGGTGGGGGGTTATATATGACTACTATTATAATTTTCTGTCCTCCAGTTGCAATGGTGCCTGATATGTAGTCCCTGAAACCTTCACAGTTCTGAATTACCATCTCTTCGAAACTCCAACCTTCTCTTTGNGGAATCACAGGTGGAAACTGAGTACCAAATGAGCCACAGAGATAGTAGAAATAACTTTTTTAGTGTCAGATGGTTTGACAAATGGAATGCATTATGAAGCGATGTGTTGGAGGCTGACTCCATACACAGTTCAGTGTGATATGATAGAGCCCATTAGGCTCAGGAAACTGTACACCTGTTGATTGACGGTTGAGAGGCGGGACCAAAGAGCCAGAGCTCAACCCCCGCAAGCACAACTAGGTGAGTACAACTAGGTGAGTACAGTTTCAAATGTAGATATGAGTGCCCAGTAGGCTCAGGAATCCGTACATCAGTTGATTGACGGTTGAGAAGCGGGACCAAAGAGTCAGAGCTCAACCCCCCGTAAGCAAACTAGGTGAGTACAGATAGGTGAGTACGGTTCACACACACCACACACCCACACACACACACCCACACACACACACCCACACACACAACACACACACACACACACACACACATACACGCACGCGCACAGGTCCTCGCACAGACCGAAAATCACTGTGGTTGTCCTTAGTGACTGGGTTCGATTCTCGCTCGAGGCAGAAACAATTAGGCAGAGTTTCTTTCACCTGATGCCACTGGTCATCTAGTAGTAAGTAGGTACCTATGAATAGAAGGGAGGGAATTATCAGGGAAAAGCGCCAAGTCATTACGACTAAATATCACTAGGAAGGGGTGAGGATAAGTATTAGGGATGGTACACGGGGGAAAGGAATGGTGCCCAACTACTTGGACGGTCGGGATTGAACGCCGACCGGGAATTGAAGCGAGACCGTAGCTTTACGGTCCACCTGAAGTGATTGGATAAACCTAAAAGTTAGACAGCTTTTACTAGCTACTTCCTGGGTGGTGTGTACGTATTCACCTAGTTGTGCTTGCGGGGTTGAACTATGACTCTTTGGTCCGCCTCTCAACAGTCAATCAACTGTTACTAACTACTACTAACATTTATTTTCACATACACACACACACCCAGGAGGCAGCCTGTAACAGCTATCTAACTCTCAGGTACCTATTTACTGCTAGGTAACAAGGGCATAAAAGATGAAAGAAAATCTGACCATTTTCGTTTCTGCCGGCGCCGGGAATCGAACCCCGGACTACAGGCTTACGTATCCAGCGTGCTGTTCACTGAGCCACCAGCGCCTCCGTGTGTGTACTCACCTAGTTGTATTTGCGGGGGTTGAGTTTTTGCTCTTTGGTCCTGCCTCTCAACCGTCAATCAACAGGTGCACAGATTCCTGAGCCTATTGAGCTCTATCATACCTACATTTGAAACTGTGTATGGAGTCAGCCTCCACCACATCACTTCCTAGTGCATTCCATTTATTAACTACTCTGACACTGAAAAAATTCTTTCTAATGTCTCTGTGGCTCATCTGGGTACTCAGTTTCCACCTGTGTCCCATTGTTCGTGTCCCACCCGTGCTGAACAGTTAGTCTTTGTCCACCCTGTCAATTCCCCTGAGAATTTTGTAGGTGGTTATCATGTCTCCCCTTACTCTTCTGTCCTCCAGGGATGTGAGGTTCAGCTCCTTTAGCCTTTCCTCGTTGCTCATATCTCTCAGTTCCGGGACGAGTCTGGTGGCATACCGCTGAAACTTCTCTAACTTGTCTTGTGTTTAACTAGGTATGGACTCCAGGCTGGAGCTGCATATTCCAGGATTGGAGCTGCATATTCCAGGACATAAGTGGTATACAAGGTCCTGAACGATTCCTTACACATGTTTCTAAAGGCAGTTCTTTTCTTCGATAGCCTAGCATATGCCGCTGATGATATCCTTCTGATGTGGGCCTGTGGGGACAAGTTCAGTGCGATATCAACCCCCAGATTTTTCTCTCTATTTGACTCTTGCAGGATTTCACCTCCCAGATGGTACCTTGTGTTCAGCCTTCTGCTCCATTCGCTTAATTTCATTAATTTACGTCTTCCTGAGTTGAACTATAGCAGCCATTTCTAGACCATTCTTCCAATTTGTCCAGGTCGTCCTGTAGTCTCTGTCTATCTTCATCTGTCTTGATTCTTTTCATAATTTTTGCATCATCAGCAAACATTGAGAGGAATGAGTCTATAACCTCTGGAAGGTCGTTTACATATATTAGAAACAGGATGGGTCCGAGTACAGAGGCCTGTGGAACCCCGCTGGTGACATGTCGCACTCTGATGCCTCCCCCCTCACCGTTACTCGCTGTTTTCTATTGCTTAGATACTCCCATATCCACTGGAGCATTTTACCTTTTACTCCTGCCTGCTGCTCCAACTTTTGTAACAGCCCTTTGCGAGGTACTGTGTCAAAGGCTTTCTGACAGCCCATGAAAATGCAGTCTGCCCACCCTTCTCTTTCCTGCCTAATTTGTGTTGCTTGGTAATATTAGGCTTGTGAGATTTACCAACTTTGAACCCATGCTGGTGGTATGTTACAAAGCTGTTTCCCTCCAGATGCACTACGAGCCTTTTCCTCACAGTCTTCTCCATCACCTTGCATGGCATACAAGTTAGGGAAACTGACCTGTAGTTCAGTGCCTCTTGCATGTCACCCTTTTTGTAAATTGGGATTACATTAGCTGTCTTCCAGCTTTCCGGAAGGTCTCCCGTTTCCAGTGACCTATTATACACTATAGAGAGTGGCACACTTAGTGCGTCTGCACCTTCTTTTAGAATCCATGGTGAGATTCTGTCAGGCCCAACTGCCTTTGACACAATCAGCTCCAGCAGATTCCCTTTGACCTCATCACTGATGAGGTAAATTTCCTCCAAGGTTGTTCGGTTTGCCTCCTCATTTAGTGCTGGGACCTCTCTTTGTTCTATTGTGAAGACCTCCTGGAATCTCTTGTTGAGTTCTTCACACACCTGTTTGTCGTTCTCTGTGTATCTGTTCTCCCCTTTTCTCAGATTCATCACTTGTTCCATTACTGCTGTTTTTCTCCTGATGTGGCTGTGGAGCAGTTTTGGTTAGGTCTTGGCTTTATTCGCGATGTCATTTTCGTACTGTCTCTCTGCTTCTCTCCTCACTCTGATGTACTCATTTCTGGGCCTCTGGTATCTCTCCCTGCTCTCTGGTGTTCTGTTGTTGCTTTAGTTTCGCCATGTTCTTTTACTCAATTGCTTTGCTGCCGCACATTCTTGGTTGAACCACAGATTCTTCTGTTGCTTTTCATTTTTTACTTTTTGGACTGGGATAAACCTGTCTGCAGCCTCCTGACACTTCTGAGTGACATAATCCATCATATCCTGTACAGACTTTTCTCTGAGTTCTGTTTCCCAATCGTATTCCCATTAGGAAGTTCCTCGTCTCGTCATATTTTTCTCTTCGGTAATTTAGTCTTTTTCCTTCCAATCCCCTCCTTGGATAGGTTATCCCTACTTCTACCAGATACTCAAATATCAAAACACTGTGGTCACTCATTCCTATGAGGGCTTCATACTTTGATTTCCCTTATTTCTGAGTCATTTTAGGTGAATATCAGGCCGAGTCTAGCTGGTTCGTCATTTCCTCTCATTCTTGTGGGTCCCTTGACAAGTTGGCTCAGAAAGTACCTTGTGCTCACTTCCAAAAGTTTAGATCTCCACGTGTCTTCACCTCCATTGGGTCCCCATTCTCCCAGTCTATCTTTCCATGGTTGAAATCGTCCATGATTTAGAGTCTGGATCCATTCCTGCAGGCAACTGAAACTGCTCTCTCTATTATGTAAATGGTAGCCATGTTGTTTCTGTCGAACTCTTGTCAGGGTCTTCTGTCATTTAATGGAGGGTTGTAAATGACTGCCACTATTATCTTAGGTCCACCCATTGTCATAGTTCCTGTTATGAAATCTCTGAATCCGTCGCAGCCCAGAATTTCCATCTCTTCAAAGCTTTAGTCCTTCCTTATCAGCAGAGCCACACCTCCTCCTCTCCCGTCTCTCTCTTTCCTTACTATATAAAAGTCCTTTGGAAATGCAGCATTTGTTATGACTCCTGACAATTTTGTTTCTGTGAGTCCTATTACATCTGGGTTTTCTTCCTGCGCCCTTTCTGCCAGTTCACTTGCTTTGTTGTTAATCCCATCGATGTTTGAGTACATTGCCTTGAAGCTCACTTTCCTATATCCATTGTCACCCACCCTCCCCACTAGTGCAGGAAGTTGTTCCATGGGCATTGCTGCTTGGGTAGGCTCATCCTCCTGTGGGGTAGTTACCAGGGGTTCTGAGGGAGGTGGGGGTGAGGGGGAAAGAGGGGCAGGGGGAGGATGGCTTAGAACTGGGGTGGGGGATGGAGGACTTAGTTCGTGTCTGGGCCGGCTTGAGGCAGGAGGAAGACCAGGGGGTGGGAGGGAATGGGGTTCTCGGGGTAGGGAGGGAGGTGGAATGGGTGGAATGGTGGAACTCCCCACCAATAGGAGGTGAGTTGGGATGTTGCAGTTCCCTCTGGGGTTCCCGAGGTGCTGGGTTAGGGTTCCACACTCCCCACTGGGATTGCTGCATTGGGGATTGATTTCCCTGGCTCCCTTCCCTCTGCCTGCGCCTTTTCCTTGCATCTGCTGCCTGTATTATCTCGTTCTGGTCATGTCCCTTTGAAGGAATACCTGTCTGTAATTCGTTACATATTTCAGTTTGCTCTTTTTTGCTAGGATGTCCTCTTTGATGCACTCATTTTTGAGCACTACTTTGATCAACCGTCTTTGTCTTTGTTGTACTGGCCAATCCAGAAAAACTTCTCTGTGTTTGCTTCAGCCCCTTCCATACCCATCTCCTTTAGTATCCCTGCCACTGCAACTTTGTCCTTAGACCTCCATTCTTCCCTTGTGAACCCTCTTGTACCTACACCTATCACTACTACAGCTCTTTTCCTTTCCAGTAACTGGCTCGTGCATTTTGCTGCCTCCTGTGAGGTTACTGCTTTCATTACAACTTCCTTGACTGTGGAATTGCTCCTGGGCTCTTCATCATTTCAGCAAAGGTGGCACCCATTGTAGGGGTCCCTGCCATTGCTGCATCTCCTTGTGCCTGGGGGTTGATATAGGTACAAGGACTGACCCCTACAAGACTCCACTTGTAACGTCTCGCAAATCTGAGATCTCACCACCACACTGACTCGTTGTCTCCTGTTGCTTAGGTACTCCTTTATCCAATGGAGTACCTTCCCTTTCACTCCAGCCTGCATCTCCACTAGCCTCTTGTGTGATACTCTAACAAAGGCTTTCTGACAATCCAAAAATATGCAGTCTGCCCACCCTTCTCTTCTTGCCTGATTTTTGTTGCCTGGTCGTAAATTCAAGTAACCCTGTGAGGCAGGACCTGCCATCCCTGACCCATGTTGATGCCGTGTTACATAATTCTTTCACTCCAGATGCTCCACTAGCTTCTTTTCGCACAATCTTCTCCATCAGCTTGCATGTATGGCAGGTTAGGACCCTGACTGGCCTGTAGTTCAGTGCCTTCTGTCTATCCCCTTTCTTGTA
>WNGS01162205.1:7625-21178 GCA_020271785.1 Procambarus virginalis
AATATGAATGATTCATGTTAGGATTGTAAAGTTGTCACAACGTTTCTAATGTGTTAGATTCGTAGGTTTTGGTTGTAAGTTTTGGAAACCTATTTAATTCCACACAAAAAACCTATCTGATACGAGAAAACGAACGTTTCCAATCCTTTCAAACACTTTCCAGATAGGTTGTGGCAACATAAAAATGTTTGCTGGGTGTCCTAGTGGTCACACTGGTGCTAGTGGTTACACTGGTGATAGTGGTCACACTGGTGCTTGTGATCACACTGGTGCTAGTG
Organism: Procambarus virginalis; assembly: GCA_020271785.1. Classification (NCBI taxonomy): domain Eukaryota; kingdom Metazoa; phylum Arthropoda; class Malacostraca; order Decapoda; family Cambaridae; genus Procambarus; species Procambarus virginalis. The sequence continues at coordinate 7,904 of WNGS01162205.1, forward strand.
ACCACACTGGTGGTAATGGTCACACTGGCACAGGTGGTCACACTGGTGCAAGTGGTCACAACGGTGATAGTGGTCACACTGGTGCAAGTGGTCACAACGGTGATAGTGGTCACACTGGTGCAAGTGGTCACACCGGTGCTAGTGGTCACACTGGTGCAAGTGATCAGAATGGTCCTAGTGATCAGACTGGTACTGTGGTGACACTGGTGCACGTGATCAAATTGGTGAAAGTGATCACACTGATGCTAGTGGTCAAACTGGTGCTAGTGGTCACACTGGTGTTAGTGGTCACACAGGTGCAAGCGGTCACACTGGTGCAATTGGTCACACTGGTGCACGTGATCAAACTGGTGCGAATTGTCACACTGGTGCAAGTGGTCACACTGGTGCAAGTGGTCACACTGGTGCTATTGATCAACCTGGTGCGAGTGGTCACACTTGTGCAAGTGGTCACACTGGTGCTATTGATCAACCTGGTGTGAGTGGTCACACTGGTGCAAGTGGTCACACTGGTGACAGTGATCACACTGGTGATAGTGATCACACTGGTGCAAGTGGTCACACCGGTGCTAGTGGTCACACTGGTGCTAGTGATCAGAATGGTGCTGTGGTCACACTGGTGCTTGTGATCACACTGGTGCTAGTGACCACACTGGTGGTAATGGTCACACTGGCACAAGTGGTCACACTGGTGCAAGTGGTCACAACGGTGCTAGTGGTCACACTGGTGCTACTGATCAGAATGGTGCTAGTGATCAGACTGGTACTATGGTGACACTGGTGCAAGTGGTTACACTGGTGCACGTGATCAAACTGGAGAAAGTGATCACACTGATGCTAGTGGTCAAACTGGTGCTAGTGGTCACACTGGTGTTAGTGGTCACACTGGTGCAAGCGGTCACACTGGTGCAATTGGTCATACTGGTGCACGTGATCAAACTGGCGCGAATTGTCACACTGGTGCAAGTGGTCACATTGGTGCTAGTGGTCACACTCGTGTTAGTGGTCACACTGGTGCAAAAGGTCACACTGATGCTAGTGATCACACTGGTGCAAGTGGTCACACACTGGTGGTAGTGGTCACACTGGTGCAAGTGGTCACACTGGTGCAAGTGGTCACGCTGGTGCTAGTGGTCACACGGGTGCAAGTGGTCACACTGGTGCTAATGGTCACACTCGTACAAGAGGTCACACTGGTGCTGTTGATCAACCTGGTGCGAGTGGTCACACTGGTGCAAGTGGTCACACTGGTGCTAGTGGTCACACTGGTGCAAGTGGTCACACTGGTGCTATTGATCAACCTGGTGCGAGTGGTCACACTTGTGCAAGTGGTCACACTGGTGCTATTGATCAACCTGGTGTGAGTGGTCACACTGGTGCAAGTGGTCACACTGGTGATAGTGATCACACTGGTGTTAGTGATCACACTGGTGCAAGTGGTCACACCGGTGCTAGTGGTCACACAGGTGCTAGTGATCAGAATGGTGCTGTGGTCACACTGGTGCTTGTGATCACTCTGGTGCTAGTGACCACACTGGTGGTAATGGTCACACTGGCACAAGTGGTCACACTGGTGCAAGTGGTCACAACGGTGCTAGTGGTCACACTGGTGCTACTGATCAGAATGGTGCTAGTGATCAGACTGGTACTGTGGTGACACTGGTGCAAGTGGTTACACTGGTGCACGTGATCAAACTGGAGAAAGTGATCACACTGATGCTAGTGGTCAAACTGGTGCTAGTGGTCACACTGGTGTTAGTGGTCACACTGGTGCAAGCGGTCACACTGGTGCAATTGGTCACACTGGTGCACGTGATCAAACTGGCGCGAATTGTCACTCTGGTGCAAGTGGTCACATTGGTGCTAGTGGTCACACTGGTGCTAGTGGTCACACGGGTGCAAGTGGTCATACTGGTGAAAGTGGTCACACTGGTGCTAATGGTCACACTCGTACAAGAGGTCACACTGGTGCTGTTGATCAACCTGGTGCGAGTGGTCACACTGGTGCAAGTGGTCACACTGGTGCTAGTGGTCACACTGGTGCAAGTGGTCACACTGGTGCTATTGATCAACCTGGTGCAAGTGGTCACACTTGTGCAAGTGGTCACACAGGTGCTATTGATCAACCTGGTGTGAGTGGTCACACTGGTGCAAGTGGTCACACTGGTGATAGTGATCACACTGGTGTTAGTGATCACACTGGTGCAAGTGGTCACACCGGTGCTAGTGGTCACACTGGTGCTAGTGATCAGAATGGTGCTGTGGTCACACTGGTGCACGTGATCAAACTGGTGCAAGTGATCACACTGGTGCTAGTGGTCACACTGGTGATAGTGGTCACACTGGTGTTAGTGGTCACACTGGTGCAAGTGGTCACACTGGTGCAAGTTGTCACACTGGTGCACGTGATCAAACTGGTGCAAGTGATCACACTGGTACTAGTGGTCACACTGCTGCTAGTGGTCACACTGGTGTTAGTGGTTACACTGGTGCAAGTGGTCACTGGTGCTAGTGGTCACACTGGTGCTAGTGGTCACACTGGTGCTAGTGGTCACACTGGTGCAAGTGGTCACACCGGTGCTAGTGGTCACACTGGTGATAGTGATCACACTGGTGCAAGTGGTCACACTGGTGCAAGTGATCAGAATGGTCCTAGTGATCAGACTGGTGCTGTGGTCACACTGGTGCACGTGATCAAACTGGTGCAAGTGATCACACTGGTGCTAGTGGTCACACTGGTGCTAGTGGTTACACTGGTGTTAGTGGTCACACTGGTGCTAGTGGTCACACTGGTGCTCGTGATCACACTGGTCCTAGTGGTCACACTGGTGCTAGTGGTTACACTGGTGATAGTGGTCACACTGGTGCTTGTGATCACACTGGTGCTAGTGACCACACTGGTGGTAATGGTCACACTGGCACAGGTGGTCACACTGATGCAAGTGGTCACAACGGTGATAGTGGTCACACTGGTGCAAGTGGTCACAACGGTGATAGTGGTCACACTGGTGCAAGTGGTCACACCGGTGCTAGTGGTCACACTGGTGCAAGTGATCAGAATGGTCCTAGTGATCAGACTGGTACTGTGGTGACACTGGTGCACGTGATCAAACTGGTGAAAGTGATCACACTGATGCTAGTGGTCAAACTGGTGCTAGTGGTCACACTGGTGTTAGTGGTCACACAGGTGCAAGCGGTCACACTGGTGCAATTGGTCACACTGGTGCACGTGATCAAACTGGTGCGAATTGTCACACTGGTGCAAGTGGTCACACTGGTGCTAGTGGTCACATTCGTGTTAGTGGTCACACTGGTGCAAAAGGTCACACTGATGCTAGTGATCACACTGGTGCAAGTGGTCACACTGGTGGTAGTGGTCACACTGGTGCAAGTGGTCACACTGGTGCAAGTGGTCACGCTGGTGCTAGTGGTCACACGGGTGCTAATGGTCACACTGGTGCTGTTGATCAACCTGGTGCGAGTGGTCACACTGGTGCTGTTGATCAACCTGGTGCAAGTGGTCACACGGGTGCAAGTGGTCACACTGGTGCTAGTGGTCACACTGGTGCAAGTGGTCACACTGGTGCTATTGATCAACCTGGTGCGAGTGGTCACACTGTTGTGGTAAAAACTCCAGGCAGTATATCTCCTTTTAATTGACTTCAATAAATTAAAGTTTATCTTATTTTTTCTTAGTAGGTAAGAAATTGAGTGGACTGTATGTACTTGTTAAAACTGCCTGAAATTAATCTCACACAAATTGGGGGGACAATTTGTAGCTTAAACCACTTTGTAATGGCTCCTTCTTAAACTACAAATTGTTTACCTAAGTTTAATTATATTATTTTATCATACCACATATGGTGGTCTAATCTACTATTATTTCAACAATTATTACTAGTTATGAATACTACTACTACAATAACTAGAATGGCCTTATCTGAGCCTGTAGTAAGGGCCCACTAAGGCTGTGTCATGGTAGCATCTATGTGGGTGTGGCCCTGTGCCTCATGGTGCCAATGGCGGCTGTGGAGGCCTTCAAGGCTGGCAACAGCTAGGTACATGTGCATAGTTCTACTGCTCAGCTACTTGCTGTTCCAAGTCACAATTTACCTGTTTGGGATGCAAGGAGTTAGTACATTTCCCTAAACATATCAATACAGGTATAACATGGTATGTGAGGGCTGTAAAAATGGGGTACACGTACATGGTGTTGGTGTTGTTCATATATCATAACCGCCAATACCATTGGATATTAATCAGTGCACTAGAATAATAAACAAATACTTGGTAAGACGGATACTGGAGTGCTCTTATTTGTAGTAGTGATGTTGCTATGGCAGTTTCTTAAGGCAGAGTAGGTCTATCCTGTGTGGCCATTATCACAACACACGAGCACCCATTGTTATTGTTTTCGTGTGAGCGTGGCGTCTGTAAGAGACGCTCTGCCTCCCTTGTTCCAATATTTTTTCCACTTCTAAGTTAAATTTACGTTAACAAGGGAATCAAGCTATATTTTGGTGTTAATAATTATATTCAGTCTTATTGAACACTTTTTTATTCAATTTAGACATTAAACTGTTGTATGAACAGTGGTTTAATAATGTAAATACTGCGGCGACGTCGATGACGTCACGGAGTCTCCCATTCTCTAATTTTAAGAGGATACTGTTAAGGGAAGACTATACTATTTGTGTATGAGTGTGTCGGTTTCCCGACATAATTCCGGGGGGGAAGAACACGGGTCGAAGTCCCGGTAAGGACTGCGATCACTTTATTCTTCTCCTTCAGAATTATAATGCTGCTTTAATTTGAGTTTACATTGTTGAGCTGCAGTCCTTTGGGGACGTATGTCCCGTACTGGCGTATCGGGTGCTGGAAGTCGCTGTACGTCTTCGTTCCTGGCCAGTTCTAAAGGAACTAATTTCTCTAAAGTTTTGAGAGTAGTGTTGCCTCGGCATTTCACTTTCACTATTCTCAAGATGCCCTGGCTGTCTGGATGAACAGAGACTATTTGACCTAAAGGCCACTCTGAGCGTGGTCCATCACTATCCACCAGAACTATGTCACCAGGGTTCAAGTTAATTCTGTTGTAGGGGTTGTTTGCCCCGTAATGATACTCTCTCAGAGCTGTAAGGTATTCTCGAGTCCATACGTCATTCCACCGACTTATCACCCTTGATAGATGTTTGAAACGTTGAACCAAATCACTCTCTTGGACATATGAAGGATCCTCTGGTTCCTCGTCCGTAAGGGACACAAGTGTTTTGAGAGGTCTACCATACATCAAATGAGCTGGACTTAATGGTTCACGCTGCAAAACATCATCAGAGAGGTAGGTAAGTGGTCGGTTATTGACTCGTGCTTCTATCTCTATGACTACTGTTTGAAGCTCCTGCAGGTCAATCTTTTGGCGGTGTAGGGTTTTCCGTAGAGAACGTTTTACCGTACCAACCATGCGTTCATAGAAGCCTCCGTGCCATGGTGCTCTGGGAGGTATGAATTTCCAATGGCACTGCCGTTGATTTAGGGCTGTGCGTACCTTTGGATGTGTCCAGATTTTCCTCAGACATGCTTCTCCTGCCACTAAGTTGGACCCATTGTCTGAGATCATTAACTTAGGACAGGATCTACGTGAAGCAAACCTGCGGAAAGCCTGTAAGAATGCTTCGGCACTCATATCGGGAGTCACTTCTAGATGGACTGCCCTTGTTGTGGCACAAGTAAAAAGACAGATGTAAGCTTTTACTGGTTTCTTGTCTTTAGTGCCTGTAAGTGTTAGTGCTCCTGTGAAATCTACTCCTGTAGTCTCAAAGGGACGAATATGTACGACTCGTTCCTTCGGAAGTGGAGGTGGGCCAGGATATGGACACACTCTGGCATCGTATCTCCGGCAAACAACACAGGATTTGATTATTGATTTTACTGTCTGTCTACCTTGGGGTAGCCAGTACTGTTGTCTTAAGTCTGTGAGAGTATCTAATACCCCACCATGCAGAGTGCAGTATTTGTGTATATGTAACACAATTAGTTTGCTTACTATGTGGTGACGAGGGAGCAATATTGGATTTTTTGCTTCCAAATCTATGTCAGCGTGCTGTAAGCGGCCTCCGCATCTGATTATGTTATAATTGTCAGTGTCTAACCAGAGACCCAGATCACGTTGTAGCTTCTTTGGAACATTGTCAAATTCTGTCCCGAATGTGTCGATCTGAGCTCTTTTGACCCAATACCTTAGGGCATTAGGGAATTTATGCTTGATTCCTATTTTCTTTAGAAAATCAAACACTACTTGGGTGACACCTATAAGTTTGTTCAGTTCAGAGTACCGAGTAGGATCAATTACCAAAGTCCGAGGTGGTTCTGGGTTCTCAGTGGGAACAGTAACATTGGTCACAATGACTTGTGGCTTTTGTTCAGGCCACTGGTCGCTGATTAGCCACTGAGGTCCATTGAACCACATCTCTGCCTTTGTTAATTGCCGTAAAGTCAGTCCTCGGGAGAGATAGTCAGCTGGATTCTCTTTTGTGGGTACATATCTTAGTTTATACCCTGCTGACAACTCTCGTATTTCCTTAACGCGGTTACTCACGTAAGGATTCTTACTGTTATTGTTCTTAACCCACTGTAGTACTGCCTCATTATCTGACCAAACTACTGTTTCTTTAAAGTGGATGTGGCGTAAGGCCTTGATCAAATAATGAGCCAATCTTACTCCTAACAGTAAGGCTGTTAATTCCAGTTGTGGCAGTGATCTTTTCTTTAAAGGTGCCACTCTGGCCTTTGATGTGAGCAAATTGGCTTGCCCATTTGTGACCAGGTAAGCTACTGTTCCATAAGCCTTTCCTGAGGCATCACAGAATACATGTAGCTTAATTGGTTCTTTTCATTTACTACTGTGTTCCTGGGGAACTTGACAGACTCTAGGGTACTTAAATCTTTTACTAAACCTTGCCATTTTTCTTGTAGGGCAGGTGTTAGAAGATCATCCCAGCCTATCTTTTGTTGCCAACATTCCTGTATTATCAACTTCCCATTAATCAGTACTGGGCTTAATAGTCCTAATGGGTCGAAGGGTTTGCTGACTTGTGATAGTAATTTTCTCATTGTTAAGTTAGTGGTATCAGGCTCCACTGACTTGATTGTCAACTGATCTGTTGTCGTGTTCCATTCGACACCTAGTACCTTTGTCATCTCGGGTACCTGGTAATCGGGAAATTCAGTTGAGATCAGTTGATTTAATTTTTCATTGTTAGAGACCCAAGATTGGAGAGGCATATTGGCTCCCATTAATTCTCGATTGGCCTCATGGTATATGTCCAACAGTTTACTTTCACTGTTGGTTGTACCTTGAAAATTATCCACATACAGGTTTTTGCTAATTTCCGTCTTGTTTGGGCTATTGGACTTCTTCAAGTGCGTATCCAAGGTAGCTTGGAGCAGAAAAGGAGATGACGTGGCGCCAAAAAGGACAGAGGCAAACGGTAAGTGATTAATTCACTGTTCGGATCGTTAGGATCCTTAATCCATAGGAACTTTGTGTAGTTCCGGTCTTCTTCTTGAAGACCTACCCTAAGGAATGCCTTGCTGATGTCGGCCGTATATGCATAAGTCCCAATACGGAACTTTAACAGCACGTCGTAAAGCCTTTGTGTTAGGCTAGGGCCAGTTTGAAGGCAGTCGTTTAACGAAACACTACTCGGCCTCATTTTAGCACTGCAATTAAATACTATCCGTAATGGGGTAGTTGCAGAATTCTTCTGTACACAATGATGTGGTAAGTAGTGACCTTCCTTTGGGTTATCATTTGTAACAACTTCGATAAATTTGTCATCGAGTTGCTTCTGTATTATTTCATGGTACAACTTCAAGTTCTCAGGTTGTCTTTGTAAGCGCAACACCTGTGATCTCAATTGGTTTTGTGCCATAAAATGGTTGACGGGTAGCTGAGGGTGATTCAGCTTCCATGGTAACCTGACCCAGTATTGATTATCTCTGTATATAACTGAGTCCAGGTATTGTTTGTAAGTCCAGTCATCATCTGGGCTAGGTTGTTCAGGGACAATGCCGAGAGTTGCCAGGTCCCATAACTTGTGTACAGGGGGATCAAGCTCTTCCTCGGACATGTCTCTGAGTTGCAGTGGAGACTGGTCTCCTAGTCATGCAACCATTACTGGGTTGGCATGTTGGTGTTCTACAGGTGCGGGTTGGTTTAGCCGTAATACAGGGCCTGTTAGCAAATAGCCACCTGCAGATGGTAACACGTTCATACCGTGTTTGTATTCCTTTCCTTTGATAAACTTATGGTAGACATCTGATCCCATAAGGATTCCAATATTGGAAAGGTTATCTGTTGTGATATTATCAGCCAAATGAATTCCCTTTTTTTCTAGGAATTTGGCTGTTGTCCCCAGACCATATACATACCTGTTGGATATCTACTACTAGAGCTTGTACATTTGTTGGACCTGAGAGTACTTCTTTACTACCCCAACTCGGGCCCGAGGCCAGGCTTGACTGTGAGAGTTTGGTCCACTAGGCTGTTGCTTGGAGCGGCCCGCAGGCCCACATTATACCCAGGCCCCGTCCAGCCCGGCTGGGTCCGGCTTCCCTTGGAGGAATAAATCTAGTTTCCTCTTGAAGATGTCCACGGTGTTCCGGCCATATTATCCGGCAGACATATAGATCTGTTTGGAATCTATCTACTACTAGAGCTTGTACATTTGTTCGTAACCTCCTAATCGTACTTTGGGTTGTACTACCATGAAAACTCGGGCTCCTGAGTCAGTCAGGAATCCTGCTATGTTTATTCGTGTCTCCTCTACAGGTGTAGTTTCAGGGTATCTACCAACTCTTGGATATAAAGGTCAATTGGGCCCTTGATCAAATAATCCAGTACGGTGGCTTTGTTCCTCCATTTCTAATGATCAATCGTGCAGTAGGTAGAGCTGATTATTGTTTAGACCTTGTTGAGAAAACACAGGGGTATATGCATTTAATGTCCAAAAAACCCGTGTAACCCCCCACCCCCCCCCCCCCCCACACAGCAGCAAAGGTGAAAGTCATACAAGCGTTAGCCGTGAGCGACCCATGCATTTGCACACCCGCTAAACCTGCACACAAATGTGTATAATCTTTTTAGTTTGATAACGTCAATTTTCATTTTACGTCGTTCATTTTGGTATCAAATTGGTATCAGTGGCACAAATTTTAACCTTGAATGGTGCCTGGCTATTTAGCAGGTGTCACTCACAGGCGCATACCAAAAAAAAATATATATATTATTTTTCTTCTAAAACGGTAATTTGTGTTCACTGATCATGGGAAAAATAATAAATAAATCATAAGTGGCATATATTGCCCGCTATAGGGTGGGGAAGTCTGGCAAAAAAAAGGCGCTGACTCAGCGTGCGTCCCAGACGGTCTGTTGCTCGCCAGCTGTCAGGCCGGAGTTGCCACAAAGAGATAATTACCTAATTATTTCAATGTGTCTGATTGATTTTTCATAGTTTTTTGCTGTAATCTTATTCAATAGTGTGTAGTGTGATATATTTATATAATAAAATGAGTGAATCATCGCTGTACTCAAAAACATGGTGTGCATATTGTTGATTCAATTATGTTCATCAAACAGTGAACAAATACTTTGTCGGCTATACACTATATGCACAGGTTATATATAAGTATCTGCATGTTTTGTTCACCATAACGAACCACTAAGTTGCTATTATGAGTCAATAACTAACAAGGAGTGACCGCCACACACCAGCCAGCCACTCACGCCCTCCCTCAAGTCACTGACTCACCCACATTCTCCTACCACAATACTGTTTTGTTTTATTCACTATATAGACGCTATATATAAGTATCTACATTTGTGTTCACCATAACGAACCACTAAGTTGGTATGCTGAGTGGCAGTGGCAGCCCGCCACTGGCTGCCACTCCCTCCCTCCCTCACCTCAACCTGACTTGCCACATTCTCCACCCACCATACTGTTTTGCTTTATATACAACGTTATATGTAAGTATTTACATGTTTTGTTCACCTTAACTGTACATCTAAGCTTGTATGGTGAGTAAAGGCACAAAGATGTAGCTACTCACACAGTCAGCTGGTGGCTGCGCCCTCAAGGCCAGGCGCACTAATATTTCTCCTCCAACAATACTGCTTGTGGTGTTATTACGCTATATACACACATTATATATAAGTATCTACCTGTTTTATTCACCATACTTGTACAAGTAAACTGGTATGGTGCCCAAAGACCATCGTGGTCACCAGTAAACAACATGCTAAGTCGTGCAGACGACGCTCCTCCCTCACCAAAATGGCGGCTCCCAACCTACTCCTCTTGCTGTTTATACCCTCTATACACACGTTATATATAAGTATCTACATTTGTGTTCACCATAGCGAACCACTAAGCTGGTATGGTTAGTGCAGTCAATAAAAAGTGGCCACACACAGTCAGAAGACAATGCCACCACCCTCCCTCCCACAGCATTACTCCCCCTCCATGGAGCACAGTGCTAAATATCACCACAATCCTGCTATTATCAGAACCCTGGTCAGTTTTATCACAGTCAGGGGTCTTTTGTAATAATATCATCGCTACATAATAGCATGAACAAGTATATTATGGCATTTTTAGGCGATGCTGTGGTCACAAGCTGAACAGCAGTGCTGTGAGCTCATGCTGCGTGCATCAGGCTTGTAGCTCAGTCAATACTGAGACCCTAACACCCGGGAATTGGCCACGATTTTTAAAAAAAAATGGCGTCTGTTTACAAGAGCCCTGATGAAGGTGTGGTGAACCCTGTGTATCTGCAGGCCGTTTAAATCTTGCATAGTACTCCAAAGCATCATATGAGCATGCGCAATTACTGCAGTCGGTCAAGCATCATATGATGCGATGCCACAATTTAAGGGTTATCCTTAAATTGCGTAAGGATATACAGTGGTACCTCGGAATGCGAGTAATTACCTAAGTGTAATTACCTAAGTGTAGTTACAGGATGAGAGCTACGCTCGTGGTGTCCCGTCTTCCCAGCACTCTTTGTCATATAACGCTTTGAAACTACTGACGGTCTTGGCCTCCACCACCTTCTCCCCAACTTGTTCCAACCGTCTACCACTCTGTTTGCGAAAGTGAATTTTCTTATATTTCTTCGGCATCTGTGTTTAGCCAGTTTATATCTATGACCTCTTGTTCTTGAAGTTCCAGGTCTCAGGAAATCTTTCCTGTCGATTTATCAATTCCTGTTACTATTTTGTATGTAGTGATCATATCACCTCTTTTTCTTCTGTCTTCTAGTTTTGGCATATTTAATGCTTCTAACCTTTCCTCGTAGCTCTTACCCTTCAGTTCTGGGAGCCACTTAGTAGCATGTCTTTGCACCTTTTCCAGTTTGTTGATGTGCTTCTTAAGATATGGGCACCACACAACAGCTGCATATTCTAGCTTTGGCCTAACAAACGTCATGAACAATTTCTTTAGTATATCCCATCCATGTATTTAAAAGCAATTCTGAAGTTAGAAAAGCATAGCATAGGCTCCTTGCACAATATTCTTTATGTGGTCTTCAGGTGATAGTTTTCTATCCCTGATCAGATTCTTTAAAGGTCACTATATAGTGGGGTCTATGTTCTCCTATTCCACATTCCATAACATGACATTTATTAACATTAAATTCCATTTGCCAAGTGGTGCTCCATATACTTATTTTATCCAGGTCTTCTTGAAGGGCATGACAATCATCTAAATTTCTTATCCTTCCTATTATCTTAGCATCATCAGCAAACATGTTCATATAATTCTGTATACCAACTGGTAGATCATTTATGTAGACAATAAACATCACTGGTGCAAGAACTGAACCCTGTGGTACTCCACTTGTGACATTTCTCCAGTCCGATACATTGCCTCTGATCACAGCCCTCATTTTTCTATCAGTCAGAAAGTTTTTCATCCATGTTAGAAGCGTACCTGTCACTCCTCCAATATTTCCAGTTTCCAGAACAACCTCTTATGTGGAACTCTGTCGAAGCCTTTTTTAGGTCCAGATAGATGCAGTCAGCCAACCATCTCTTTCTGCATCTCTCTTGCTCGATCATAAAAACTGAGTAAATTCGATACACAGGATCTACCAGATCGAAAACCATACTGTCTGTCTGATATTATATCATTTCTCTCCAGGTGTGCTACCCATTTAGTTTTAATTATTTTTTCCAATATTTTGACTATTACACTTGTCAATGATACCGGTCTATAATTAAGGGGGTCTTCCCTGCTTCCACTCTTGTAAATTGGAACTATGTTAGCCTTTTTCCACACATCAGCTACAACTCCTGTAAACAGGGATGCCTGAAAGATCAGTTGAAGAGGGATGCTGAGCTCAGGTGCACATTCTCTCAGAACCCATGGTGAAACTCCATCTGGACCAACTGCTTTGTTCTTATTTAGCTCTTGAGCATTTTTTCCACTTCGTCTCTAGACACCTCTATGTGCTCTATGTTGTTCTCTGGAATTCTTATTGTATCTGGTTCCTGAAGATTTCATTTTGTACAAACACACTTTGGAACTTTTCGTTTAATGTTTCACACATTTCCTTTTCATTTTCCGTGAATCTATTTCCCATTTTCAACCTCTGAATATTATCCTTTACCTGCAATTTGTTGTTTATGAATTTATAGAATAGACCTGGTTCTGTTTTACATTTGTCTGCAATCCCTTTTTCAAAATTTCTTTCTGCCTCTCTCCTCACTGCCGTGTAGTTGTTTCTCGCATCTTTGTATCGCTGGTATGATTGGGGGTTTGGCCTCTTCCTGTATTGATTCCATTTTGTGTCTTTTGGTCTCTGGCCCTCTCGCACTTTCTGTGAACCAATCCTGTTTCCTAGTTCTGCTTCTCTGTTTTGGTATAAATTTTTTGTGCCTTTATCATATATTTCACAAAACTTGACATACATCTCATTCACTTCCTTGCCTAGCAACAAGTCTGTCCATTATACTCCCTAAAAAATTTTCTAAGGTTGCCATAATGTCCTCTCCTAAAGTCAGGTTTTTCAATTGCATCGACCATCATATTTTCTTCCAGATTATAACGCATTGCATACTTTATCCTCAAAAAGACATGGTCACTTTTACCCAAGGGAGGAAGGTACTGAATGTCAAATATTTCTTCCTCCTTCCTGGTAAATATCAAATCTAGCATGGAGGAACGTCACCTTCCCTCATCCTCGTCGTAGCTTGTTTAACATGTGATACAAGAT
>WNGS01162205.1:46153-60014 GCA_020271785.1 Procambarus virginalis
CATCATTTAGCAAACAGGGTTATAAAAACAATTTTTAGCAAGATCATAAAAAAAAGTAAATGTTTTGCACACCTGTCATACAATTAAGTCAAAGCATTCACAATTTATATGTATAATGTACATAAATTTAATATTTAAACATAACCAAAATATTTTTTAATAAATAAAGGTGAAACTTGTGTAAGAAAAGGCAGCATTTGCCATATTACATAAAGAAATACTTTTACCATTCTTGGGTTAAAGGTTGCACATGTGCCTGTTGAACCACACATGAAACTTATCTCTCCCCACAACCATGATGATATTTTGGTGAAGGTTTCCAAAACATTTTGTGTTTGCTGGGATTATGGGGGTGTAGCATCACTTTGTTACTGACCCATTATGGGGGTGTGGCATCACTTTGATAATGACCCATTATGGGGGTGGGCATCACTTTGTTACTGACCCATTATGAGGGTGTAGCATCACTTTGTTACTGACCCATTATGGGGGTGTAGCATCACTTTGTTACTGACCCATTATGGGGGTGTAGCATCACTTTGTTACTGACCCATTATGGGGGTGTAGCATCACTTTGTTACTGACCCATTATGGGGGTGTAGCATCACTTTGTTACTGACCCATTATGGGGGTGTGGCATCACTTTGTTACTGACCCATTATGGGGGTGTAGCATCACTTTGTTACTGACCCATTATGGGGGTGTGGCATCACTTTGTTACTGACCCATTATGGGGGTGTGGCATCACTTTGATACTGTCCCATTATGGGGGTGTAGCATCACTTTGATACTGTCCCATTATGGGGGTGTAGCATCACTTTGATACTGACCCATTCTGACAGTGTAGCCACACTTTGATACTGACCCATTATGGGGGTGTAGCATCACTTTGTTACTGACCCATTATGGGGGTGTAGCATCACTTTGATACTGACCCATTATGGGGGTGTGGCATCACTTGATACTATCCCATTATGGGGGTGTGGCATCACTTTGATACTGACCCATTATGGGGGTGTGGCATCACTTGATACTATCCCATTATGGGGGGTGTAGCATCACTTTGATACTGTTGTTGGAAATAACCAACAGTTTTATACATCTTTGTATTTTATGCAACCTTTGTATTAACCACAAGTAGTTACTAAAATTACTAACTTATAGATTTTATCATTATCATGATTTGCTTAAACATATTGCCAGATTCTTCCTAGTCAGAGTGACGACGTAAGGAACGACAGGCAGTAACATGAATTCTCTCCACATTTAGTTGGATTTATAACAAAGTCCAGTTTATCATTTCCTTTACTAAAAATAGTTATTTACTAATAAGTTTAATTTCGTAGTATAATACTACTTACTGGAACTCCCTTATTTAGTTGATATTAAACATTCTTACTTTAAAATTACTTTAACGTAAATGATTTTACCTTAATTTCCTCGATTAGTTGCACAACTTTAATAAGCCAATTTATGTTATGAGAAATTCTATTTTAACACAGAAGAATTTAATGTGACATTAATACTCGTCACTACCTCTTCCTTCCTTAGTCATTTACGATATATACATATCCATTTACGCTCGAGATGTCTATCGAGAGCCGCGCATGCGCAATATGGAAGAGGAGGAAGATGGGAGAGTCACTCGGGAGAAGGAGAGAGTACGACTCGGACGCCATTGACAGCATGTAGCAGAGCTACGTTTTGACAATACTTATTTCGCTCCCACGACCAGTAGAGCGGTGCCACGTTATCTGGCATAATATAGCCGTGTTCCAGACTAGCATATCTGCAATTCCAAAGTCAATGCCTTTCAAGCAGCAGCTGGAGGACGAAGAATTGCTCAAGTCTCCACAACAACGGACACGCGGCTCGGCACCTAGGTTTACCTGTTTGTTATCATGTGGCCACAGTTAACATTTAGGCTAGTTGTCGTTAGGCCGTATATAAAATAATAAAATCCCGTACGTGTCTTTAGTAAATTTACCATCTAAATAGATGATTATTTTCATTGTTTTCTACAGAAGGAATTTGCAGTGCTTGAATATAAATTGCACAGATATTGACTGAAGATTTCTACAGTTATCCTTATAATTTAGGATGCCTTTGTAGTTACCTATTATGTAGAAGATTTCTACAATGTAATTGCCTTTCAGTACCAAGGCGACGCCAACCAAGGTGCTAGGCTTCCCCACCTTCATGTGCAACAATTTGCCCTATGCAACACGTCGTCGATGGAGTGTGGCAACTGATTACACCTCTCTAGATTTACAGCTAAGCTGTCCATTTTTACTTGTAGTACTAACTCTGTAGTTACAGTAGTGATCTCCTAAGGAGATCAGTTACACTAACCCATTGATTTACTGATGCTGTTCAACATTTCAGTAGTATAATGAGGTGCATTTACCTCCAATTAATATTATATAATCAACCTTATTTACTTTCATATTTTATTTACTCTGGTGAAGAACCAGCACCAGAATAATGCTAGGGATGTATTAATCTTTTAGCATGTAACCCCCCAATTTTGTGTAAGTTAATTTGACTCCATTTATATAAGAAATAGTTTCACTAAGATCCATAGGACACTAGTTCTTGGGATCAGTTTTTCCATTGTCTTATTTTGTTTTCCACTTTTTCTCAGAAAGTGGTGGTCCTCCATAGCTTTCGAAGTATATATTTAATTATTAGTTATTGGAGTCAGGTTTTCCCCCACAACTGTCCCATTATGGGGGTGTAGCATCACTTTGATATTGACCCATTATGGGGGTGTAGCATCACTTTGATACTGTCCCATTATGGGGGTGTAGCATCACTTTGATACAGACCCATTATTGGGGGGTGTAGCATCGCTTTGATACTGACCCATTATGGGGGTGTAGCATCACTTTGATACTGACCCATTATGGGGGCGTAGCATCACTCTGATACTGACCCATTATGGGGGTGTAGCATCACTTTGTTACTGACCCATTATGGGGGTATAGCATCACCTTGAAACTGTCCCATTATGGGAGTGTAGCATCACTTTGATACTGACCCATTAGGGGGTGTGGCATCACTTTGATACTGACCCATTATGGGGGTGTGGCATCACTTTTATACTGACCCATTATGCGTGTGTAGCATCACTTTGTTACTGACCAATTATGTGGGTGTAGCATCACTTTGATATTGACCCATTATGGGGGTGTAGCATCACTTTGATACTGACCCATTATGGGTGTGAAGCTTCACTTTGTTACTGACCCATTATGGGGATGTAGCATCACTTTGATACTGACCCATTATGGGGGTGTAGCATCACTTTGATACTGACCCATTATGGGGGTGTAGCATCACTTTGATACTGACCCATTATGGGGGTGTAGCATCACTTTGATACTGACCCATTATGGTTGTGTACTAGCCTCACTTTGATACTGACCCATTATGAGGGTGTAGCATCACTTTGATACTGACCCATTATGGGGGTGTAGCATCACTTTGATACTGACCCATTATGGGGGTGTGGCATCACTTTGATACTGACCCATTATGGGGGTGTGGCATCACTTTCATACTGACCCATTATGGGGGTGTGACATCACTTTGATACTGACCCATTATGGGGGTGTAGCATCACTTTGATACTGTCCCATTATGGGGAGTGTAGCATCACTTTGATATTGACCCATTATGGGGGTGTAGCATCACTTTGATACTGACCCATTATGGGGGTGTGGCATCACTTTGATACTGACCCATTATGGGGGTGTAGCGTCACTTTGATACTGACCCATTATGGGGGTGTGGCATCACTTTGTTACTTTCCCATTATGGGGGGTGTGTCATCGTTTGATATTGACCCATTATGGGGGTGTGGCATCACTTTGATACTGACCCATTATGAGGGTGTAGCATCACTTTGATACTGACCCATTATGGGGGTGTGGCATCACTTTGATACTGCCCCATTATGGGGGTGTGGCATCACTTTGATACTGACCCATTATGGGGGTGTGGCATCACTTTGTTACTTTCCCATTATGGGGGTGTGTCATCGTTTGATATTGACCCATTATGGGGGTGTGGCATCACTTTGATACTGTCCCATTATGGGAGTGTGGCATCACTTTGATACTGACCCATTATGGGGGTGTAGCATCACTTTGATACTGCCCCATTATAGGGGTGTAGCATCACTTTGATACTACCCCATTATGGGGGTGTAGCATCACTTTGATACTGCCCCATTATGGGGGTGTAGCATCACTTTGATACTGACCCATTATGGGGGTGTAGCATCACTTTGATACTGCCCCATTATGGGGTGTAGCATCACTTTGATACTGACCCATTATGGGGGGTGTAGCATCACTTTGATTCTGACCCATTATGGGGGTGTAGCATCACTTAGATACTGGTCCATTATGGGGGTGTAGCATCACTTAGATACTGGTCCATTATGGGGGTGTAGCATCACTTAGATACTGGTCCATTATGGGGGTGTGGCATTGCTGACCACCGTCCCTCACCTCTCACAGTATAATGTCCTGGTACTGTACAGCAGCCCACCTCCCTGCTCCACCGTCCCTCACCTCTCACACACCACTATAAGAGGAGCCTCCAACACTGTACACAGTTTTGGTACTCGTCATAAGTAACAAATGTGATGAAGATTAACTGTCAGTCAGTTTGACGGATACAAAATTAGAGTAAATTCTAACACAAAAATCAACTTCAAAAATTTTCATTAACATATAAAATATTGCAGTAGACCTAACAAGAACATCCTCAAAACTTTTGTAATATATAATTCCAAGTGTTTATATAGTGTTGACAGCAGCAGTCAATAGAGTGTATTGTCGAGACTTACCTGAATGACGGTCAACACAAGCAGTCAATACAGTGTAGTGTAGAGCCTTACCAGAGCGAGGGTCAAGGCGGTACTGGGGAGGACCGCCGCCACCATTCTCACCCTGGTGGCGGGGCGGCGGCGGTGTTGCCACACTGCGCCTCCAAATAAATATTTTACTCTCATTGTGTTTTTATAAATTATAAAGGTTGAAATATCATGACGCCTAAAGATTAATATGCATTGCAAATGTTACATATTATGAATTATAATCTATATCAAGGGTGAATTTCTTTTTCTTTTTTCTAATATTACTGAATTCTAAAACTTAAATTAAAAAACTTTGCATCCAAGTACTTATCCGTCTCTTTCAATACTATGGACAATTATGCAATTTTTCGCCTTTGTCACGCACCTCCCTCATGGGTGCGTTCTAATCTAAATATCCCCAGTCTTCATCATTCATGCTGTATGCACACTGACATTGACCCTGAGCTAAATCTGCTGTCACATATCTACAACTGTAACACCATAAATGTTTGTACTTAATATTTCACATACAACGTACAGGATATTGGCGGCGCCAGGCTGTCGGCTCTTAGCATTCTAAAGTCACACCATTCGAATGTTAATTGTCACAGTTGTCTTTATCTCATGCCGCATCAGGTGACTTCGCTCTCTGCTTAGCTGATAATTACAGACGGGTGGTTGTGTTGTTTCCATCAAACAAGCCGCTGTCTAGGTAGCAAGATAGCCAGAGGTTCTCTCCTGGTAGGCTGAGTTTAGTTCCCAGTTCCCCCTTAAATACCCGTGGAACTGTAGATTTGATATTCAGAACTGGTATACATATACTGTACATAGATATATATATATATAGACAGGGAGAGAGGAGCATCGCTAGGTCTATACAGGCTTATCCCAGGCCGGTGTCATTGTCAGCCGTATCACCAATCCTTGCCAACCATCTTATAATAAGAGATTTGGTGAGTGACAGTGTAAGGCTGACGTATATTTGGTGTTTACCAATTCAAGTGTTGTGTAATTTTCAGGGGGCAGTCAGCTGTAGTTGCTCTCAAGTTCTTCTGTGGTGACGTAATTCTATATTATGTTGATACACGAACATCAAGTGAAATTGTTGAAATGTGGTACCCATATAGTGAATATATACTTATTATTTGATTAACCAAATTTTTAAGTGTTCTTAAATTCTGATCCCTAAATCTTGGATAGTGAAAGCTAGGTGGAGAGCTCTCTGAAGTTTACTGGTTTAAGATTATGACTTCAAGATTCCTGACTATATGATTTACATGCTTACTGTTGTCAGGTGATAACATCAGATAATACTGTGGAACAGTCAAGATACATTCTTTATCTAATAATCAACTCTTGAATGGATAATGTCAGCACTTCCTACCTCTTTCCTTCATAACTTTCCTTCCTCTTCCATTTTCTCTCATTACACACTTTCCATTTTTCCTAACCTCTCTTCCTCACTCCTCCCTTCCACCTCTCTACCTCCCTCACTCTATGAGTTTTCTTTCTTTCTCCAAATTTCGATACGTTTAACAATAACCAAGACATTGGTCATCACTACTCTACACAATAACCAAGACATTGGTCATCACTACTCTACACAATAACCAGAAAATTGGACAATATTATTCTATACAATAACTTGAACATTGGTCATCACTACTCTATACAATAACCAGGACTAGCCACTTGCACCAGAGTGATCTCACTGGTGCTAGTGTCACACGGGTGATAGTGATCACACTGGTGCTAGTGTCACACTGGTGCTAGTGATCTCACTGGTGCTAGTGTCACACGGGTGATAGTGATCACACTGGTGCTAGTGTCACACTGGTGCTAGTGATCTCACTGGTGCTAGTGTCACACGGGTGATAGTGATCACACTGGTGCTAGTGTCACACTGGTGCTACTGATCTCACTGGTGCTAGTGTCACACAGGTGATAGTGATCACACTGGTGCTAGTGTCACACTGGTGCTAGTGGTCACACTGGTGCTAGTGATCACACTGGTGCTAGTGATCACACTGGTGCTAGTGATCACACTGGTGATAGTGATCACACTGGTGATAGTGATCACACTGGTGCTAGTGTCACACTGGTGCTAGTGTCACACTGGTGATAGTGATCACACTGGTGCTAGTGATCACACTGGTGCTAGTGTCACACTGGTGCTAGTGGTCACACTGGTGCTAGTGATCACACTGGTGCTAGTGTCACACTGGTGCTAGTGGTCACACTGGTGCTAGTGATCACACTGGTGCTAGTGTCACACTGGTGCTAGTGGTCACACTGGTGCTAGTGATCACACTGGTGCTAGTGTCATACTGGTGCTAGTGGTCACACTGGTGCTAGTGATCACACTGGTGCTAGTGTCACACTGGTGCCAGTGTCACACTGGTGCCAGTGTCACACTGGTGCTAGTGTCACACTGGTGCTAGTGTCACACTGGTGATAGTGATCACACTGGTGCTAGTGTCACACTGGTGATAGTGATCACACTGGTGCTATTGATCACACTGGTGCTAGTGTCACACTGGTGCTAGTGATCTCACTGGTGCTAGTGTCACACGGTGATAGTGATCACACTGGTGCTAGTGTCACACTGGTGCTACTGATCTCACTGGTGCTAGTGTCACACGGGTAATAGTGATCACACTGGTGCTAGTGTCACACTGGTGCTAGTGGTCACACTGGTGCTAGTGATCACACTGGTGCTAGTGATCACACTGGTGCTAGTGATCACACTGGTGATAGTGATCACACTGGTGATAGTGATCACACTGGTGCTAGTGTCACACTGGTGCTAGTGTCACACTGGTGATAGTGATCACACTGGTGCTAGTGATCACACTGGTGCTAGTGTCACACTGGTGCTAGTGGTCACACTGGTGCTAGTGATCACACTGGTGCTAGTGTCACACTGGTGCTAGTGGTCACACTGGTGCTAGTGATCACACTGGTGCTAGTGTCACACTGGTGCTAGTGGTCACACTGGTGCTAGTGATCACACTGGTGCTAGTGTCACACTGGTGCTAGTGGTCACACTGGTGCTAGTGATCACACTGGTGCTAGTGTCATACTGGTGCTAGTGGTCACACTGGTGCTAGTGATCACACTGGTGCTAGTGTCACACTGGTGCCAGTGTCACACTGGTGCCAGTGTCACACTGGTGCTAGTGTCACACTGGTGCTAGTGTCACACTGGTGATAGTGATCACACTGGTGCTAGTGTCACACTGGTGATAGTGATCACACTGGTGCTATTGATCACACTGGTGCTAGTGTCACACTGGTGCTAGTGATCTCACTGGTGCTAGTGTCACACGGGTGATAGTGATCACACTGGTGCTAGTGTCACACTGGTGCTACTGATCTCACTGGTGCTAGTGTCACACTGGTAATAGTGATCACACTGGTGCTAGTGTCACACTGGTGCTAGTGGTCACACTGGTGCTAGTGATCACACTGGTGCTAGTGATCACACTGGTGCTACTTATCACACTGGTGATAGTGATCACACTGGTGATAGTAATCACACTGGTGCTAGTGTCACACTGGTGCTAGTGTCACACTGGTGATAGTGATCACACTGGTGCTAGTGATCACACTGGTGCTAGTGTCACACTGGTGCTAGTGGTCACACTGGTGCTAGTGATCACACTGGTGCTAGTGTCACACTGGTGCTAGTGGTCACACTGGTGCTAGTGATCACACTGGTGCTAGTGTCACACTGGTGCTAGTGGTCACACTGGTGCTAGTGATCACACTGGTGCTAGTGTCACACTGGTGCTAGTGGTCACACTGGTGCTAGTGATCACACTGGTGCTAGTGTCACACTGGTGCCAGTGTCACACTGGTGCCAGTGTCACACTGGTGCTAGTGTCACACTGGTGCTAGTGTCACACTGGTGATAGTGATCACACTGGTGCTAGTGTCACACTGGTGCTAGTGGTCACACTGGTGCTAGTGATCACACTGGTGCTAGTGGTCACGCTGGTGCTAGTGTCACACTGGTGCTAGTGGTCACACTGGTGCTAGTGTCACACTGGTGCTAGTGGTAACACTGGTGCTAGTGATCACACTGGTGCTAGTGTCACACTGGTGCTAGTGGTCACACTGGTGCTAGTGATCACACTGGTGCTAGTGTCACACTGGTGCTAGTGATCACACTGGTGCTAGTGTCACACTGGTGCTAGTGATCACACTGGTGCTAGTGTCACACTCGTGCTAGTGGTCACACTGGTGCTAGTGATCACACTGGTGCTAGTGTCACACTGGTGCTAGTGGTCACACTGGTGCTAGTTGTCATACTGGTGCTAGTGGTCACACTGGTGTAAGTGGTCACACTGGTGCTAGTGGTCACACTGGTGCTAGTGGTCACACTGGTGCAAGTGGTCACACTGGTGCTAGTGGTCACCCTGGTGCAAGTGGTCACCCTGGTGCAAGTGGTCACCCTGGTGCAAGTGGTCACACTGGTGCTAGTAGTTACACTGGTGCTAGTAGTCACACTGGTGCTAGTGTCACACTGGTGCTAGTGGTCACACTGGTGCTAGTGATCACACTGGTGCTAGTGGTCACACTGGTGCTAGTGTCACACTGGTGCTAGTGGTCACACTGGTGCTAGTGTCACACTGGTGCTAGTGGTCACACTGGTGCTAGTGATCACACTGGTGCTAGTGTCACACTGGTGCTAGTGGTCACACTGGTGCTAGTGATCACACTGGTGCTAGTGTCACACTGGTGCTAGTGATCACACTGGTGCTAGTGTCACACTGGTGCTAGTGATCACACTGGTGCTAGTGTCACACTCGTGCTAGTGGTCACACTGGTGCTAGTGATCACACTGGTGCTAGTGGTCACACTGGTGCTAGTGGTCACACTGGTGCTAGTTGTCACACTGGTGCTAGTGGTTACACTGGTGTAAGTGGTCACACTGGTGCTAGTGGTCACACTGGTGCTAGTGGTCACACTGGTGCAAGTGGTCACACTGGTGCTAGTGGTCACACTGGTGCTAGTGGTCACACTGGTGTAAGTGGTCACCCTGGTGCAAGTGGTCACACTGGTGCTAGTAGTCACACTGGTGCTAGTATCACACTGGTGCTAGTGTCACACTGGTGCTAGTGTCACACTGGTGCTAGTGTCACCCTGGTGCTAGTGGTCACACTGGTGCAAGTGGTCACACTGGTGCTAGTGGTCACACTGGTGCAAGTGGTCACACTGGTGCAAGTGGTCACCTGGTGCAAGTGGTCACACTGGTGCCAGTAATCACGCTGGTGTTAGTGGTCACACTGGTGCTAGTGGTCACACTGGTGCAAGTGGTCACACTGGTGCTAGTGGTCACCCTGGTGCTAGTGGTCACCCTGGTGCTAGTAGTCACACTGGTGCTAGTGGTCACACTGTGCTAGTGGTCACCCTGGTGCTAGTGATTACACTGGTGCTAGTGGTCACACTGGTGCTAGTAGTCACACTGGTGCTAGTGGTCACACTGGTGCTAGTGGTCACACTGGTGCTAGTAGTCACACTGGTGCCAGTGAACACTCTGTGCTAGTGGTCACACTGGTGCTTGTGGTCACTGGTGCTAGTGGTCACACAGGTGCAAGTGATCACTGGTGGTAGTGGTCACTGGTGCTAGTGGTCACACTGGTGCTAGTGATCACACTGGTGCTAGTGGTCACAAAGGTGCTAGTGGTCACACTGGTGCTAGTGGTCACACTGGTAATAGTGATCACATTGATTCTAGTGGTCACACAATGCAAGTGATCACACTGGTGCTAGTGATCACACTGGTCATAGTGGTCACACTGGTAATAGTGATCACATTGATTCTAGTGGTCACACTGGTGCTAGTGATCACACTGGTGCTAGTGGTCACACTGGTGCTAGTGGTCACACTGGTAATAGTGATCACATTGATTCTAGTGGTCACACTGATGATAGTGGTCACACTGGTGCTAGTGATCACACTGGTGCTAGTGGTTACAAAGGTGCTAGTGGTCACACTGGTGCTAGTGGTAACACTGGTGCAAGTGGATCAGACTGTGTGCTAGTGATCACACTGGTGTTAGTGATCACACTGTGTGCTAGTGGTCACACTGGTGCAAGTGGACACACTGGTGCTAGTGATCACACTGGTGCTAGTGGTCACACTGGTGCTAGTGTCACACTGGTGCTAGTGGTCACACTGGTGCTAGTGTCACACTGGTGCTAGTGGTCACACTGGTGCTAGTGATCACACTGGTGCTAGTGTCACACTGGTGCTAGTGGTCACACTGGTGCTAGTGATCACACTGGTGCTAGTGTCACACTGGTGCTAGTGATCACACTGGTGCTAGTGTCACACTGGTGCTAGTGATCACACTGGTGCTAGTGTCACACTGGTGCTAGTGGTCACACTGGTGCTAGTGATCACACTGGTGCTAGTGTCACACTGGTGCTAGTGGTCACACTGGTGCTAGTTGTCACACTGGTGCTAGTGGTTACACTGGTGCTAAGTGGTCACACTGGTGCTAGTGGTCACACTGGTGCTAGTGGTCCACTGGTGCAAGTGGTCACACTGGTGCTAGTGGTTCCCTGGTGCAAGTGGTCACCCTGGTGCAAGTGGTCACCCTGGTGCAAGTGTCACACTGGTGCTAGTAGTTACACTGGTGCTAGTATCACACTGGTGCTAGTGTCACACTGGTGCTAGTGGTCACACTGGTGCTAGTGATCACACTGGTGCTAGTGGTCACACTGGTGCTAGTGTCACACTGGTGCTAGTGGTCACACTGGTGCTAGTGTCACACTGGTGCTAGTGGTCACACTGGTGCTAGTGATCACACTGGTGCTAGTGTCACACTGGTGCTAGTGGTCACACTGGTGCTAGTGTCACACTGGTGCTGGTCACACTGGTGCTAGTGATCACACTGGTGCTAGTGTCACACTGGTGCTAGTGATCACACTGGTGCTAGTGTCACACTGGTGCTAGTGGTCACACTGGTGCTAGTGATCACACTGGTGCTAGTGGTCACACTGGTGCTAGTGGTCACACTGGTGCTAGTTGTCACACTGGTGCTAGTGTTACACTGGTGCAAGTGGTCACACTGGTGCTAGTGGTCACACTGGTGCTAGTGGTCACACTGGTGCAAGTGGTCACACTGGTGCTAGTGGTCACCTGGTGCAAGTGGTCACACTGGTGTAAGTGGTCACCCTGGGTGCAGTGGTCACACTGGGTGCTAGTAGTCACACTGGTGCTAGTAGTCACACTGGTGCTAGTGTCACACTGGTACTAGTGTCACACTGGTGCTAGTGTCACACTGGTGCTAGTGGTCACACTGGTGCAGTGGTCACACTGGTGCTAGTGGTCACCCTGGTGCAAGTGGTCACACTGGTGCAAGTGGTCACACTGGTGCAGTGGTCACACTGGTGCCAGTGATCACCTGGTGCTAGTGGTCACACTGGTGCTAGTGGTCACACTGGTGCAAGTGGTCACACTGGTGCTAGTGGTCACACTGGTGCTAGTGGTCACACTGGTGCTAGTAGTCACACTGGTGCTAGTGGTCACACTGTGCTAGTGGTCACACTGGTGCTAGTGATCACACTGGTGCTAGTGGTCACACTGGTGCTAGTAGTCACACTGGTGCTTGGTCACACTGGTGCTAGTGGTCACACTGGTGCTAGTAGTCACACTGGTGCCAGTGAACACTTGTGCTAGTGGTCACACTGGTGCTGTGTCACTGGTGCTAGTGGTCACACTGGTGCAAGTGATCACTGGTGGTAGTGGTCACTGGTGCTAGTGGTCACACTGGTGCTAGTGATCACACTGGTGCTAGTGGTCACAAAGGTGCTAGTGGTCACACTGGTGCTAGTGGTCACACTGGTAATAGTGATCACACTGGTCTAGTGGTCACACTGGTGCAAGTGATCACACTGGTGCTAGTGATCACACTGGTGCTAGTGGTCACACTGGTAATAGTGATCACATTGGTTCTAGTGGTCACACTGGTGCTAGTGATCACACTGGTGCTAGTGGTCACACTGGTGCTAGTGGTCACACTGGTAATAGTGATCACATTGGTCTAGTGGTCACACACTGTGAAGTGGTCACACTGGTGCTAGTGATCACACTGGTGCTAGTGGTTACACTGGTGCTAGTGTCACACTGGTGCTAGTGGTAACACTGGTGCAAGTGGACACACTGGTGCTAGTGATCACACTGGTGTTAGTGATCACACTGGTGCTAGTGGTCACACTGGTGCAAGTGGACACACTGGTGCTAGTGATCACACTGGTGCTAGTGATCACACTGGTGCTAGTGGTCACACTGGTAATAGTGATCACATTGGTGCTAGTGGTCACACTGGTGCAAGTGATCACACTGGTGCAAGTGGTCACACTGGTGCTAGTGATCACACTGGTGCTAGTGATCACACTGGTGCTAGTGGTCACACTGGTGCTAGTGATCACACTGGTGCTAGTGGTCACACTGGTGCAGTGTCACACTGGTGCTAGTGATCACACTGGTGCTAGTGATCACACTGGTGCTAGTGGTCACACTGGTGCAAGTGATCACACTGGTGCTAGTGTCACACTGGTGCAAGTGGTCACACTGGTGCTAGTGATCACACTGGTGCTAGTGGTCACACTGGTGCTAGTGGTCACACTGGTGCCAGTGGTCACACTGGTGCAAGTGGTCACACCAGTGCAAGTGGTCACACTGGTGCAAGTGGTCACACTGGTGCAAGTGGTCACACTGGTGCTAGTAGTCACACTGGTGTTAGTGGTCACTGGTGCTAGTGGTCACATGGTGCAAGTGGTCACACTGGTGCAAGTGGTCACACTGGTGCTAGTGGTCACACTGGTGCAAGTGGTCACACTGGTGCTAGTGGTCACACTGGTGCAAGTGGTCACACTGGTGCTAGTGATCACACTGGTGCAAGTGTCACACTGGTGCTAGTGGTCACACTGGTGCAAGTGGTCACACTGGTGCAAGTGGTCACACTGGTGCTAGTGGTCA
>WNGS01162206.1:0-11462 GCA_020271785.1 Procambarus virginalis
GATCAACGGCCCCACGGCCCGGTCTCTGACCAGGCATTCCGGTTGGTCGTCTGGTCATCTTGAGATGATTTCGGGGCTTTAGTGTCCCCGCGGCCCGGTCCTCGACCAGGCCTCCACCCCTAGGAAGCAGCCCGTGACAGCTGACTAACACCCAGGTACCTATTTTACTGCTAAGTAACAGGGGCATAGGGTGAAAGAAACTCTGCCCATTGTTTCTCGCCGGCGCCTGGGATCGAACCCAGGACCACAGGACCACAAGTCCAGTGTGCTGTCCGCTCGGCCGATCGGCTCCCCCGGTTAAGCAGGTCGTTAGACGCAGCTGCTCGCAATAGTTAGGCCATGCGCATTAACCTGTTAAGAGCAATTCGTACTTCCGCACGTGTGCAGCTGAGTGGATAGCGCTCTGGCGTCGTAGTCATAAGGGCCCGAGTTCGATTCCCGGCTGAAGCAGAAACAAATGAACAGTTTCTTTCACCTGATGGGCCTATTCGCCTAGTAGAAAATAAGTATCTGGGAGTTAAACAGCTGCTACGGCCTGCTTCCTGGGAATGAATATGTGTGTGTGTGTGTGTGTGTGTGTGTGTGTGTGTGTGTGTGTGTGTGTGTGTGTGTGTGTGTGTGTGTGTGTGTGTAAATCAACAAAATCACTACAAGAGTTTGCATCATTAAATTATCGCGACTCGAGAAGAGCTGACCATCGCTGTAAGTACATCGTAGACCATCAGATAAGATGCTCACCCATCGCCTATCAGGTAAGGAAATCATCAATTAAGTTGGTGGACCGCTAGTTACCCTGCTACACCACTATCTGCTCCATTTGCTTCATCGAACTCAATTCAGCTGCAAGGAACCTGGAACATTTTGACGTGTTTTAATCCACTAAGACAACCTGATTAGTACAACTAGAAGCGATAATATAAGTATGGGGAATCTCTCAATGTAATGGGAAACATGGGCCTCAGACACGTTTATGAAGCTGGGAGTTCGATATCCGTAGAGTTTGTGAATATTTGTCGTCCACCCACACCCTACCTTCCCACCTGGTTGATACCTGGTTGATACCTGGTTGATGGGGTTCTGGGAGTTCTTCTACTCCCCAAGCCCGGCCCGAGGCCAGGCTCGACTTGTGAGAGTTTGATCCACCAGGCTGTTGCTTGGAGCGGCCCGCAGAGCACATACCCCCACAGCCCGGCTGATCCGGACTTCTCTTAGGAAACAGTCCAGTTTCTCTTAATTGTCCCCGGTTGGTTCCGGCAATATTTCTTTAATAGTGGCGCTGGAGGAACCTTGAACACCGCGGAACCTCTTATGTTTATACTGTTTTATACAACCTGATGATATAGAGGGTCAATGCATTGGTATCACATAACTTTCTAAACCCTCGACTGGTTGATACCTGGTTGATGGGGTTCTGGGAGTTCTTCTACTCCCCAAGCCCGGCCCGAGGCCAGGCTTGACTTGTGAGAGTTTGGTCCACTAGGCTGTTGCTTGGAGCGGCCCGCAGGCCCACATACCCACCACAGCCCGGCTGGTCCGGAACTCCTTGGAGGAATAAATCTAGTTTCCTCTTGAAGATGTCCACGGTTGTTCCGGCAATATTTCTTATGCTTGCTGGAGGACGTTGAACAACCGCGGACCTCTGATGTTTATACAGTGTTCTCTGATTGTGCCTATGGCACCCTGCTCTTCACTGGTTCTATTCTGCATTTTCTTCCATATCGTTCACTCCAGTACGTTGTTATTTTACTGTGTAGATTTGGGACCTGGCCCTCCAGTATCTTCCAGGTGTATATTATTTGATATCTCTCTCGTCTTCTTTCTAGTGAGTACATTTGGAGAGCTTTGAGACGATCCCAATAATTTAGGTGCTTTATCGCGTCTATACGTGCTGTATATGTTCTCTGTATTCCCTCTATTTCAGCAATCTCTCCTGCTCTGAAGGGGAAGTGAGTACTGAACAGTACTCAAGACGGGACAGCACAAGTGACTTGAAGAGTACAAGCATTGTGATGGGATCCCTGGATTTGAAAGTTCTCGTAATCCATCCTATCATTTTTCTGGCTGTCGCAATATTTGCTTGGTTATGCTCCCTAAACGTTAGGTCGTCAGACATCATTATTCCCAAATCCTTTACATGCTGTTTTCCTACTATGGGCACATTTGATTGTGTTTTGTACTCTGTATTATGTTTAAGGTCCTCATTTTTACCGTACCTGAGTACCTGGAATTTATCACTGTTAAACATCATGTTATTTTCTGATGCCCAGTCGAAAACTTTATTAATATCAGCTTGAAGTTTTTCAATGTCTTCAGCCGAGGTAATTTTCATACTGATTTTTGTGTCATCTGCAAAGGATGATACGAAGCTGTGACTTGTATTTTTGTCTATATCTGATATGAGAATAAGGAAAAGCAGCGGTGCAAGGACTGTACCCTGAGGTACAGAGCTTTTAACTGCACTTGGACTAGATTTTATATGGTTGACCGTTACTCGCTGAGTCCTGTTTGACAGAAAACTGAGTATCCAGCGTCCTACTTTACCGGTTATTCCCATTGACTTCATTTTGTGTGCTATCACGCCATGGTCACATTTATCGAAAGCCTTTGCGAAGTCCGTGTATATCACATCAGCATTCTGTTTTTCTTCTAATGCCTCAGTGACTTTATCGTAGTGCTCAAGTAGCTGTGAGAGGCACGATCTTCCCGCTCGAAATCCATGTTGGCCTGGGTTGTGAAGGTCATTGGTCTCCATGAAATTGGTGACCTGACTCCTAATCACTCTCTCAAATACTTTTATTATGTGCGATGTTAGTGCAACTGGTCTATAATTCTTTGCCAATGCTTTGCTCCCTCCCTTGTGTAGAGGGGCTGTCTGCTACTTTAAGTGCATCTGGTATCTCCCCGTGTCCAAGCTCTTCCTCCACACTATACTGAGTGCCTGTGCTACCGGCACTTTGCATTTCTTTATAAATATTGAATTCCATGAGTCTGGACCTGGGGCCGAGTGCATGGGCATGTTTTCAATTTCTCTTTCAAAATTTAGTGCGCTCGTGTTGATATCAGTTATATTTACAGGGGTTTGGATATCCCGCATAAAGAAATTGTCTGGATCTTCTACTTTCATGTTGTTTATTGGAGTGCTAAACATGTCCTCATACTGCTTTTTTAGGATTTCACTAATTTCTTTGTCATCCTCCGTGTATGAACCTTCACTTGTACGAATAGGTCCAATACTGGCAGTAGTTTTTGCTTTTGATTTCGCATATGTGAAGAAGTATTTTGGATTTTTCTTTATTTCCTGAATTGCTTTCTGTTCTAACTGCCTTTCTTCAGTTTCATATGAGTGTTTCAATTTCCGCTCGATTTCTTCAATCTCCCTATTTAAATTATTCCTTCTTTGACGGGAAATTCGTGTCTGCATAAGCAGTTCCGTTATTCTTTTCCTGCGTTTATAGTGTCTTCTGCGTTCTCTTTCTACGTTGGATCTCTTTCTGGCTTTCCTCAAAGGAACATGTTTCAGACAGACTTGATACGCTTCCGAAGTCAGTTTTCTATTCCTTCTGTAGGACTTTTATTACTTAAAACAGTTTCCCATGGAATGTTTTTAAGTTCCCTGTTTATTATCTCCCAGTCTATCCTTTTATTATTAAAATTGAATTTACTGAATAGCCCCTCTCGCTTTATCAACGTTTTAGGTCTATTCTGAGTATTGATGGTGTTTGCACTTCAATGAGCTTGTGATCTGAATATGTGGTATCTGATATCGTAATGTCTCTGATAATGTCTTCATTGTTCGTAAAGACCAGATCTAGAATATTTTCATTTCTCGTTGGCTCCGATATCTGCTGAGTGAGTGAAAATTTGTCACAGAATCTAAGTAGTTCTCTAATCTGTGTTGGTTAGGTCCTGATAGATTCCCTGGTATAATATTATTGTTTGCTATTCTCCACCTGAGACTAGGCAAGTTGAAGTCACCTAAGAAGATATATCAGGTATTGGGTTCTCCAAATTATCAAGGCTATTCTCTATTTTGTTTATCTGTTCTGTGAATTCCTCAGCCGTTGCATCTGGCGGTTTGTATATTAGAATAATCACTAAATTTATTTTCTCTATTTTTAATCCCAGTACCTCTACTACCACCTCATTTGTAACGTTTAGGAGCTCCGAGCACACAAGGTCTTCCCTAATATACAGACCCACTCCTCCATGTGACCTAATTTTCCTATCACACCTGTATAGGTTATATCCTGGAATCCAGATCTCACTGTCCAAGAATTCCCCTGCATGGGTTTCTGTGAAAGCTCCAAATACTGCATTTGACTCCGTGAGGAGGCCATTTATGAACTGTACTTATTGTTTGTTCTTTTTTGTTTTCATCCTTGTATGTTGGCAAAGATGAATGAGGTTACTCTATTAGTGATAGTTTGACTGGGAGACTTTTGTGCAAGCCCATTATGCGTGGACATATTGAGTTTGTTCTGACCAGTGCTGATTGTTGTAGGGCAGTTGCCTGTTGTAGTTGTGGTTCCCTTTCGGTGTGTAGTTGTATCTGTAATTCTGGTATGCAAGTGGGTCTGGCATCCAGTTCCATACATTCTCCATGCTCCTCCTTTTGAATTCTCTTTCGGTCTGGTATAAAAAATATCGAATTTCCTCCAAATTCATTATCCTGCTTGCCACTCTTTATGTAGCGTTCCGTGCCTTTCACGTGAAAGTATGGGCAGCTGAGGTCATAGCATTTTCTGTCCTCAGTGAGGTTTGGCACATCTCAGGATGGAAAAACCCTACATATTGATCCAAATCGACACTCACCTTTCCTTAGCATATTTAAAACATTTTTTGGGATGTTGATAACTGCATCTAATCCTTTCTTATTACCAGCATATCTATGTCTGCATATGCCCTTTGCATAAAATTTGCACNCGACTCTTTTGGACGTTGTGACGACTTGAGAGGACTGTTGGCTTCATACAAGACTGCGAGCAGCGGCGTTGAACAACCTGGTTGAGCAGGCCACCAATCAGGAGGCCTACCCAGAGACCGGGCCGCGGAGATATTGGTTCGGGGAACCCTCACCAGGTAATCAGACGTGAGGATAGCTAGCTGACCTGGGGGTCAAATTCACGAAACAGTTACGCAAGCACTTACGAACCTGTCCATCCTTTCTCAATCTTTGGCGGCTTTGTTTACAATTACTAAAAGTTAATGAGCTCCGAAGCACCAGGAGGCTGTTTATAACAATAACAACAGTTGATTAGCAAGTTGTCATGCTTGTAAACTGTTTAATAAATGTAACCAAAGCCGTCAAAGATTGAGGAAAGATGGACAGGTTCGTAAGTGCTTGCGTAACTGCTTCGTGAATCTGGCCCCAGGTAACGCAGCTGGCCGCTAACGCAAGGTGACAGTGTAGCCATGCGCCAAGGGCTTGTCTCTGTGTTACCAGCTCTCCCATCAATACCAACCTTTTATCATAAGTATAATTCATTACTTGCTCGACCTTCATTACTGCCGCTAGTTTTTGCACACCACCACTACTGCTGCTTTTTGTAGCACTCGGCAAATGGTGTTGACCTTTATAGGTCGTGTATTAGTTCTCCACTACGGGGATCTTCTCCCATAACGCCTCGCGTTGAGGACCTGTTTATGTACACAAGTTACCATGGTAACTTGTGTACCATTCAAGCCGACACCGGACCAGGCCGACACCGGTGCGCAACTCCATAGTCTCCTGAGACTGATAGATGCCTACTACTACTACTACCATGGTAGCAAGTAGTGTGTTAGGGATTTTGGTTCATGTACCGTTAATGTATAATGACTTACTGTAAATATATAGTTTTTAAAATAACACTTTCTTTGTAACTAGCTGACATTGTAACTATACCTGGTTGATGGGGTTCTGGGAGTTGTTCTACTGCCCAAGCCCGGCCCGAGGCCAGGCTTGACTTGTGAGAGTTTGGTCCACCAGGCTGTTGCTTGGAGCGGCCCGCAGGCCCACATATACCTGCTTGATGGGGTTCTGGGAGTTGTTCTACTGCCCAAGCCCGGCCCAAGGCCAGGCTTGACTTGTGAGAGTTTGGTCCACCAGGATGTTGCTTGGAGCGGCCCGCAGGCCCACATATACCTGCTTGATGGGGTTCTGGGAGTTGTTCTACTGCCCAAGCCCGGCCCAAGGCCAGGCTTGACTTGTGAGAGTTTGGTCCATCAGGCTGTTGCTTGGAGCCGCCTGCAGGGCACATACCCACCACAGCTCGGCTGGTCCGGAACTTCTCTTAGAAAACAGTCCAGTTTTCTCTTGAAGATGTCCACGGTTGTTCCGGCAATATTTCTTATAGTCGCTGGGAGGACGTTGACCAACCGCGGACCTCTGATGTTTATACAGTGCTCTCTGATTGTGCCTATGGCACCTCTGCTCTTCACTGGATCAATCTTGCATTTTCCTCCATATCATTCACTCCAGTACGTTGTTATTTTACTGTGTAGATTTGGGACCTGGCCCTCCAGTATTTTCCATGTGTATATTATTTGGTATCTCTCTCGTCTCCTTTCTAGAGAGTACATTTGGAGAGCTTTGAGACGATCCCAATAATTTAGGTGCTTTATCTCGTCTATGCGTGCCGTATATGTTCTCTGTATTCCCTCTATTTCAGCAATCTCTCCTGCTCTGAAGGGGGAAGCGAGTACTGAGCAGTACTCGAGACGGGACAACACAAGTGACTTGAAGAGTACAACCATTGTGAAGGGATCCCTGGATTTGAAAGTTCTCGTAATCCATCCGATCATTTTTCTGGCTGACGCAATATTTGCTTGGTTATGCTCCCTAAACGTTAGATCGTCTGACATTATTCCCAAATCCTTGACATGCTGTTTTTCTACTATGGGAAGATTCGATTGTGTTTTGTACCCTGTAGTATGTTTCAGATCCTCATTTTTGCCGTACCTGAGTACCTGAAATTTATCACTGTTAAACATCATGTTATTTTCTGCTGCCCAATCGAAAACTTTGTTGACATCTGCTTGTAGTTTTTCAATGTCTTCAGAGGTAATTTTCATGCTGATTTTTGTGTCATCTGCAAAGGACGACATGAAGCTGTGACGTGTAATTTTGTCTATATTAGATATGAGAATAAGGAACAGTAGCGGTGCAAGGACTGTACCTTGAAGTACAGAGCTTTTAACATCGCTTGGACTCGATTTTATCTGATTGACTGTTACTCTTTGTGTTCTGTTCGACAGGAAATTGAGTATCCAGCGTCCTACTTTTCCAGTTATTCCCATTGACCTCATTTTGTGAGCTATCACCCTATGGTCACATTTGTCGAACGCCTTTGCAAAGTCTGTGTATACATCAGCATTTTGCTTTTCTTCTAGGGCTTCTGTGATTTTGTCATAGTGGTTGAGTAACTGTGACAGACAGGATCTTCCCGCTCTAAATCCATGTTGTGCAATTCATTGTTTTCCATAAAACTAGAAATTTGATTCCTAATCACTCTTTCAAACACTTTTATTATGTGTGATGTTAGTGCAACTGGCCTATAATTTTTTGCCAAGGCTTTACTCCCCCCCTTGTGCAACGGAGCTATATCTGCAGATTTAAGCGCTGCTGGTATCTCCCCTGTATCTAGGCTCTTTCTCCATATTACGCTGAGTGCTCTCGCTACTGGTACTTTACATTTCTTTATGAATATTGAATTCCATGAGTCAGGCCCAGGAGCTGAGTGCATAATGTGTGAAGGATAGATGAAATTGTTTATGTAATAGTCTCCGTTGAGGTCTGATAAGGACCTTTTTTTGCCCTCTGTAATGCTTTTTTTTGCGCTACCGCTCACAGGATGAGTATGGGGTGAACAATAAACTAGCCGTCTCCGGTGGTAACAATCAAATCCAACTGGTTGGGGTGTCTGTGAGGGGGGTGTCTGTGAGGGGTGAGGATTGGTAGCTGTTTTGGAGACAGTCCAGGAATCACAAATCATTTACCCAACCAATCACGAAACATCTACATCTTTCCACAATCATGGGGGCTTTGTTTACATTCATTAAACAGTTTACAAGATTCGAACCTTCACAACCAAGCTTACTATGGTTATAAACAACCTCGCAGAGCTTCGGTGCTCAAAAACAGTTTAATATATATATATATACATCAGGTCGCCATGAGAAGAATGATAAACAGGTTTCGTAAATGCTTGAATAATTCTGGCACAAGAGACAGATATTCCACATTAAATTGTCAGTTACAGACAGGACGGGTTCAGTGCCAGACCTTGTGATCTGGTGCTATGTTAATGGCCCTTCAAGTCCTCAAGTAACTGTACCGCCATTATGTAATGTATGTATTGGTTAAAGTTACAGTGCAGGGTTAAGTGTTGGTGCCGACCTGTGAGTAGAGTGAGGTCTAACTCCTGGCCCCCCGCCTCCTGCCTTATTATTAAACTATATAGTAGTCTAATTACATGATTCCCGACTTCTATTTCACATCATAGTTCTTTCTGAACTTGTGAGAGCTTCTATGTCACCTCAAAGTCCAGTCTTTCGTTTCCCATTAGTCATTATTTCCAGGATCGTGTCCCCCTGACATGTGCCCTCAACTAACTTTGTATTTTGAATGTCGTGATCATGTCCCTTTTCCTCCTGTAAGTTGCCGGCACTGGCTGACTAGTTCTTTCTAGCAGTAAACACTGAACATGTTGGTATGATATGCAAGGTGGGAATTATGGTGAGGGGCCGAGGCTAACTGGTCTCTCGTCTCACACCACCACCATCACTACTACATGCCATGTTGCTTGGCTTGTGTTGCACTCGCTGCACGCACTATTGTGTGTTGCACTCGCTGCACGCACTATTGTGTGTGTTGCACTCGCTGCACGCACTATTGTGTGCGTTGCACTCGCTGCACGCACTATTGTGTGTGTTGCACTCGCTGCACGCACTATTGTGTGTGTTGCACTCGCTGCACGCACTATTGTGTGTGTTGCACTCGCTGCACGCACTATTGTGTGTGTTGCACTCGCTGCACGCACTATTGTGTGTTGCACTTGCTGCACGCACTCGCTGCACGCTCTCAAGTCGAGCCTGGCCTCGGGCCGGACTTGGGGAGTAGAACAACTCCCAGAACCCTATCAACCAGGTATCAACCAGGTGTGTGTTGCACTAGCTCTCATTGCACGCACTATACCTCTTCTGCTGTTGTGTGTTGCGCTATTTCGTTGCATCGTTTATACAGTCTCAGATTCTATCAAGTGTTACAGAATCTACTCTAACACTATCAATTGTTACGTTATGTAACCAAACACCACCAAGTGTCACACTGTGTAACCAAACACCACCAAGTGTCACACTGTGTAACCAAACACCACCAAGTGTTACACTGTGTAACCAAACACCACCAAGAGCCACATTCTTCATGCAGAGTTAAAAAAAACAAGAATTAGTCCGACGTCAACTATTTGGAGCAAGGTTGTAATCACCAGCACTAATAAGAGACAGAACAATCATGTCATTGTTACCCGTCACATGACAGGTAACAGTTACGTTACTCGACGCGAGAGTTACGTCTGGCGTAACAGATCACCTCAACATTTTAGTCACATTAACTCCATAAGAAGTGACGCAGAAATTATCAGGAGGAAGCGCCAAGGAATTACGACTATATAGCACTGGGAAGGGTGTCAAGATTTGGGATGGGACGGAGGGAAAGAAATGCTGCCCAACCACTTGTGCACGGTCGGGCATTGAACGCCGACCTGCATGAAGGGAGACAGTATATATCATATATCAGCTATATCACGTTATATAACAACACACACACGCACAGTTCTAGATAACCAGGTCGCCCTAGAGACCCAGACTTCATGGTCGGGGAGTGATAACCATAAACACATCTGGTCTACATGCACATGTATCCGCACCTTGTCACACGGCTTGTTACACACGTGACTGTGCCAGTCACCATGCTGAGGGCTGCGGCAGGTATTCACGTAGTTGCGCTTGCGGGGGTTGAGCTCTGGCTCTTTGGTCCCGCCTCTCAACTGTCAATCAACTGGTGTATTGGTTCCAGAGCCTTCTGGGCTCTATATGTACACTTGAAGCTGTGTATGGGGAGTCAGGACACAGAGGCCACCTGTATAATCTTGGGTCAAACACACGAGGGGACAACAACACGCCCTCGGGACGCCGCACCAGTGTGTAGAGGGGTCTCGTGATGGGGCAAAATCTGCCACTGCTCCGGGGGGCCTCCGCCACTACACAACCACAGAGCCAACGCTGCCACCACTACACAACCACAGAGCCAACGCTGCCACCACTACACAACCACAGAGCCAACGCTGCCACCACAGAGCCAACGCTGCCACCACTACACAACCACAGAGCCAACGCTGCCACCACTACACAACCACAGAGCCAACGCTGCCACCACTACACAACCACAGAGCCAACGCTGCCACCACTACCAACCACAGAGCCAACGCTGCCACCACTACACAACCACAGAGCCAACGCTGCCACCACTACACAACCACAGAGCCAACGCTGCCACCACTACACAACCACAGAGCCAACGCTGCCACCACTACACAACCACAGAGCCAACGCTGCCACCACTACACAACCACAGAGCCAACGCTGCCACCACTACACAACCACAGAGCCAACGCTGCCACCACTACACAACCACAGAGCCAACGCTACCACCACTACACAACCACAGAGCCAACGCTGCCACCACTCCACAACCACAGAGCCAACGCTGCCACCACTCCACAACCACAGAGCCAACGCTGCCACCACTCCACAACCACAGAGCCAACGCTGCCACCACAGAGCCAACGCTGCCACCACAGAGCCAACGCTGCCACCACTCCACATCCACAGAGCCAACGCTGCCACCACTCCACATCCACAGAGCCAACGCTGCCACCACAGAGCCAACGCTGCCACCACAGAGCCAACGCTGCCACCACTCCACATCCACAGAGCCAACGCTGCCACCACTCCACATCCACAGAGCCAACGCTGCCACCACAGAGCCAACGCTGCCACCACTACACAACCACAGAGCCAACGCTGCCACCACTCCACATCCACAGAGCCAACGCTGCCACCACAGAGCCAACGCTGCCACCACAGAGCCAACGCTGCCACCACTCCACATCCACAGAGCCAACGCTGCCACCACTCCACATCCACAGAGCCAACGCTGCCACCACAGAGCCAACGCTGCCACCACAGAGCCAACGCTGCCACCACTACACAACCACAGAGCCAACGCTGCCACCACTCCACATCCACAGAGCCAACGCTGCCACCACAGAGCCAACGCTGCCACCACAGAGCCAACGCTGCCACCACAGAGCCAACGTATTCTGCACCATATGGAGACACATGCCAAACAAGTTTCTACCCGGGTCATTGGCTCTTGGAACAAGATTCTTGTGTCATTTGCATTTGCAGCGCAAGGACCT
>WNGS01162206.1:13900-25260 GCA_020271785.1 Procambarus virginalis
GTGTGTGTGTGTGCGCGCGCGCGCGCGCGCGCGTGCTAGAAGATTTTTTTATCACTGTGTTGGGATTCAAGTTGATGTTAGCCTCTGATTATTCTGAGTACCTTTACCCTGTGCTTTCTGAATTGTGCTGAGGAAGAGGGAATAGAGGGATGAAGACAAGTTGGGGAGGGGGAAGAGGGGAAGGGAGGAGCACTATAGTGAGAGGGGGGGGGGTGTGATGGTTGAGGGGGCTGGTGAGGGGGAGGGATGAACAACCACCCCCCCAGCTAACACCTCCCAACTAAAGGATACCCAGTTTTTGTCTTAACATCATACTGAAGTACGCCCTCTAGTTATCACGCACCCTCTTTCACACTCTTGGTCACTCCTGCCCCCCCCCCCCCAGTCTTCACTCACTCCAGCCCTCCAGTCTTTACTCAACACGAGCCGTGAGGGAATGGTGGTTTCTGTGAGGGAATGAGTGGTCCTGTGAGAGTGGCGGGGTCCTGTGAGAGTGGCGGGGGTCTGTGAGAGTGGCGGAGGTCCTGTGAGAGTGGCGGAGGTCCTGTGAGAGTGGCGGGGGTCCTGTGAGAGTGGCAGGGGTCCTGTGAGAGTGGCGGGGGTCTTGTGAGAGTGGCGGAGGTCCTGTGAGAGTGGCGGGGGTCCTGTGAGAGTGGCGGAGGTCCTGTGAGAGTGGCGGAGGTCCTGTGAGAGTGGCGGGGGTCCTGTGAGAGTGGCGGGGGTCTTGTGAGAGTGGCGGAGGTCCTGTGAGAGTGGCGGGGGTCCTGTGAGAGTGGCGGAGGTCCTGTGAGAGTGGCGGAGGTCCTGTGAGAGTGGCGGGGGTCCTGTGAGAGTGGCGGGGGTCCTGTGAGAGTGGCGGGGGTCCTGTGAGAGTGGCGGGGGTCTTGTGAGAGTGGCGGAGGTCCTGTGAGAGTGGCGGGGGTCCTGTGAGAGTGGCGGAGGTCCTGTGAGAGTGGCGGAGGTCCTGTGAGAGTGGCGGAGGTCCTGTGAAAAAACTGAATCTGCCGCCGCCAGCGCCGCCTTCAGCTATACACAGTACTGTTGTGTACATAAAGTGAGTGGTCGTGTTAGGTATAAGGGAGGTGGTTGATCACACAAGTCTGACAACTATGGTCAGGCGCATTACTCTGACTATGGTCTTCTCCAGAACCATACGAGCGACCGATCCCAAAATAACTCCACAGACGCCCATTCTTTAACATTTCATGATAACTTGATATATTAAATAGTTTGGCAGACACTTCTGATATCATACCTATTTAAATGTCTTCCCCCCCCCCCTCGCGCGCCGGCGTTTAAACTAGATATAATTGCGGGAATTAGCTGCAGCTCTTGGGCCCGCCTCGTGTCACTGGGTTATCTGGTACAACGAGCTGCCACGAAGATCGGTTCACCCAACAGACGGGAACGCGAGTTACGAGTGACGAAGGTTCTTAAAGACACAAGGTGTCGTCTCAATCTTGTGGGCCCATCTACATGGACTGGCCGCTATAGCCACGGCCTGGCTTTTGGCAAGGTCGGCGTTCGATCCTGCCAATGGTCCAAGTGGATGAGCAGGGTTCCTTCACTCCCTCATATCCCAGCTCCTTGGTCATACTGGCTTAGCACTTTCTCCTTATATTTACCGTAACCTTGGTGCCCGCGGGGGGGCGCAGCTCCCCGCACACCGCTACCCATGAGAGGTTATCTTGAGGTGATTTCGGGGCTGAGCGTCCCCGCGGTCCGGTCCTCGACCAGGCCTCCACCCCCCAGAAAGCAGTCCGTAGCAGCTGTCTAACTCCCAGGTACCTATTTACTGCTAGGTAACAGGGGGCATCAGAGTGAAAGACACACTTTGCCCATTTGTCTCCGCCTTCACCGGGGATCGAGCCCGGAACCGCAGGTCTACGAATCCGAGGCGCTGTCCACCCTCCAACATGATGTTGAATTTATCGCAACACAAACCTACAATTACCTGCATAGACCGGGTGTGGATGTGTGTTGTACTCACCTAGTTGTGCTTGCGGGGGTGGAGCTCTGCTCTTTCGGCCCGCCTCTCAACTGTCAATCACTGTTACTACTACTACCCTCCCCCCACCCACCCACCCACACCCACACACACGGGAGCTGCTCTTATCGCTACCACTGATTGTGTACACTGGACAGTTAAGCCACTGAACCAACGGCTGTACAGTCTCCTTCAGGCCCTGAACACCGGGGGGAGAGTCGTGTGGGACCTCACCCCCCCCCCACTCTGGGGACAAAAGTACCCCCCCCACTCTGGGGACAGATGTACCCCTTCCCCTGAAGAACGCCACCTCCTTTACAGACAAACTGAGGGCGATACGATCGCGACAAGGACGAACGTAGGCGCGTCTAGCTTTGCGTTAGGATGAATTATTCACACCTGAACACCTGATTATGACCCTTACGCGAGATCTGGCCTCCCACTGCAGGCCAATGTACTCCCAGTAGACCTGACTACTCAGGTTCACATCTGGCACGAAATCAGAAAACACTAAACCAGTATGGCAATCAGGAATTGATATAAGGACAGGCTATAAGGGGCCAGGATGAGGATGGAGTGAAGGATAGGTGCCCAACCGCTTTGACATCCGGAGATCGATCGAGAGTTTCATTTACACAGCTTTCAGACGCTATGTAAAGGGTTACATAGTGTCAAAGAGCCGCGTGGCACTATGGTATCTGGTAATTTATACAGCTACTCTAGACTACATACA
This sequence comes from Procambarus virginalis, assembly GCA_020271785.1. NCBI lineage: Eukaryota > Metazoa > Arthropoda > Malacostraca > Decapoda > Cambaridae > Procambarus > Procambarus virginalis. Next base: position 16,621 of record WNGS01162206.1, read on the forward strand.
GGGATACATAGTTCAACTTGGCATCCAACAATGATGTTACCTGCAGTTACTGTGGGTGATGGTACCTACAGTTACTGTGGGTGATGGTACACACAGTTACTGTGGGTGATGGTACCTACAGTTACTGTGGGTGATGGTGCACACAGTTACTGTGGGTGATGGTGCCTACAGTTACTGTGGGTGATGGTGCCTACAGTTACTGTGGGTGATGGTACCTACAGTTACTGTGGGTGATGGTGCAAACAGTTACTGTGGGTGATGGTACCTACAGTTACTGTGGGTGATGGTACCTACAGTTACTGTGGGTGATGGTACCTACAGTTACTGTGGGTGATGGTGCCTACAGTTACTGTGGGTGATGGTACCTACAGTTACTGTGGGTGATGGTACCTACAGTTACTGTGGGTGATGGTACCTACAGTTACTGTGGGTGATGGTGCACACAGTTACTGTGGGTGATGGTACCTACAGTTACTGTGGGTGATGGTACCTACAGTTACTGTGGGTGATGGTGCCTACAGTTACTGTGGGTGATGGTGCCTACAGTTACTGTGGGTGATGGTGCACACAGTTACTGTGGGTGATGGTGCCTACAGTTACTGTGGGTGATGGTACCTACAGTTACTGTGGGTGATGGTACCTGCAGTTACTGTGGGTGATGGTACCTACAGTTACTGTGGGTGATGGTGCCTACAGTTACTGTGGGTGATGGTACCTGCAGTTACTGTGGGTGATGGTACCTACAGTTACTGTGGGTGATGGTGCCTACAGTTACTGTGGGTGATGGTACCTACAGTTACTGTGGGTGATGGTACCTACAGTTACTGTGGGTGATGGTACACACAGTTACTGTGGGTGATGGTGCCTACAGTTACTGTGGGTGATGGTGCCTACAGTTACTGTGGGTGATGGTGCCTACAGTTACTGTGGGTGATGGTACCTGCAGTTACTGTGGGTGATGGTACCTACAGTTACTGTGGGTGATGGTGCCTACAGTTACTGTGGGTGATGGTGCCTACAGTTACTGTGGGTGATGGTACCTGCAGTTACTGTGGGTGATGGTACCTGCAGTTACTGTGGGTGATGGTACCTACAGTTACTGTGGGTGATGGTGCCTGCAGTTACTGTGGGTGATGGTACCTACAGTTACTGTGGGTGATGGTGCCTACAGTTACTGTGGGTGATGGTACACACAGTTACTGTGGGTGATGGTACACACAGTTACTGTGGGTGATGGTACACACAGTTACTGTGGGTGATGGTGCCTACAGTTACTGTGGGTGATGGTGCCTACAGTTACTGTGGGTGATGGTGCCTACAGTTACTGTGGGTGATGGTACCTACAGTTACTGTGGGTGATGGTACCTACAGTTACTGTGGGTGATGGTGCCTACAGTTACTGTGGGTGATGGTACACACAGTTACTGTGGGTGATGGTACCTGCAGTTACTGTGGGTGATGGTACCTACAGTTACTGTGGGTGATGGTGCCTACAGTTACTGTGGGTGATGGTGCCTACAGTTACTGTGGGTGATGGTACACACAGTTACTGTGGGTGATGGTACACACAGTTACTGTGGGTGATGGTACCTGCAGTTACTGTGGGTGATGTTACCTACAGTTACTGTGGGTGATGGTACCTGCAGTTACTGTGGGTGATGGTACCTACAGTTACTGTGGGTGATGGTACCTACAGTTACTGTGGGTGATGGTACCTACAGTTACTGTGGGTGATGGTGCCTACAGTTACTGTGGGTGATGGTACCTGCAGTTACTGTGGGTGATGGTACCTACAGTTACTGTGGGTGATGGTGCCTACAGTTACTGTGGGTGATGGTACCTGCAGTTACTGTGGGTGATGGTGCCTACAGTTACTGTGGGTGATGGTGCCTACAGTTACTGTGGGTGATGGTACCTACAGTTACTGTGGGTGATGGTGCCTACAGTTACTGTGGGTGATGGTACCTACAGTTACTGTGGGTGATGGTACCTGCAGTTACTGTGGGTGATGGTACCTACAGTTACTGTGGGTGATGGTGCCTACAGTTACTGTGGGTGATGGTGCCTACAGTTACTGTGGGTGATGGTACCTACAGTTACTGTGGGTGATGGTACCTGCAGTTACTGTGGGTGATGGTACCTACAGTTACTGTGGGTGATGGTGCCTACAGTTACTGTGGGTGATGGTACCTACAGTTACTGTGGGTGATGGTGCCTACAGTTACTGTGGGTGATGGTACCTGCAGTTACTGTGGGTGATGGTACACACAGTTACTGTGGGTGATGTTACCTGCAGTTACTGTGGGTGATGGTACCTACAGTTACTGTGGGTGATGGTGCCTACAGTTACTGTGGGTGATGGTACCTGCAGTTACTGTGGGTGATGGTACACACAGTTACTGTGGGTGATGTTACCTGCAGTTACTGTGGGTGATGGTACCTACAGTTACTGTGGGTGATGGTACCTGCAGTTACTGTGGGTGATGGTACACACAGTTACTGTGGGTGATGGTACCTACAGTTACTGTGGGTGATGGTGCCTACAGTTACTGTGGGTGATGGTACCTACAGTTACTGTGGGTGATGGTACCTACAGTTACTGTGGGTGATGGTACCTACAGTTACTGTGGGTGATGGTACCTACAGTTACTGTGGGTGATGTTACCTGCAGTTACTGTGGGTGATGGTACCTACAGTAACTGTGGGTGATGGTACCTACAGTTACTGTGGGTGATGTTACCTGCAGTTACTGTGGGTGATGGTACACACGACTGCTGGTCGTATTGATGTCTGGTGTGAGAGCGAGGGAGAGTGGAGGTGTTTGGGCCTTACCTCAGCCTCGTACAGTCATCACAACCAACTTTGTGGCCTCGTCTTGTCATCTTGCAAATGGGATTTATGAAGAAGTTCCAGCAAAACTATCGACACAAGAGATGCCCAAGTTCACCCACAAAGACGAAAAAGATGCTTTTTAAGTCGTGATAAAGATAAGATGCCTTAAATCCCATGACAGAGACGAAAGATGTCTTAAATCCCATGACAAAGATGAGATGCTTTGAATTTTATGACTTAGATTCATCACGTCAAGAGGTGTTCAACACACACACACACACACACACACACACACACACACACACACACACACACACACACACACACACACACAACCGTACACAAAATGGTTGTCATCTTCCCTAACTTGCGAGTGGTCAACCTTTCTTCTCATCAACGATATTTCCTCTAAATTATCGACAGAACAAACCTAGCTTGGACCCCATATAAAACAGGTTGGGGTCTAAAACCTGAGAAAACTATGTACCCCTCGACGTCATCACAACTTGTATTGATTTATTTACAAGATGGTACAATGGGTTTGTTAAATGACATTATATTAATATTTTGATATTCTTGCAAAGTCCCAAACACGTATAGTGTTTCTGGCAGAAGATACAATCTTGTGTTTTGAACACAATTAACCTAATCTATCCTATCTCATCTCATCCTATTCGAAGGAAAGTAAGAGATACAATTTTGTTTTATGGTGCGTGGGAGGTATGACCTCACTGTGACGTCATACCTGGTACAGAACCCTGGATAAAACAGTGTTAAACTCGTATTCCAACACAAGGAGGAAAAGGTCAACATTTCGCCGTGATAATACAAAGGTTTCGGATTTATGAGGTGTATTAGGTGGTGGTGAAGGCGTGACCTTAAGTCAGCCACACCACCTCACACTCTGCCTCTTCACACAACACCCTACACTCACTGTACACCCGCCACATCTTGCTCTACACCTGCCTCCACACCTACACTCCATACGTGCCTGACCCGACGCACCGTCACTCCAATCTTTTTTAATCAACTCCAAAAGTTCATCTTCCCACCAGACCCTCGGTCACCCCCACACCCCTACCCCCTCCCCTCACACCACCTTCAAACCCCTCCATATATATATATATATATATATATATATATATATATATATATATATATATATATATATATATATATATATATATATATTGAAATAGACGAAACCTTACAGCTTTGATTCGGCACAGCAAGCTTAGCTTATCTACCCCCCCCCCCTCACACACACTTAGAGCGCCGGTGGCTGAGTGGACAGCACGGTGGATACGTAGTCCTGTGGTCCGGGGTTCGGAACGGGTTCGATTCCGGAGTGATGACAGAAACAAAATGGGGCAGAGTTTCTTTCACCCTGATGACCCTGCTTCATGAGGAAGGGGGGGGGGGGAATCCGTTGATTGACAGTTGAGAGGCGGGCAGAAAGAGCCACAGAGCTCTACCCCCGTAAGCACAACTAGGTGAGTACAACTAGGTGAATACACACCAAGCAGTGTGGAGATGGTCTGAAATAAATACAACTGGAGACTTAACTAATACAATGAGGTAACACAATGATGTTGAAGACGCCTTGACGGGTTATGTACGACACACTAAGAAACAATTCTGTTGAAATTAAGGGACCAAGACTTAACATATTACTTGAACTGGTCGATAGAGTACGGCCACGCTTCTTGCAGGGCGGCGTTCGATCCCTGACGGTCCACGAGGTTGGGAACCATTCCTTTCCTGTCTTATAGACCTTCGGGTCCTCGTGTCCGTTCCAAGTGATATAGTCGTACAGGTTTAACTATTCTCGTAATTACTTCACCTCCTTCTACACGTAGTCCAACCACTTGGGCTGGACGGTAGAGCGACGGTCTCGCTTCATGCAGGTCGGCGTTCAATCCCCGACCGTCCACAAGTGGTTGGGAACCATTCCTTCCCCCCGTCCCATCCCAAATCCTTATCCTGACCCCTTCCCAGTGCTATATAGTCCCTCCCTCTACACACAAGTCTATGAATGATGAATAACTAGCTCACCTCTCAACGTATCCAAGAGGGAACTTGACAAACACCTGATCAACAGAACTGTGATCGCTACGACCCGTCCTCTCTAACAGTACAGCGCATGTTGGCGTATAATCCCCCCAACGGCCACAATATGATGTACTGCAAATCATCGTGGCTCGTCATGGGTGCTCGTGTATGCTCGGGGCATTTAGTACGACTCTTTTGGGACGTTGTGACGACTTGAGAGGACTGTTGGCTTCATACAAGACTGCGAGCAGCGGCGTTGAACAACCTGGTTGAGCAGGCCACCAATCAGGAGGCCTACCCAGAGACCGGGCCGCGGAGATATTGGTTCGGGGAACCCTCACCAGGTAATCAGACGTGAGGATAGCTAGCTGACCTGGGGTCAAATTCACGAAACAGTTACGCAAGCACTTACGAACCTGTCCATCCTTTCTCAATCTTTGGCGGCATTGTTTACAATTATTAAACAGTTAATGAGCTCCGAAGCACCAGGAGGCTGTTTATAACAATAACAACAGTTGATTGGCAAGTTTTCATGCTTGTAAACTGTTTAATAAATGTAACCAAAGCCGTCAAAGATTGAGGAAAGATGGACAGGTTCGTAAGTGCTTGCGTAACTGCTTCGTGAATCTGGCCCCAGGTAACGCAGCTGGCCGCTAACGCAAGGTGACAGTGTAGCCATGCGCCAAGGGCTTGTCTCTGTGTTACCAGCTCTCCCATCAATACCAACCTTTTATCATAAGTATAATTCATTACTTGCTCGACCTTCATTACTGCCGCTAGTTTTTGCACACCACCACTACTGCTGCTTTTTGTAGCACTCGGCAAATGGTGTTGACCTTTATAGGTCGTGTATTAGTTCTCCACTACGGGGATCTTCTCCCATAACGCCTCGCGTTGAGGACCTGTTTATGTACCATTCAAGCCGACACCGGACCAGGCCGACACCGGTGCGCAACTCCATAGTCTCCTGAGACTGATAGATGCCTACTACTACTACCATGGTAGCAAGTAGTGTGTTAAGGATTTTGGTTCATGTACCGTTAATGTATAATGACTTACTGTAAATATATAGCTTTTAAAATAACACTTTCTCTGTAACTAGCTGACATTGTAACTATACCTGGTTGATGGGGTTCTGGGAGTTCTTCTACTCCCCAAGCCCGGCCCGAGGCCAGGCTCGACTTGTGAGAGTTTGGTCCACCAGGCTGTTGCTTGGAGCGGCCCGCAGGCCCACATACCCACCACAGCTCGGCTGGTCCGGAACTTCTCTTAGAAAACAGTCCAGTTTTCTCTTGTAGATGTCCACGGTTGTTCCGGCAATATTTCTTATAGTCGCTGGGAGGATGTTGAACAACCGCGGACCTCTGATGTTTATACAGTGCTCTCTGATTGTGCCTATGGCACCTCTGCTCTTCACTGGATCAATCTTGCATTTTCCTCCATATCGTTCACTCCAGTACGTTGTTATTTTACTGTGTAGATTTGGGACCTGGCCCTCCAGTATTTTCCATGTGTATATTATTTGGGATCTCTCTCGTCTCCTTTCTAGAGAGTACATTTGGAGAGCTTTGAGACGATCCCAATAATTTAGGTGCTTTATCTCGTCTATGCGTGCCGTATATGTTCTCTGTATTCCCTCTATTTCAGCAATCTCTCCTGCTCTGAAGGGGGAAGCGAGTACTGAGCAGTACTCGAGACGGGACAACACAAGTGACTTGAAGAGTACAACCATTGTGAAGGGATCCCTGGATTTGAAAGTTCTCGTAATCCATCCGATCATTTTTCTGGCTGACGCAATATTTGCTTGGTTATGCTCCCTAAACGTTAGATCGTCTGACATTATTCCCAAATCCTTGACATGCTGTTTTTCTACTATGGGAAGATTCGATTGTGTTTTGTACCCTGTATTATGTTTCAGATCCTCATTTTTGCCGTACCTGAGTACCTGAAATTATCACTGTTAAACATCATGTTATTTTCTGCTGCCCAATCGAAAACTTTGTTGACATCTGCTTGTAGTTTTTCAATGTCTTCAGCAGAGGTAATTTTCATGCTGATTTTTGTGTCATCTGCAAAGGACGACACGAAGCTGTGACGTGTAATTTTGTCTATATCAGATATGAGAATAAGGAACAGTAGCGGTGCAAGGACTGTACCTTGAGGTACAGAGCTTTTAACATCGCTTGGACTCGATTTTATCTGATTGACTGTTACTCTTTGTGTTCTGTTCGACAGGAAATTGAGTATCCAGCGTCCTACTTTTCCAGTTATTCCCATTGACCTCATTTTGTGAGCTATCACCCCATGGTCACATTTGTCGAACGCCTTTGCAAAGTCTGTGTATACAACATCAGCATTTTGCTTTTCTTCTAGGGCTTCTGTGATTTTGTCTTAGTGGTTGAGTAACTGTGACAGACAGGATCTTCCCGCTCTAAATCCATGTTGTGCAATTCATTGTTTTCCATAAAACTAGAAATTTGATTCCTAATCACTCTTTCAAACACTTTTATTATGTGTGATGTTAGTGCAACTGGCCTATAATTTTTTGCCAAGGCTTTACTCCCCCCCTTGTGCAACGGAGCTATATCTGCAGATTTAAGCGCTGCTGGTATCTCCCCTGTATCTAGGCTCTTTCTCCATATTACGCTGAGTGCTCTCGCTACTGGTACTTTACATTTCTTTATGAATATTGAATTCCATGAGTCAGGCCCAGGAGCTGAGTGCATAATGTGTGAAGGATAGATGAAATTGTTTATGTAATAGTCTCCGTTGAGGTCTGATAAGGACCTTTTTTTGCCCTCTGTAATGCTTTTTTTGCGCTACCGCTCACAGGATGAGTATGGGGTGAACAATAAACTAGCCGTCTCCGGTGGTAACAATCAAATCCATCTGGTTGGGGTGTCTGTGAGGGGTGAGGATTGGTAGCTGTTTTGGAGACAGTCCAGGAATCACAAATCATTTACCCAACCAATCACGAAACATCTACATCTTTCCACAATCATGGGGGCTTTGTTTACATTCATTAAACAGTTTACAAGATTCGAACCTTCACAACCAAGCTTACTATGGTTATAAACAACCTCGCAGAGCTTCGGTGCTCAAAAACAGTTTAATATATATATATACATCAGGTCGCCATGAGAAGAATGATAAACAGGTTTCGTAAATGCTTGAATAATTCTGGCACAAGAGACAGATATTCCACATTAATTGTCAGTTACAGACAGGACGGGTTCAGTGCCAGACCTTGTGATCTGGTGCTATGTTAAGGCCCTTCAAGTCCTCAAGTAACTGTACCGCCATTATGTAATGTATGTTTGGTTAAAGTTACAGTGCAGGGTTAAGTGTTGGTGCCGACCTGTGAGTAGAGTGAGGTCTAACTCCTGGCCCCCCGCCTCCTGCCTTATTATTAAACTATATGTAGTCTAATTACATGATCCGACTTCTATTTCACATCATAGTTCTTCTGAACTTGTGAGAGCTTCTATGTCACCCTCAAAGTCCAGTCTTCGTTTCCCATTAGTCATTATTTCCAGGATCTTGTCCCCCTGACATGTGCCCTCAACTAACTTTGCTTTTGAATGTCGTGATCATGTCCCTTTTCCTCCTGTAAGTTGCCGGCACTGGCTGGACTAGTTCTTTCTAGCAGTAAACACTGAACATGTTGGTATGATATGCAAGGTGGGAATTATGGTGAGGGGCCGAGGCTAACTGGTCTCTCGTCTCACACCACCACCATCACTACTACATGCCATG
>WNGS01162207.1:49718-78312 GCA_020271785.1 Procambarus virginalis
TCAACCGTCATTTTATTCAAGTATTATAGAGAGCAATAACACCAATATTTGAGTTATACCATAATAATATAAGAATAATATCAATCTCAATAATCATAGTCACCTTTCCCTTCTTTTCTTCATCTTGCTTGTGGCCCACACCCACAACATTCGATATCTATTAATTGATATGAGCGATCTGGGACCACCACATTACTTTTGCCCTTTCTTCTTTAAAACAATTCGACTTCTTCACTACATAGCAAAAATTATGACACTACATATTCTGCTTAACTAAAGGTTGAACTTTTAGGGAACTGTAAACAACTACTTCACCTATCCTAGTATAGAAGTGTTTATCTCTTTTCCTTCTCTTCTCCCTCTCCTCCCCTCGCACCCCAACCCCACCGCTTTGTATGTAGCGTTCTCGCGTTTCTTTCACACTCAGTGTCCGTTCTTTCCCTCCACCTTTTTCTCTGTTTTGGACTTCTTTCTCTTTCCCTAAACTTACCTCCCATCGGCCTCAGACCTACTTCTCGTCGTCTTTCGCCCTTTTCCCCCTATTTCCTTTTTCCCCTTACTCATCTTTTAAGCCTTCACACTACTAATTCATTTAGTACAGCCCTTCCCTGCCGATTTCTGTAGGTTCCCACGCACCGCACCTACTTCATCTCACTTGGACTCTCACCACCGTCATTTCCCTTTCGTCTAGAATATCGTTTTTTTTTTTACTCTTTCCCCCCCCTCTTTTTTCCTCCCATTTTTTCCTCTTCTTTTTTTTTACCTACGGTTTTTTCCTTTCCCTTTTAATTTCTTCTAACACTTTCTTGTTTCCCTGCTTCACCCGGTTCCCATCTTTTTATTTCTCCACCTAAGCTTGTGCTCTTTATACTTTTAATTCCACTTCCTCCCCACTCTATGCCTGCCCCCTTTCTTCAACCGCATGTCCATTGTCTCATTTTTTGCGCACTCTTTTTTTCATCCCTTATTCTCCACTTTTTTTCCTTCTGACACATCTTTGTTCAACAACTGGGATACTCTTAAACCCCAGTATTTCCTGGTCCATCCGCTTTAGGATGACTATCGCTGCGTCCACATCTCTTACTTCTCGGACGTGTCGTGAAAGATTGATGTCGCCGAGGCGTCACCACGGCTGGACTCCCCATGCCTATGTGACGTCACTTTCCAAAAGTTGGTTTTCATTGGCTCCCAGTGCCAAGTCGCTGACGGTGACCAATCTGGCGCCACTGACGTCACACAGTTTTGGCGGGAGAACAGACTTTGCCAGCGCCATATTGGCTCCCTAAAGGGCCTATCCCACAGGACAAAATGTACATTTTCTCAAATTTCTCGGCTCTTCGAGAATACTACTCTCTCCCACATATGTTCAATTGATGCCTGCATGTAGAGAACGCTCGGGAATAGTGGACATGACTCTTACAGCAGGCGTGGGAGAATTAGAAGGGTGGGAACACCGTCACGTACGCATGAATTGGATTAGGTCCTGTTACATGTCCATTGTTCTGTAAGCAGGTCAAACATCTGTCAATGTAATGAGCAATCTCCTTAGCCATTTTTGGCCAAAAACACTTTAATCGACCTTGCTGGAATGTACGATCCTTTCCTAGATGTGCACTTGCGGGAGCATCATGGATAATTTTTAACACAGTTGGTACCACGACATCTGGAACAACTGACAACATTTCCTTGAGGCTGTCCTTGGCTTTACTACTCTACACAGTAAATTGTCTAACATCACTAATTCTTTCAATGGTGCTGGAGATTCGTGAATCAGGCGAATATCTTGCTTAGTCAAAAACTTCATGACGGGTGCCCACATGGGGTCTTGTCTCTGATCCGTTTCGACTACTGTAGCATCTAGTGCTGGGCAATTTAACTGAATTGCAGCTACGTGTCGAGAAAACGCATCGGCTACAACATTTGGCTTTCCTGGAATATAACCAAATGTGGGAATAAACTCTTGAATTGTGAGCAAATATCTAGTAAACTTTCCCACGAGATTCTTATTTTTGAACAAAGGTATTAATGGTTGGTGATCTGTAAGATTATGAACTGGGTAATTATAAATTGTATCCCTGAAATGTTTAAGAACCCAAACAACTGATATAGCTTCATGTTCTGTTGCACTATAATTTTTCTCTTCTTTTGATAATGTTCGGCTTGCATAAGCTATTGTATGATCTCTGTGATCTGTCTGAATTAAGTAATGCAGCACCTACGCCTATGTCACAAGCATCTTTAACCAACATAAAAGGTTTAGAAAAATCTGGGTACCTAAGGACAGCTGACAAGATCAAGGCTGCCAAGAGTTTTTGGAATGACTGTTCCTGGGCTTCTTCCCAAACAATGGGTTCATCTTTCCTTTGCAACTTGTAAATTGGAGTGGCTATAATAGAGAAGCCAGCAATAAACAAATGATAAAATCCTACAAGACCTGTGAACTGTCTTATGGCTTCTGAGGTATGAGGCGTTGGAAAATCAAGGGTAGCAATAATTTTGTATTCATCCAATGAAATGCCTGAAGGTATAACTGTATGACTAAAGAAATTAATCTTCTCCTTTAAAAATGAACACTTTGCAAGTTTTATTTTTAAATTAGCTTCTGCGAGCTTTGCAAGTACTTTCTCAAGGTTCTGGAAATGAGTCTGAATATCTTGCGACATGATTATGAGATCAATAAGGTAAACTAGAGGAGTACTTCTTATCAATCTATGAAATAGATTCGTCATGAGCCGTGAAAAAGTTATTGGACTACTCCGCAAACCAAATGGCATTCTCTTGAAATGAAAATGACCATTGGGAGTACTAAGGGCTGTCAACTGTTTACTTTCCTCATTAAAGGGGATTTGCCAGAATCCCTGCAACAAATCTAATGTTGGAAATACTTTGTTACGACCTATACTTTGCAACAAATCATTTAAGACTGAAAGTGGGAATTGACCAGGTATAGTTACTCTGTTAACCTTGCGATAATCGATTACAAGTCTCCAAGTACCATTTCGCTTTGGTACAAGAATCAATGGAGTGGTCCATGGCGAATTACTCGACTCAATTACATCACTCTGGAACATTTCCTCTATGAGTCTATCGGCTTCTGCTTTCTGAGAATGGGGTAGATGGTAAGCTGGTATTGGCATAGTTCCTCGCTCATGGGGAATTTATGCATAATAAGAGAAGACCTAACTTTTCTCCTGGAAGAGCAACAATGGCTCTGGCATAGATTGGCATAGTTCCTCGCTCATGGGGAATTTATGCGTAATAAGAGGAGACCTAACTTTTCTCCTGGTAGAGCAACAACGGCTCTATTCCTGTTCAAAATTTCCAAAAGCGAACCACAGAGTCCAGGAAATCGGTAGGACTGAGATGTCGTGCTTGCACCTCTGGCTGAGATATCTGTTCTTCAGATGTGAGTGTAAAAATAGTATGTTCCATGGAGAGATCGTCCACGACTCGCACCGGTAACGAGTAATGGACAAAATCTACAACATGGGTGCCAGAATGGAGTTGGATGTCGGCATTACTAGTGATTGCAATATAGAATGTAACTGTACATCCTGCACTGTGTGCCAGGAGGGTTCAACAAACGTACCGTTCACTTTACACGTTTCACTTTCTGCAATGACATCCAATAACTCACGCACTACCTGAACCTTAACACTTACTCTGGTGAGAGAAAGAGAGTGCTGCACAGTGTCAGTAGCCATGTAACCACTGACTTCAGAGATGGAAGCTACCAGGTGAGCAAGATAACGAGAATCCGTTAGGGCGTCCCCTTCCAGAATGTCTCGATAATCACTCTCCCCAACAACTGCACAACTACGATGCTTCAATCGAGTGCCTCTTTTCTCAGGTATGCTACCGCGACAAGGATCTGACAAATTTATACTAGCAAGTTGAGTGTCGACAAAATTAACGTAGTCTGATTGAAGGTTGAACTCATGGCCCTGTCGATACATGCTACACAAGGGTATGATATGGTTTTTGATACTACTGTTCCAACGATGAGGAAACGGTTTTTTATACTAATGTTCCAACGATGAGGAAACGGTTTTTGATACTAATGTTCCAACGATGAGGAAACAATCATTCATGATGTACAAACCTAGGAGAATGTCACTAGGAAAATGGATACTGTCAACAACTAAACATGTTATAAACAATGTGACATCTTCTAACTTGAGTGAGAAGTCAATTTCTCCCTGAACTTTTACTGTATTTCCTGAAACACCACTTAGAAAAGGTATGGGTGACTTTCTTACTGGAACAGGGTGCTTACTTGTAATGTCTCTGAAAGCTGAGGGCTTGACAATATTAATTTTTGCACCAGAGTCAAGAATTTTTTTTTAAACTCTACCATGTACAATGGCGGAGACAAGGGGGCCATCACTTGAGACTTGAGAAGTTACTACTTGTGACTTATGTTGCCTAGGATATCTGCGTCTCGTTTGGGTCAAATTCACTGTGGTTCCGTCAACATCTACAACTGGGCTAGAGTCAGTGTCCTCCCCTGTCTAGTGTCCAAATCTATTTTGGGTAGCTACTGAATACACAGGGAGGGCACTAGGACTGGCTAACCTGAATTGGTTAGTGGATGGCTTTTGGAGTTTCCTGATGATATGGAGTGAACATTCTGAGCGCCAGCATTCTGTGACCGAGTATTATAATTCGAAGTTGCATTATAGCTGGGCTGGGAGTTGTAATTATGCGAGTTCTGATAATGTCTTGGATGCTGTGCGCCTCGCCAAGACTGACCGTTGGAGCTACGAGGTGGGAATGTCCTTTGCCTAGCTCTACAATCCGCAGTGTGGTGACTAACTTGCATATGATACTTGCAATATGGGAGCCTATGATTATTAGCCTGACGAGGGGACAGAGAGAATTGTCTAGGGGGTGATGATCTAGGAGCGGACCAACAGTTTCTTGCCAGGTGGTTAGTCTTACCACAATGCCAATATGAGGGAGTGGATGGTTGTGGGCTATGGCGTTTCAGAAACTTATGAGGAGGAGAACTTGACTGCGGGCTACGACCTTGGGTGCGGTTCTTCGACCAAGAGTTTTGAGAGTTTGTGGGAGGATACTGAGAGCTTGTTACTACATTCACTGTATCAGAGGGTAGCAACAGTTGAGCACTTCGGGTAGCCAGTTTATCGACTGCACTGTTAATTGCCTCAATCACTTTAGCAATTTCATGTGTGACTCCAAAATTTTGTTGTTCGATGATGGGTTTAGTATGCTCCTGGGCAAAATGCATTAAAGTCCCAAATGCAAGCATATTGGCCATAGCCTCCGGGAACAGCATTTGGTCTTTATCCACCCATGAAGAACTAAGCATAGCAGTCACCAAGGCATACAGATACTGATCGAGACAGCTAGTAAACGCATTAAATGATTCACCAGGCTACATGGTGGCATTGGCAATTTTCTTGACCAACCTATACGGGGTCGAGGTCTGCTTTGTGAACGAAGCACCGGTGAAAGAAATCCTTAAATTCAGACCAAGACTGGAGGCTAACAATGACTTTCTCATCTACCACAAAACGTGCATCACCTTTGGTTGTGTCAACAGCTGACCGAGCAATTGTCATATATTCGGCATCAGTAGGCTCGGAAAAACGACGATGGTTTTCACTTAACCTTACTAAATCATGACTCTAATAAGTGGGATTCACCAGCAAAAAGTGGGATAACCATTTCCTGAGTTGACCTTTGGACATTAGTATGAGCAATTGTTCCAGTTGAGTCCGAGGGAGTTACAACAGTGGTAGGCATTGCCACTACCGAGGTTATTTTATATCAAAAATATAAATGATCTTGATTTATATCAAAGATATAAAATGACGATGTAGGTCACTGATAATGTCATTTTATATTATTAAAATAATAAAAACAAGGCAGTTGAATGCAAATTATAATTAAGTGCAGTAAGCATAAGAAATAGAGTACACAAAAAATTAAAAACACTAAAAAAAATATGAAACTTGGCTAAAGTAATGAAATGGCAGAATTAAAATTATTAAATTGTACTAGGCAACAAAATAATAAAAACAAGCAAAATTGTGAATTAAAAGCTGAATTAAATTATTATATTGTACTAGGCAAGAAAATAATTAGAAACAAGCAAAATTGTTCTTTAAATTAGCAATCCGGTATGAATATGGCTGGAATTAGAGGAATGTAAATGAATTAAACCAGACTAAGAACAGCAATTTAGAATAAAAACTGGAAAGTGCAATTGCAAAATTTCACTAAAAATGATTCAACACAACAAGTGGCAATGCAAGAAATATGGGGTTTAGCACAAACAAATTGGACACAGGTACATGTGTAACATGCTAATTTGAAATTTGTATTTTGTAATTTGAAAAATAAAATGCTGACAGGATAAATTTCAAAGTTAGGTTTGGAGAAATATAAACAAAATTCTGTGTTCCATTGTCTGTAGAAATCTCAAAAACAAATTTCTATTGTGCAAAATAAACTGCTAAAAAATGTTATTTCTTACTTCTCTGAACTTTGAATTTACTATTAACACAATTAATGAACAATAGAATTGCTGAGAGACGCAGAAAATGTTGAAATGACTCAGGGAAACTGTGGAAATTGAGTACTGAACCCAGCTCTAATATTTAACAAGTCACTGAATGGTTAATACATGTAACATTTGTGGATATTATTATGTAAATCACTATTAATACATGGCACATGAAGGCTCATCTATCAATTACTTTTCTCGTGGGTGCAATTCATGAGAATCATTAGTAGCCAAAATAGGAGACATGTCATGAAGGTGTGAAGAGGCACATATAGGGTTTGTTTACATCTGGAACGACAGGCAGCGCTCCTGGCGGCAGTGGTGTGAAGCTTGGGGGACCCCACACTAGGAATAATGTTGGGAGGGTGACGATAACTATATCGATGACGGTCCGTCTAATTACCACAAGCTACCACGAGCTACACAAGCTTCACAAAGCTTCCTGGCAATACGTTAGTAATGAATAAATATGATATATTTACTCATTATAATGTTGGTGCTGAATGTACAACACGAAAAAACATAATTTTAATCTGAAAAAGTATCTTTTTAAAAAGAAATTAGACGAAAATAAAGAGCTGGTGACACCAAATCAAGTCGACGATCCAAGTGTCGGTTAGGTTTGATTTGGTTAATTTAGGTTAGGTCAGCCTAACCTAACATATCATATTTATTCATTACTAACGTATTGCCAGGAAGCTTTGTGAAGCTTGTGTAGCTTGTGGTAGCTTGTGGTAATTAGACGGACCCTATCGAAGATGATGATGAAGGAAGGCCAGTTGCTATGCAGGCATTTAGGCAGAAGTTCACTGTAGAGCAGTGTAGCAGGGGCTGTGGCAGTGGTGAGAGGAAGCGACGTGGCGACGTGAGTGGGAGCTTGCAACACTAGTCAGACGTTTGCAGTTCACCAATTATTTATCAGTTGATTGCACAACACATTTGATGAACAGTTGAAACTTGAGAAGATGATTGCAATAGCTGGAACAGTACAGGCCAACACACACAAGGCTGGTTGATGTGGGCTTGGGTGGTGGTGGTGGTGAATGTCGCAGGTTCCCAGGTGGCACGAAAGTCAAAATGGCTGGTGCGGGTGAAATTCAAATGGCTGGGGCAGGCATCTTCCTTTCCCTTCACTGATGAGGGGAATGGTAACAAGTTATTTATCTGTCCTGCCGAGGTCCTACCTAAGTCTGGTCTCGTGAAATACTGAGGCCTGCCTCGAGAGAGGCAAGTGCCGGCTCTGAAGGCAATGACGTCAGAGGCCTACTCGCCTGTGATTGGGAATGTTCCAACCGTCATACAATTTGAGTACTAAAAGACATGATAGAGGTGTGAGTGAATGGACATGACAAAAGGGGGATATTTTAGCCTATTAAAAGTATCAACACAAGACAGAACCAGAAAGAATGGGTATAAATTTAATAAGGTTTGGATTTAGCAAAAGACCTGGATAAATATTGGTTTAACAGGGGCGAACGCTGAGGTACATGGTAGTTCTTGCTCTGTGTTGTTTTCCCTTGTTTCATGCGAATAAGTGATAGTAGATTTCATTAATTTCTATGCTTAATAATTGATCCTTGGATGGACACTATAAATATAAAACTTCTAGATAAGTATGGGTTGGGAATAAATACACCATAACAGAAAACGGTCTTATACAGGGAAGAGGAAGACTGAGTGAAGTCATTGGCCATTAGCGATGTCTGTGGAAGGGTTCACCGGGGTAACTCAAAACATATGACTCATATCGCGACCATTTAATTCCATGGGGAAAAAATCACAACTCAAATCGATGCAGTTGACATCCACAAAAAAAATCGTGACTCAATTCGCGACTGTCGACCTCCATGGAAAAAGTCACGACTCAAATTGAAGCCATTTAAATCCAAGGGAAAAAATTATGACTCAAATCGCAGCCGTCAACATCCAAGGAAAAAAATCACAACTCAAATTGCGACCGTCAACACCAATGGAAAAAATCACAACTCAAATTGCGACCATTTAAATCCATGAAAAAAAATCACGACTCAAATTGCAAACGTTTAAATCCATGGAAAAAATCAAGACTCAAATCGCAAACATTTAAATCCATGGAAAAAAAATCACGACTCAAATCGCAAACATTTAAATCCATGGAAAAAAAATCTCGACTCAAATCGCAACCATTTAAATCCATAGAAAAAAATCACGACTCAAATCGCGACCGTTGGGAACAGCAAAACGGTCGTGGTTTGAGTCATTTTCCACTCTTGCTGGGCTCCGTGAGATCATTCGCTAGCAGATACTCAACCTCCTGTCACATGATCTTCCTCTTCTCAGGACTCACCCGATATGTGCTCTGCTTGATTGGCTTTCCTCCGCTCACATCCACTTCGTGCACCATGTTCTTGTGCCGTGCGGGCACAACCATGAAGAGTGACGTGTTCTTCCTTATTAGGGTCACTAGATCTCTTTTCTGCCCTTTATCCAGATGGTATAGTTCATCTTCTAAGTGCATCAAACTTTCAGTAATGAAAGTACAATGTGTCTATTGACGCATTGTACTGACGTACAATGCGTCGATAGACGATAGACGTACGTACGTCGATAGACGTATCATTGTATGCATACCATCGTCGCGTCTATCGATGCAACGATGGTACGCGTCGATAGATGCGTACCATCAGCATGGGCCCACTTTCCTTCCTCTGCTGGCAACACTTGGTTCATTTCTATATACAGAACCAACTTCTCTTCGCCTGACTGTATTGTTCCCTTCACTTTCGTATTCTCCTGCTCTTCTGGGAAGTATGGCTTTAAACTGTTGACATGACATACTTGTGTCTTGCAGGGACGATTGGGCTTGCTGATCTCGTAGCTTACAGGACCTACTCGCTTGACGACCAAGTATGGACCACCAAAGCGTGATTCCGTCACTATACCTTTCCCAGGTAGCAACATTATCACTCTGGCTTCCACCTCGAACTTCCTTGGGACAGCATTCCTGTTGCACTAGATCGACATCTACTCTTGAGCTGTCTTCAAGCGCTCAGCAGCCAGCTTCTTCGCCGTTTTCAATCGTTCACGGAATTTCTGCACATATTCTTCCACTGTCACTATGGTCTCCTTTGCTGTCAACTGCTCCTTCAACATCAAAAACGGGCTCCATACTTCGTTCCCAAACACTAGTTTGAATGGAGAGAATCCCAGAGACTCAACTATAGCATCTCTGATCGCAAACAAAGCCGGGTAGGCAACTTCGTCCCTCTCCGCCCTCTGTTCTGCACAATACACTCTCAAGACGGTCTTCAGGGTGGAGAGGAACGTTTCAATCGCTCCCTGCAATTGAGGTCTATAAGGTGACAATCGGAGTTGGGCTATTCCCCAGCCTGCAATAGCCTGCCTAACCACTTCGACTGGAAAATACTTCCACGGTCGGACTAGATCTCCTTGGGCACTCCTACCCAAGCAAAGAATCGCTGGAGGTGTCCCATGACGCATCTTGATGTCACCTTCCGCACTGGGATCGCCTCCGGAAATCTCGTCGAAGCACACATGATGGTCAATAGGTAATTATTTACCCTTCTTGTCGTAGGTAAGGTCCCACAACGACGATTATTAGGCGTTCAGACGCCTAACCAAACGCAGGAACTGGAACCAAAGGTGCCTTCGGGATGGCAGGGACGTACTTTCCCACCCTCTGGCACGGGAAACATGTCTTGTAGATTCTCCTTACATCCGCGTCTATGCCCGGCCAATAAAAATGCTCCCGATGCTGGTTTAAGGTCTTGGTCATTCCTAAGTGACCCGCGGGATCAACTGAGTGTGCGAGCTTAAGTACCGCTCTTCTGTACTGCGCTGGCACCACCACCTGACACCTCACTCTCAGCATACCATCACCTGCTTCTCCTCTTACTGGTCTCCACCGCTGTTACGGTATCGACACCATCGTCGGAGTGTGAAGTTGCAATGTCAACGCCATCTATGGGTCTGCACTCCAACTCCCCTAGTATTGGACACTATGTAGACAACGCCATTTGTTGGTGGTGGTGGCGTGACAGCGGCGAATGGCTCTGGTTTCCTGCCTCAGTCAGAAGGAGAGGTCGATATGAATGACCTCTGGTGGGTGGCGTATCAAGATCAGCGCCATCTAGTTTGTGACTACAAGGCATAATGTCAAGTCCCCGGTGAACGAGTGTTATCCCCAGGGTTCCCCAGTGTACTGTCCATCTGGCTAATGCCGTTTTTATGTCCACAGAGGTGACATATTTTTTTTTTTATTTTGAATTTTACATGCAAGCATGCCAATAAATACAATAAAATACAACAAAACCACAGACACAACAAGAAATCATACACGTGCAAAAAAAAAAAACATAAAGGACATACGTACAGAAACACAAGACAAAAAACGCCGCCCGGAAGGGCCGACCATAAAACAACAATTATTTACAAAAAACAAGGTCAACAATAAATTGACAAAAAAACAAGTCAACAAAAAATACAAAACCAAATTCCACTAATGAAAACAAAAACATCGGAATACAACACAGAAGTGATTCTAAAACAGGAAAAAAATAAACATAACAAGGCTACCATCACCGTAAACACACACGGAGAAGCACCAACATGAACAAAAAATAATAATAAGAATAATAACAAAAACAAAAAGACAGGAATATAAAAAGTAAAACACACACAGGAACAATCCATACATGCCACAAGCCTGAAGGGCACACAGCACTACACAAACAAGCGCACAAACAACACTAATTAACCAATTAAACCACAAAACATAATAAAGGAAACATACCAACCATTACCAGACACACACACAGGAACCATACGCACTCACAGAATATAAACCCACAACCACAAACCGGAGCACGCAGGGACCGGTAAACATCCCCTCCCCACCCATGCACACACCCGACCCACCCCACAAAGCACACTAACGTCAATAACCACAACCCACAATACATAAAAGAATCATGGGTCAAGCAAAGCCAACTCCTCGGGAGAAAGATACTTGTCAGGGAACGACGACCGAGGATACTTTAGTTTATAGCCCTCCCAAATCATATACTCCTGTTCGGTGGGGCGACGACCCCCCATCCGCCGCGGTCCCGGCATAAACTCTGGAATCTCCAGGTCAGGCAGAAACGGGTACATCCGAAGTTCAAAAGCGCAAGTTGCATAACGAGGCTTGGGAGCACACGCCACGCCCCCCGACTTAGCAGACGACACCGATGAAGCGGACGAGGGCTGCCAAGACGGCCACGTCTCCGGACGCACAGGAGCAGGGAACGAGACCGCAGGAGACACTGAAGAGACGGCTGCAGAAGGATGAGGTGGCGAGACCGTAGTCGAGGAACCGGGGACTGAGGCAGGAGTCACAGAATCTCCAGAGCGAGCAGTCTTTTTCAACAGCATCACAAGGCCACCCCGCTCACCACGGACCTCAGCAGAGGGCACCACCCCCCACGAAGAACCGGAGACATCCGAGGCAGGCGATGCACCCGAAGCCGGAACCGCAGCCACGAGATCGGAAGTGGAGGCCGAAAGACCGTCACAGGCATCCTCTGGCAAATGCACCTCCACCTCTACCGTAGTACGCAATGCAGCCGCAGCCACCCCTCTGTCGCCTGCAGATTCACAAGCGTCGAATTCGCCAACGTCCTCCCACGCAGACGACGAAAGCCGGGAACGCTTAGGCAAGGGCCGCACATCATCAGACCCGGAGGCTGACTCAGACACACGCTCAACACAAGCCGGGTGAGCCGACGCACGCCGCAGTACTGCAGCATCTTCAACCACATGGGGCACCAGGCCTGACACATGGGGAAGCGCCGGAACCACCCCAGCACCCAGCACATCCGGAACAGACGTCGAGGGAGCAGGGACATGGACAGATGCAGCCGAGGAAGACGGGGGATGCGAGCAGAGCGTCGGCCGAAGAATCTCAGGGGCACTGGGCGGAGCAGGATGATCACCAGGCGATGACACAACCTCCGGAGGAGCAGTCACCACCACAGGGGGCGTATCAGGCGACACAGGGGGCACATCCGCGGCCGGAGAATCATTCATAGCCACAGAAACCTCCTCCACAGGAAGCGGTGGAAAATCCTCCTCACTGAAGAGGTTCACAGGCGCAGAGGCCGGCGCAGAACAATCAGCAGCCTGATGGCCCGACAGGCCACAACGATAACACGTCCGAGGCTGGCGGGCGTAAAACACACGAACTGTGTACCCCATCAGACGCACAGAGGACGGAATATCCTCCCGGAGCCTCATGCCCAGGGTACGAATGTTCGTCCGGACACCCTTAAGTGGGCTCGAAGATACCACATTCACCCGCACACTAACGACGGCGCCAAAACGGCCGAAGTACCGCCGGAGCAGACCCTCCGGAAACTCCAACGGAGCTCCATGCACGCTGACGTAGGTGAGGGCACCACTCCGATCAGATATGGAAACAGTGCCCGCACCATCCTGTAGAGGTAGTGTCCGCCCCTCGTATCGACGGAGAAATTCGCGGTACGCCAACTCCTCACTGAATTTAAGGATCACCCAACGTGTCGTCACCAGCTCCACACCGTAAAGATCCATCACAGGTACATGCAGCTGCTCACACACCCGCGCAATCTCCGGGTACCCAGCCCGGCTAGAAAATTCCAGGCCCACAGACTGAGCCCGCAGTACTGGTGGGAGGGGGACCCCCATCGTAACTCCACGTCAGCACAGGCGGCAGACACACCCGCCCCCGAACGGCCGAACTGGTAACCACGCGCCAAATGCTGGAGCGCCAAAGCAGGACGTCTGCCCCCGACCAAGGCTAGGGCCAAGAGGCAACTCACAGAGGTGACATATGGAGGCGATTGAGCTGTGAAGTGCAATTTATTTTGGGCAGTCCACGAGCCCTTAGCTTGGTCCTGCAAGAAGACTAAGTAGCCACCGTCGATCTGAGCTGTGTGTGTTAGCTGCTGGGATATACAGTGTTGGTGAAGATCGGCGTACCCAAGATTGGCTAATAAGGGTTAAGGAAGACAGTGATGTGTCTATTGTGAGGTGCTGCTAGCAAGCTGCTAGAGGCTTCTGCCAGGGTGTTCGATACCCCTGTTTGTTTGTTAGTTTGAGACCCCTGTCATCGTGTTGCTGAAGCTCACCCCACCCAGTCCAGTCCTAAAAATGTGAGTAAGGTGAGTTCAGTGGATGAACGAACGGCGGTGAGGGGCAGAGTGGAAGAGTCACGACGCAGTGCACCCTATGCCAGCCGGATGAATAGTGGTTGGGGTAAGAAGAACCACTGTGGGGAGGTGAGCCACAGTGAGGTGGATAAGCCCAACCACGGACCAAAGAAGACGTCTACAGGGGAATCTCATGGTGGAATGAAGATGTTCGTCAAGAACGATGGAACGAATGATATGGGAAAGGTAATAGGAAGAAAGCAGGTAACAGGTATACCAAGGGTAGGCGCCAGCCTAACCAGAGAGGCACTGGGCCATCGCAAAAGCCTAGCGTGACAGAGAGGAAGTTGCTGGATGGAGGACAGGTAACAGGTGTCGCTGTGAGGAGACAACGCACTTATGGGAGAAGAGGAACCGAGAAGAGAGAAGATTGGCGAAGAGGTGATCATGAGAGTCCTGTACAAGGTGGAAGTAGATGCATGCAAGTGACTGGCAGGGTGGTGCGAGCCACGTCACCAACTGGAGGGGGTGACACTTCAGAAATAGAGGGAGAAAGAGCATAGGTTGCCCTCTCCAGTGCTGCTTATTCGATGTGACTCTTATTTTAAGAAAATCTTATTCAAGGTGCGTGTACACCTGTGCTTTCTGGGTTCGAGTCTCTTGCAGGGGTCTATGCCCATTGCGTGTTTACCTTTCAATTGCGGTTTATGCAAGTATATTGTGAATAAAGTGGCCCTAGTTCTCCCTGGTTATGCAATTGCTTGATGAAAAACGTATCTTGAGCGCTTGCCATTCTGGTGTCCTCGGGAGATCGAAATGTTTTGGATAAAACTCTGAAGTTTCCGTCTCTTTTGCAAGATCAGCGTGGTGTAGTGGTCAACATACCAGTTATGCTAAAGGTGCGCAAACACCTGTATTTTCTGGGTTCGAGTCTCTTGCAGGAGTTGGTGCCCATTTCGTATTTACCTTTCACTTGTGGTTTATGCAAGTATATCGTGAATAAAGTGGCCCCATTTCTCCCTGGTTATGCAATTGCTTGATGAAAAATGTATCTTGACCGCATACCATTCAGATGTCCTCCGGGAGATCGAAGTGTTGCAGAAAAAGCTCCGAAGTTTCGGTCTCTTTTGTTAGGATGTGTGTGGTGTAGTGGTCAACGTATCAGTAATGCTCAAGGTGTGTGAACACCTGTGCTTTCTGGGTTCGAGTCTCTTGCAGGGGTTGGTGCCAATTGTGTGTTTACCTTTCACTTGTGGTTTATGCACTTCACCAAGAAGTGCGTTCTGGCTACTAGGTACGACATATATATATATATATATATATATATATATATATATATATATATATATATATATATATATATATATATATATATATATATATATATATATATATATGTATGTATATGTCGTACCTAGTAGCCAGAACTCACTTTTTGGCCTACTATGCAAGGCCCGATTTGCCTAATAAGCCAAGTTTTCATGAATTAATATATTTTCTCTAATTTTTTCTTATGAAATGATAAAGCTACCCATTTCATTACGTACGAGGTCAATTTTTTTTTATTGGAGTTAAAATTAACGTAGATATATGACCGAACCTAACCAACCCTAATATATATATATATATATAATATATATATATATATATTAATATATTAATATATATATATATATATATATATATATATATATATATATATATATATATATATATATATATATATATATATATATATATATATATATATTATGTATATGTCGTACCTAGTAGCCAGAACTCACTTTTTGGCCTACTATGCAAGGCCCGATTTGCCTAATAAGCCAAGTTTTCATGAATTAATATATTTTCTCTAATTTTTTTCTTATGAAATGATAAAGCTACCCATTTCATTACGTACGAGGTCAATTTTTTTTTATTGGAGTTAAAATTAACGTAGATATATGACCGAACCTAACCAACCCTACCTAACCTAACCTAACCTATCTTTATTGCTTAGGTTAGGTTAGGTAGCCGAAAAAGTTAGGTTAGGTTAGGTTAGGTAGGTTAGGTAGTCGAAAAACAATTAATTCATGAAAACTTGGCCTATTAGGCAAATCGGGCCTTGCATAGTAGGCTGAGAAGTAGCCAAATTTTCCTGAATTAACATATTTTCTCTAATTTTTTTCTTATGAAATGATAAAGCTACCCATTTCATTATGTACGAGGTCAATTTTTTTATTGGAGTTAAATTAACGTAGATATATGACCGAACCTAACCAACCCTACCTAACCTAACCTAACCTATCTTTATAGGTTAGGTTAGGTTAGGTAGCCGAAAAAGTTAGGTTAGGTTAGGTTAGGTAGGTTAGGTAGTCGAAAAACAATTAATTCATGAAAACTTGGCCTATTAAGCAAATCGGGCCTTGCATAGTAGGCTGAGAAGTGCGTTCTGGCTACTAGGTACGACATATATATATATATATATATATATATATATATATATATATATATATATATATATATATATATATATTTATATATATACACACACCCTGCCACACGCCTGTGGGCCACACCACAACTCGTCCTCGCACTTTCGTATAGTCAATATTGAATTATTAAATACGTGCATATATGACATACTAATTTATTGTGAATATTTTAGTTTACCTTGAAAATCTTCATAGAAAACACCGATCTTGCCTAACCTTCTTAGTATGTTAAGATAAGCATCTTATTGCTTCTTGCTTCGTAATTACAATTATTACTTAACCTATTATAGGTATAGGTTAAGTAATAATTATTACCTATACCTATATAGGTATAGGTTAAGTAATAATTGTAATTATGAAGCAATAAGATGCATATCTTAACATACTAAGAAGGTTAGGCAAGATCGGTGTTTTCTATGAAGCTTTTCAAGGTAAACTAAAATATTCACAATAAATTAGTATGTCACATATGCACTTATTAAATAAGTCAATATTGACTGTAAGAAAGTGCGAGAATGAGTTGCACACCAGCCACCCCGCACGCCACCTCACCTTGGGTGTGGCGCGGCGACCGTCTTGCTCTACTCCGTGGCCACCCCGTCGGCCACATGGTGGCCACATGTCCTGGCCACACCCTTGGCCATCCACTTGGCCACGCTCTGGTCACACTGCGTCAAGACACGTGGCTATGGCAGAGACACGTGTGAGCGAGCTAGGTGTTCTTCAGCTTCAGTGCTTCAGCAAGTAAGGTTGTGACCGCGGAGTGAATGTAAAGAGAGTGGTAACGTGAGTACTCACTATTATGTAATGTAGTTACAGTGTCTCAGGACTGATGTTAATTCCGGTACCAGCTGTGTTGTCCCATAGCGCCTGCAAGGCGAGGGACGCAAGCTGAGAGGCAGCTGTCTGTACTGACGTTAAGGTGACTGTGTTGTGACGTGAGGGTGTATGTTATACACAGAACCACACATGTAAATGTATATGGATATATTTTGTGTGTAGACGGACTCGAGTAAGTAAACCAGACAGTGTGGAGATTTTGTCCAATATAAGTGATTGTTGATCTGTCGATTCATATATATCGTTCAGAGTCAATATTAATGCCAAGTTGCCGCATGTTAATTATGTAATTTCGGAGGTAGGCAGGCCAGTGTAGTTAGGGTTGTCAGAGGACACCCTGAGGTCTGTATAATTATGTATAATTCCTCTAGTGATGTAAAAATTTGTGATGCATGATGGGTAAGCTATTGATTTATTATCAATGTTTAGGGGTACCATTTCCATGTGTTTAATTTGCATGTATATTATTATGGAGTTAGGTGGTGAGTCAGTAATTGTGATTGCTGACTGATTGCATAGTGATGTCATTAGCATGTGGGGTATGCTGACGGCATCATTATGTTTGCGTGTTTGGGCAGTGTTGATGTTGTATACGTTATATTACTGCCCTAGTGGCTGTGCTGTTGATTTAAGGAGGTCCCTTTAATTAATCAGAGGAATTCACAGTACTTAATGAGGAAGCAAGCAATAGATTGGTTAATCTGCCTAATTATGAAAATTAGTGCCAGCTGGCAGTGTAGCGACTGTGTCTTATTTTAACGTAAATTGCTGAAGTAGTGATTCCACACAGTAGTTCCTTGCAACTGTTGCAAGGTTAGAGGGGGCAGTAATGTAGGTATACTTTTGTGTGTTGCCCAACCGTGTGTCATTACTGTGGGGGTACAGTAATTAACGTGTTGCAGAGAGCTGCAGCCGTATGGGCTATGACAATTCTTTTGTTATGCCTGTGAGAGTGTGACGTATGTATCCTGGGGTTACTTTGTGTTTCTTTAAGTTGTGTTGTGTTGACTACTTAAGAATTCAGTGAGAGTTAATTAAGGGGTAATTAACATCATAAGGGTTGAACATTACTTAATGAGGGAGCTGCTAAGGAAAACAGTGTTGAGCTTGTTGAGATACGTTTCAGGTGCAATTAATTGTCCGTGTGACAACTAATTGAGCACTCTAGCTAATTGTGTAATTAGCATATTCATCATGAATTCACATAGTGGGAGGAACTGTTAAGGTCTGACAGTATTTGTGTTAATGTAATTTGCTCGAGACTAATTACCTCTCTGTGTTATAGCAATTAGTGGCTCATGGTAATTAATGGAGTAATTAACATCAAAGGTCTTGATGGCTTGGTAAAGCGAGGTCATGGAGCTAGCATAACTCGTTGAATTAATCATATCCTGTCTGGTGACAGTGGATTAAGATGCACTCATGTTAATTAGGGTAATTAACACCTTGTCCGTGAAATCACAGTGTTTGATGAGACCTGCTTAGGCAGTGCAGAGTGAGACGTATTTATGCATAATTAATTATCGGTCCTGGTGACAGTTAATTAAATTATTGGGGTTAATTAGGGTAATTAACGCTCATTAAAGCAAAGTTTCACATAGACTGTTGAGAAGCTACCAAGATAGTGGTAGGCTTAGTTAACGTAACTCGATTGAGATGTAATTAGTTGTTCGTTTGACATTAATTAGGAACTACTCACTGGAGTAGTCAAGTGTGATGTAATTTAGAGACTTTGAGTTATTGTTAATAAGTTGACTTGTTTTAAGAGACAAGTGTTGGTGACTAATGTAGAGTACTATTGTTGTTGTCTGAGGGAGACAAGTGTTTGTGATTGATGTAGAAGCACTTTATTGCTGACTGCTGTTGACAGTCAATTAACATAATTAATCACATAATAAATCTTGTAATTGATTAAGGCAATTTCTTTGGTTTATCGTCTGGAGACGAGAGTAAAGTAACTTGGGGATTACTGGAGAAGTGTCTCAGAATCCCACCTTGCCTAACTTTGTTTACATTTGCAGCTTCTTACAGGGTGTTGCAAAGAGTGTTCACATTAGGTTGTGATTCAGTGTTGGAATACCCGCCTAGTTACTAGGGTATCTCGCCTGGAGGGTTGGAGGACCCGTAAGATTGTGATTATAGTATCTGGTCACCGTGAAGCCATGACAGTATTGATTGCAAGCTTGTGTCATCAATGGACACCATTGTTCAGTTAGTTCATTTAATCAGCTCGCAGTGCGACGGGCTGTTGAATAGCTGTCTTGCAAGTGCCAATGGATGTACAGTAACGTAACGTATAATTTAGTTTATAGTTCTAAGTTTATATGGTTTCGATAGTTCTAAGTTTACACTGTTGTGTAAACTTAAGTCTTGTGAATTTTTGTTTGCAATATTGCGTAGTCAGTGGGCACACCTGTGTTCTGGTTAGTTCAGCATTCAGCTACACAGCAATGGACCGGAGTCGTTGCTATTTCATGGTTAAGTAGCTATTGTTACAATGCCACTGGATGGATATTAACGTAACGTAAACTCGATATTGTAGTAGTTTAGTCTCTTATTATTTATTGTTTTGTTATAGAAAACGGTCTTTGATGTCAACCCTTCAACCATTCTTTTCCATCCATGTTCTGCTTTATACAATTGTCTGTTAATGTGATCTTTTTTTTAATGACGGATGCTCTTGGGAAATTCGAATTCAAATTCATAGCGCCACACATCAAAGTTAAATTTGGTGTGAGACCCCGTTGGTTACCCTTCATTAGCTTTAACGGTTTTAACTAGGAGGAACCAGCGGCTCAAGTGGACAGGTTTTCACTCTTGTGGTGGAAGCCTGGCGGTTTGCTCCCTCTTTTCCTTTTTCTATTGGGCTCATGCTTAGAGCAGAAATATCTGCAGTGTACAATTTTTTTGTTTGAGATCCACCTCCTAAGGGAGGTATGCGTAGAAAAAAATGTCACAGGTACGCTGGTAAACAGTGACTCTACATCCAACGAGGCTCTTACCCCTGTGGCCCATCCTCTCGGTGGTAAGTCAACAAATTCCTTTGGAGACTTCAGGCTGAAAGTACAGGTACAGAAGTCAGCAAGCCGTTGAGTCTCTTAGCCAATCTGTATGTGGGTGTGGGTATCTGGCTGATGATTGGCCGAAGTGGGCTTCCAGGCTTGTGGGTCTTGACATTTCCATACGCATACTGTCACGGGGGGTGGGCTGGGGCTCTGCTAGCACTCGGTTGCTAGGGGCTCAGAAGGCACAATACTCAGCCCTCCGACTCCCGGGATTCACCGGAGTCTCCTTGGTCCCACAGGAGAGACCAGCAATGCACATCACCGCAGGTCTTTGCTCCCACCGCTGAAGGGGGGTGCCACTGATTCTCCCTGGGAGCCCTTCAGTCAACCGCGGGGAAACTGCTATCAGTAGTTCCGGCCTAGACCCGTGGAGAAGTGAAGGAAGACTCAGGCTTACCTTATAACAATAACTTCCCCTGTGTCTTGCCTGCCAGACAAAAAGGTTGCAGGAACTTCTTTCCTGCCTTCTCTATCATCTTCTTAACAAGGTCGCCTGCTGGGTTAGTATATCTGCACCCTAGTGATGCAGTTCAGTTGGTGTATTCTATGCTGTTTGTTGCCAGAGTGTTGCTACTCCCATAGATCTGCCACTGGACTGTCAGCCCATGGTACTCTCCCATAAAAGTCTGTGTGGCTTTACCTCTCTCTCCAGCCAGTACGTTACTTATTGCCACCATTCAGGCTCTGATACTGGTCGGATGGCTTAGAGTACACCTTTATATAAGTCTGTGCTGCTTTACCATTCTCCAGGCGATAAGAACTGCTATAGAGAACGTGATGTTTCCTAGGTGGAACAATGGTAACCCTCGTGTATGCTCATAGAGGAATATTATAATGGAGGCACACTTAAACACAATGATAAAATGTGTAAATTTACTGACACAAATTACATGATCACACATATAATCACAAGCAGTACATGAAAATGAAAATAAGGATAATAAATCTGGAGAGCGTCAGCAACTCTTCTTTCACGACCTCCAACCACTCCTTCAACTGGGCAGATTAGACAGGAGTCACTCTCTCACAGAAGTGCCTCTTCGCCACGTCGGCACCTCCTCTTCAACTGTCCTGCCGTCCACACACACTGTCCTCTCCAACAGTCCTGGACACAAGCTGCCCTGCAGTCTATTATACTACTAAAGTATTAATGCTATACTGCAACATACATATGCAAATATCGTGCCCTATCTAGCCTACTCACACAAGGGGTAATGGGAGGGAAATTTGATCTACCTATAAATTCCTGGCTCACGACGTCTGTCCCTCGATGGTGTGAGGTTCCCACGCTTCCTGAGTCGGTCCTTGACGATCCAGGAACGTTCCACAGGTCCTCAGGTGTCGTGAAGCCTTCGCGTCCTCGCCGATCCAATCCCAGAGATTCAGCTATCCCAATCCTGGTTCACCGGTGGGCACTGAGCTAATCACTTTATGCACACACTCGTCCCTTCTACAAGACGTTGCTCCTTGCCCTAGGAAAGGTGTCGTCCCTCCAAAATCCTCAGTGAACGTGACCCGGTCACAGCTAGGCCTGCCTGCCGCACCTTCCAGACCCTCAGCGTCCAGCGGCGCCGCCCAGCGTCGTCGCCGACTAATTTTCCAAGTTTGGCACTTCTCTGCTCAATGAACTTGGCTTCTTCTTGCTTCCCAGAAGTGCAGGGTCTCCAATAACAATGGTGGACTGCGATGGCTAGCTCTAATCCACCGAGAAAGGCTTGTAAAGCCTCAAATCCTTGAGAGCTGACCGAGAAACGTCCTCTCCCTTTCGTAGTCAGACCAGCTCTGACGTTGGCGCCGCCCGGGTGCACTCGGTGACGTCACGGCGGGCTCTGATTGGTCGCCCGCGACCTAAGTCGGCCAATCCGCGATTGGCTAGCGTCCTTTACAAAACGGCATATCTGCATGTAGGGGTACTCTTTCATTTATATCAGGGCGCAATTTTCCCCTTACCTACAACTTATAATGTAAATTTCTCCCTTATCTGGCGGCCGATCTGGACGCCACATATACCAACAGACTCCCTGTATCTCAGAGAATCAGTAGGGAGAGCTGATATGACTCTTAAAGCAGGCAAACGAAAGAAATAGGAGAGGGCACCGTAACAATACCCAAGTTTGTATTCCCAATAACCTTTGGCAGGTGGAGTCTGGATTTCTTGGCGTTCACAGTTTCGATCAATCTGTTTACCTTTGTTTTCAATTTGGCTGTAGTGTCCTTCGTTACCTTTTGGAATTTAGTTTGGTCAGAGAGTATGAGGTTCATTTTCGCCAGATATTCGTCTTATTTAAGAATAACGTATATTGGCGACATATCACCTCCTCCTGACGATCTCCTTGTTCTCGCAATGGCTCTTAGCTGCCGCTTTGAGCTCGGGGGATAGTATGGTGCTTCTGTAGTTACCTTGAAACTTTCCTCTTTCTGCAATAAGTTCTGCTTGCAAGGTGTCCTTAGTGGTAACCTTCTTTTGCGTTTCGAAGTCGAATATGTTGTTCATATTCGACTTTCGACGTCCAGTCTTGAAAGTGACGAAGGTGGGCAAGGGAAAAAGTGCCAAGGTAAGGCGCCAGGGTTTTAGCGAGCCAGGAGGCAAGAGGATAGCTGACAGAGCCCCGTGAAGAAATGATAGGACGAAGAGGAACACCAGGTTCCTCTTCGTCCTCTTCGCCCCTGACGCCTTACCTTGGCACTTTTTCCCCTGCCCACCTTCGTCACTCTCAAGACTTCATAGAAAGACCGCGCCTGCAACCATCTTGTAAGATGTTAAGTCTTGATGTCGACTCTCTGTTCACTAATGTTCCGCACGATGACGTTCTCTCTTTCCTTAGACAGAAGGCGACAGAGGGCCTTCTTCCTCTCCCGCATCCCACTGACGTTTTCCTCGAACTCATTAGACTCTGTGTTGACTCTAACTCTTTCTCTTTTAAAGGTAAATATTACACTCAAACTTTCGGTGTCTCTATGGGTTCCCCCCTCTCTCCCCTGTTCTTGCTAATTTCTACATGGAATACTTCGAAACTGTTCTTCTTCCTTCTATTGATACTCGTCCCTCTCTTTGGCTTCGCTATGTTGATGACATTTTTGCTTTATGGCCTCATGACCTTAGTTTTTTCCAGCCTTTCCTCTCCTCTCTTAACAGTCTGGCTCCTTCTATCCATTTCAAAGTTGAGTGGGAATCTAATTCCCTACTTCCTTTTCTCGACGTTCACGTTCACAGCTCTGTGTCCGGCTTCTCTTTCTCTGTCTACCGCAAACCCATGCATAGAGGCATGTACATTCACTTCTTTTCCTACCATCCTCCTTCCGTTAAGAAAAGTGTCCTCGTCTCTTTCTTCCTCCGCGCTCTACACCTCAGCGACCCTCAGTTTCTTGATTCTGAAATTGCCTTTATCTACAAATCATTCTCTCGCCTTGGTTACCCTTTTCATTTCATCATCTGTGCCTACTCTCAAGCAAAATGCAATTTCTTACATCCTAAACCTGCTTCCAACACTAGTAGCAGTGTACTATGCCTTCCCTTCATATCTGAACTAAAAAACCTTTACCAATACCTTCATTCTTGAGGTTATCTTGGGATGATTTCGGGGCTTTAGTGTCCCCACGGCCCGGTCCTCGACCAGGCCTCCACCCCCAGGAAGCAGCCCGTGACAGCTGACAACACCCAGGTA
This sequence comes from Procambarus virginalis, assembly GCA_020271785.1. Classification (NCBI taxonomy): domain Eukaryota; kingdom Metazoa; phylum Arthropoda; class Malacostraca; order Decapoda; family Cambaridae; genus Procambarus; species Procambarus virginalis. The sequence continues at coordinate 73,461 of WNGS01162207.1, forward strand.
CCTATTTTACTGCTAGGTAACAGGGGCATAGGATGAAATAAACTCTGCCCATTGTTTCTCGCCGGCGCCGGGATCGAACCCGGGACCACAGGATCACAAGTCCAGCGTGCTGTCCGCTCAGCCGACCTTTCGTCCTCTTGACATAAAGCTTGCCTTTCGACAAACTAACACACTTCGTAGCAATCTAGTTCACACTGCTCCTCCTGCTTCTACTGCTGCTGGTGTCTACTTTATTTCCTGTTCGTCTTGTCCTCTCCACTACTTTGGCGAAACTGGCCGTACACTGGAATGACAGATTTAAAGAACACAAGAGAAGTGTTAAGTCTGCAGACACTAACAATGCTCTCTTCTGTCATGTGAGGGATTCCAATCATCCTATTGATTGGTCTTTCTCCAAAATAATCTTTCCTGCCTCTACTCTACACAGACGCCGTCTTGTTGAATCGGCTCTAATACACAATGTACCCAACATGAATTTGAGTGCTGGTTTGGTGCTGTGACTCTTCCCTTTCACAATATATACTTAAATGCTCAAATCTTTCTAACAAACGTGACCTAACATAAGCTTGCCCTTCCATTTATCTTTCTTTCTCTTCCTTTTCTTTCTCTCTTCTCTCTTTTCTGTTCGTTGTTTTCTTTACGTTCCCTTACTATCCTCTTATTCCTATTACTATCTCTCCCATCGGTGGTTATAATAGGAGCTGCCTCGTATGGGCCAATAGGCCCTCTGCAGTTCTTATTCCTACTATCCCCTCTATATACACTTTGCTCCTCACATCAGTACAAGTCTAGACACTGACTGTTAAATANCAGTTGAATGCAAACTATAATTAAGTGCAGTAGGCATAAGAAATAGAGTACACAAAAAATTAAAAGCACTCAAAAAAATATGAAACTTGGCTAAAGTAATGAAATGGCAGAATTAAAATTATTAAATTGTACTAGGCAACAAAATAATAAAAACAAGCAAAATTGTGAATTAAAAGCTGAATTAAATTTATTATATTGTACTAGGCAAGAAATAATTAAAAACAAGCAAAATTGTTCATTAAATTACCAATCTGGTATGAATATGGCTGGAATTAGAGGAATGTAAATGAATTAAACCAGACTAAGAACAGCAATTTAGAATAAAAACTGGAAAGTGCAATTGCAAAATTTCACTAAAAATGATTCAACACAACAAGTGGCAATGCAAGAAATATGGGGTTTAGCACAAACAACTTGGACACAGGTACATGTGTAACATGCTAATTTGAAATTTGAATTTTGTAATTTGAAAAATAAAATGCTGACAGGATAAATTTCAAAGTTAGGTTTGGAGAAATATAAACAAAATTCTGTGTTCTATTGTCTGTAGAAATCTCAAAAACAAATTCTATTGTGCAAAATAAACTGCTAAAAAATATTATTTCTTACTTCTCTGAACTTTGAATTTACTATTAACACAATTAATGAACAATAGAATTGCTGAGAGATGCAGGAAATGTTGAAATGACTCGGGAAACTGTGGAAATTAAGTACTGAACCCAGCTCCAATATTTAACAAGTCATTGAATGGTTAATACATGTAACATTTGTGGATATTATTATGTAAATCACTATTAATACATGGCTCATGAAGGCTCATCTATCAATTACTTTTCTCGTGGGTGCAATTCATGAGAATCATTAGTAGCCGAAATAGGAGAAATGTCATAAAGGTGTGAAGAGGCACATACAGGGTTTGTTTACATCTGGAACGACAGGCAGCGCTCCTGGCGGCAGTGGCGTGAAACTCGGGGACCCCACACTAGGAATAATGTTGGGAGGGTGACGGTAACTATATTGATGACGGTCCGTCTAATTACCACAAGCTACCACGAGCTACACAAGCTTCACAAAGCTTCCTGGCAATACGTTAGTAATGAATAAATATGATATATTTACTCATTATAATGATGGTGCTGAATGTACAACACGAAAAAACATAATTTTAATCTGAAAAAGTATCTTTTTAAAAAGAAATTAGACGAAAATAAAGAGCTGGTGACACCAAATCAAGTCGACGATCCAAGTGTCGGTTAGGTTAGGTTAGGTTAGGTTTGGTTTGGTTAAGTTAGGTTAGGTTAGGTCAGCCTAACCTAACATATCATATTTATTCATTACTAACGTATTGCCAGGAAGCTTTGTGAAGCTTGTGTAGCTTGTGGTAGCTTGTGGTATTTAGACGGACCCTATCGATGATGATGATGATGAAGGAAGGCCAGTTGCTATGCAGGCGTGTAGGCAGAAGTTCACTGTAGAGCAGTGTAGCAGGGGCTGTGGCAGTGGTGAGAGGAAGCAACGTGGCGACGTGAGTGGGAGCTTGCAACACTAGTCAGACGTTTGCAGTTCACCAATTATTTATCAGTTGATTGCACAACACATTTGATGAACAGTTGAAACTTGAGAAGACAATTGCAATAGCTGGAATAGTACAGGCCAACACACACAAGGCTGGTTGATGTGGGCTTGGGTGGTGGTGGTGGTGAATGTCGCAGGTTCCCAGGTGGTGTGAAAGTCAAAATGGCTGGTGCGGGTGAAATTCAAAATGGCTGGGGCAGGAATCTTCCTTTCCCTTCACTGATGAGGGGAATGGTAACAAGTTATATATCTGTCCTGCCGAGGTCCTACCTAAGTCTGGTCTCGTGAAATACTGAGGCCTGCCTCGAAAGAGGCAAGTGCCGGCTCTGAAGGCAATGACGTCAGAGGCCTACTCGCCTGTGATTGGGAATGTTCCAACCGTCATACAATTTGAGTACTAAGAGACATGATAGAGGTGTGAGTGAATGGACATGACAAAAGGGGGATATTTATAGCCTATTAACAGTATCAACACAAGACAGAACCAGAAAGAATGGGTATAAATTTAATAAATTTAATAATTAATTTAACAGTCTCCGTGGTGTAGTGGTAAGACACTCGCCTGGCGTTCCGCGAGTGCTATGTCATGGGTTCGTATCCTGGCCGGGGAGGATTTACTGAGGGCAATTCCTTAACTGTAGCCTCTGTTTAACGCAACAGTAAAATGTGTACTTGGATGAAAAAACTATTCTTCGCGGCGGGGATCGTATTCCAGGGACCTGCCCGAAACGCTACGCGTACTAGTGGCTGTACAAGAATGTAACAACTCTTGTATATATCTCAAAAAAAAAAAAAAAAAAAAAAAAAAAAGGTTTGGATTTAGCAAAAGACCTGCATAAATATTGGTTTAACAGGGGCGAACGCTGAGGTACATGGTAGTTCTTGCTCTGTGTTGTTTTCCCTTTTTACATACGAATAAGTGATAGTGGATTTCATTAATTTCTATGCTTAATAATTGATCCTTGGATGGACACTATAAATATAAAACTTCTAAATAAGTATGGGTTGGGAATAAATACACCATAACAGAAAACGGTCTTATACAGGGAAGAGGAAGACTGAGTGAAGTCATTGGCCATTAGCGATGTCTGTGGAAGGGTTACCGGGGTAACGCAAAACATATGACTCATATCGCGACCATTTAATTCCATGGGGAAAAAATCACAACTCAAATCGATGCAGTTGACATCCACAAAAAAAAATCATGACTCAATTCGCGACTGTCGACCTCCATGGAAAAAGTCACGACTCAAATTGAAGCCATTTAAATCCAAGGGAAAAATTACGACTCAAATCGCAGCCGTCAACATCCAAGGAAAAAAATCACAACTCAAATCGCGACCGTCAACACCAATGGAATAAAATCACAACTCAAATTGCGACCGTTTAAATCCACGGAAAAAAATATCACGACTCAAATTGCAAACGTTTAAATCCATGGAAAAAATCAAGACTCAAATCGCAAACATTTAAATCCATGGAAAAAAATCACGACTCAAATTGCAACCATTTAAATCCATAGAAAAAAAAATCACGACTCAAATCGCGACCGTTGGGAAAAGCAAGACGTGGTTTGAGTCATTTTCCACTATTGCTGGGCTCCGTGAGAACATTCGCTAGCAGATGTAATGAAAGTACAATAGATGTAGCAATGTGTCTATTGGCGCATTGTACGTCAGTACAATGCGTCGATAGACGTACGTACGTCGATAGACGTATCATTGTATGCATACCATCGTCGCGTCTATCGATGCAACGATGGTACGCGTCGATAGATGCATACCATCAGCATGGGCCCACTTTCCTTCCTCTGTTGGCAACACTTGGTTCATTTCTATATACAGAACCAACTTCTCTTCGCCTGACTGTATTGTTCCCTTCACTTTCGTATTCTCCTGCTCTTCTGGGAAGTATGGCTTTAAACTGTTGACATGACATACTTGTGTCTTGCAGGGGCGATTGGGCATTGCTGATCTCGTAGCTTACAGGACCTACGCGCTTGACGACCAAGTATGGACCACCAAAGCGTGATTCCGTCACTCTACCTTTCCCAGGTAGCAACATTATCACTCTGGCTTCCACCTCGAGCTTCCTTGGGACAGCATTCCTGTTACACTAGATCGACATCTACTCTTCAGCTGACTTCAAGCGCTCAGCAGCCAGCTTCTTCGCCGTTTTCAATCGTTCACGGAATTTCTGCACATACTCTTCCACTGTCACTATGGTCTCCTTTGCCGTCAACTGCTCCTTCAACATCAACAACGGGCTCCATACTTCGTTCCCAAACACTGGTTTGAATGGAGAGAATCCCAGAGACTCAACTATAGCATCTCTGATCGCAAACAAGGCCGGGTAGACAACTTCGTCCCTCTCCGCCCTCTGTTCTGCACAATACACTCTCAAGACGGTCTTCAGGGTGGAGAGGAACCTTTCAATCGCTCCTGCAATTGAGGTCTATAAGGTGACA
>WNGS01162210.1:5664-16753 GCA_020271785.1 Procambarus virginalis
GTACTGAATGAGCAGACAGTGTCAGTGTACTGTGTCAGCAGACAGTGACAGTGTACTGTGTCAGCAGACAGTGCCAGTGTACTGCATCAGCAGACAGTGCCAGTGTACTGCATCATATAAATAAATAAATAATAAATATGTTTATTCAGGAAAGGTACATACATAGAGAGATTTTACATAAGTGATCGATTTATAGATAGAGCTAGTACATACAATGCCTAAAGCCACTATTACGCAATGCGTTTCGGGCAAGAAAACATTAATATCTAAAACTTAATGCTAATTGAACAAAAAGAATAAAATGTTTTGAGAACAGATACAAATAAAGGTACAAAAAAAAGGGGGGGAACATGACTGAAAAGCAGCACAAATACAATATGTAGACAAACAGCGTTGAATAAGAAAAAAAAAAAAAATAAGACATGGGTTGACAATAGAGGGGTAAGGTAGGTTACAGGGAGTTTAACAGGTAGTGTTTAGTTTTAATCTTAAACTGGTTGAGAGAGGTACAGTCTTTAACATGGTTGGGAAGGTCATTCCACATTCTGGGTCCCTTGATTTGTAGAGCATTTCTAGTTTGGTTAAGTCGTACTCTTGGAATATCAAAACTGTATTTATTTCTGGTGTGGTGCTCATGGGTTCTGTTACAGCTTTCAATGAAGCTTTTGAGGTCAGGATTGGCATTACAGTTCAGCGTTTTATATATGTATAATACACATGAGAGAATGTGCAGTGACTTAATATCTAACATATTGAGAGATTTGAGTAGGGGTACCGAGTGATGTCTGGGGCCAGAGTTGGATATTGTCCTAATAGCAGCTTTGTGTTGAGTAATTAGAGGACGTAAATGATTTTGGGTAGTAGAACCCCAAGCACAAATACCATAGTTGAGATATGGATAGATGAGGGAGTAATAGAGAGTCACCAGGGCAGGGCGGGGTACATAATATCTGATCTTAGAAAGAATGCCAACAGTTTTTGAAACTTTTTTTGATATATTTAGAATGTGTCCCTGGAAATTAAGCTTGTGATCAATGAGAACGCCAAGGAATTTGCCATCTAATTTGTTACAAATTTGGGTATTGTTAATCTTGAGATTTATTTGGTTAGAGGATTTATTGCCAAACAGAATATAGAAAGTTTTGTCAATGTTAAGGGTGAGTTTGTTGGCAGTTAGCCAAAGATGGACTTTATTAAGCTCGGTATTTACTGTGGCATTTAGAGCAAGGGGGTCAGGACTGGAGTAAATGAAGGTTGTGTCGTCAGCAAATAGAATTGGTCTAAGGTGTTGGGAGGCATTTGGAAGGTCATTAATGTAGATGAGAAAGAGGAGAGGGCCAAGTATACTGCCCTGAGGAACACCAATGTTGATGGGTAGGGTAGGAGAAATTGAATTGTTCACAGAAACATACTGGAGTCTATCAGTAAGGTAAGATTTGAGGTATTGCAGGGAGAGTCCTCTGACTCCATAATGATGTAATTTAAGAAGAAGGTTTTGGTGGTTCACAGTGTCAAAAGCCTTACGCAGGTCCACAAATAACCCAACAGGGAACTCATTTTTATCAAGAGCTGCATGAATTAAGTTAATCATACTAATCAGTGCATCGTTAGTGCTTTTTTTAGGTCTGAAGCCATATTGGCAAGAGCTAAGTATATTGTGCTTGGCTAGATAAGAGTAGAGCTGCTTGTAGATTAGTTTTTCAAAAATTTTTGATAAGTTAGGCAGGATTGAAATAGGTCTGTAGTTGTTAACATCTGTGGGATCACCACATTTGTGGACAGGGGTTACTCTCGCTTTTTTAGAATATCTGGAAAGGTTTGGAGTTCAAGTGACTTGTTGAAGAGCAAGCAATTGCAGGGGCTAAGGATCTGGAGGCTTTTTTGTAAATTAATGTCGGAATCTCCTCAAGGGCACTAGACTTGGTTTTAAGGGAAAGGATTATCTCATTGACATCAGTGGAATTAGTAGGCTTTAGGTACAGAGACTGTGGATAGTTACCTGTAAGGTAGTCCTTAACCTCAGTACTGGAAGAAGGAATATCATTTGCAAGGGATGACCCAATGGAAGAGAAGAACCTATTGAACTCAATAGCAGAATCAGATGCTGAAAGCTGACCATCGTTATTTGACAGGAGTGTTGGTTTGTTATTTAAAATCTTCTTTGATCCCAAGATTTGTGAAATTGTGCTCCAAGTTTTTTTAATGTTGCTCTTTATTTGGGTAAATTTATCTTCGTAGTATTTAGTTTTGGCTCGTCTAATTATCTTAGATAGCAGTAAAGAGTAATTCTTTGAGAATTCTTTAGAGACGGTTCCTAGCCTATACTTCTTCTCAAGGTCATGTTTTTTATTAATGGATTTAAGTATTCCCTTTGTAAGCCAGGGATTGTTAAGCCTTTTGGTAGTGACTTGTTTTGTAAGCATAGGACAGTGGGTGTTATAAAGGCTTAGAGTTTTTTGAAGAAAAGATTGTACTGCTAGGTTGATGTCCCATATGTTACCTAACTCTGATTCCCAGTTGACATTATCAGCAGCAGTTATAAAATTGCCTATAGCAGATTCATTGTGCAGCCTAAAACTTATCTCCCTTGACTCTAGAGGTGGTTTGTTAATGGTAGTTAAGAGAAATGTGGGGTAATGGTCTGTAGTACTGTCGGTGATTATACCTGAAGTAAGCGGAGAGGTTATGTTGGTCCAGATGTGATCTAGAGTCGTGGCAGTACTATCAGTGATTCTGGTAGGTCTAGTGATTAAGGGTATGAGGAAGCAGGAATTCATACAGTTGAGGAAGCTAACAGTAGTAGGGTGCTCAGGCTCGCAGAGGTCAATATTAAAGTCCCCTGCGATAATTAGATGGTTTTTGTTAAGTCTGTTATCGAGTATTAGATTTCTAAGGTTTGAATTGAATTCGGGCACATCAGTGTTAGGAATCCTATAGACTGCTCCCACAGACAGGATAGACTCGGTACCCTTTACTCTGAAACTGGCGAAGATATACTCCCCACAGCAGTCTCTAGTTCTAATTACTTTTAAGCATGTTAGTTCATGATGGTAGTAAAGAGCAGTACCACCACCTCTCTGAGTTTGACGACAGTTGTGAATTGCCAAGTAGTTAGGCATGTTAAAGAGTTGAGTAGTATCCTCTTTCAACCATGTTTCAGTAAGTACAATAAAAGTGAATTTGTTGTCAATAGTTTCAATTAAGGCACTAACATCATCGAAGTGTTTACCTAGGGATCTAACATTTAAGTTGATTACAGAGATATTGTGATTATGTGATAATACATTGTTTACATCATTTGCTGTAAAATATCTGCAGTTCAGATCATTAAAGTGATGATTGTCATAGATAGTGGATAAGAGGTTTAGTTCTGGGTCTATACTTGTCTGCATAAAAAGGCTGGTTATTAACCAGAAATAGTATGAACTTATTTAAGAGAACAAAATGTGATCAATAATTACTTTTCAATAGAAAAGTTAATTATAGCAAAACACAACAATACAATAATATAACAATACAATAAAAGCTTACAAAGTACTAAGACTACTAAAATTAAAGAATAATTATAGCAAAACACAACAATAAATGCAAATAAACAAAAGAAAATAAACAAATAGAAGTAGGAGAAGGACACTAGATAGCCATGGAGGAAACACAAGTTTGGTGGAGAGAACAAAAAATCGGTAGAGACAGTCAAGATGATTTTATAAAAAAAAAAAAAAAAAAATTGTCAAATGATAAATGTAAAGTAAAATAATCTTAAAGATAATAAGTTTTAATTAGCTTAGTTATTAATATAGAATTAGTATGAACTTAATTAAGAGAACAAAGTGAGATCAATAATTACTTTACAATAGAGGACATAAATCAATACAATTAAATTTAAATTTTAAAAATAGGGTAAGATTAGATTTAAGAGCAAAATTTTACAATGATAATGAGGTAGATGCTTGGATAAGTGCATGGAGACTTGACGGATTATTTAGAAGATCATATGAATGAGAGAACATTAGGTAAATGGTAATGCAGAGACAGCACCTTGGACAAAGTTAGATTAGTGACACTGATCACTGATCAGTGACACTGATCACTGATCAGTGTCCATCAGCGACCATCAGCAGACAGTGACAGTGTGCTGTGTCAGAAGACAGTGCCAGTGTACTGTATCAGCAGACAGTTCCAGTGTACTGCATCAGCAGACAGTGTACTGTATCAGCAGACAGTTCCAGTGTACTGCATCAGCAGACAGTGACTGTACTGTATCAGCAGACAGTGACTGTACTGCATCAGCAGACAGTGCCAGTGTACTGCATCAGCAGACAGTGTACAGTATCAGCAGACAGTGCCAGTGTACACTATCAGCAGACAGTGACAGTGTACTGCATCAGCAGATAGTGCCAGTGTACAGTATCAGCAGACAGTGCCAGTGTACAGTATCAGCAGACAGTGCGAGTGTACTGCATCAGCAGACAGGGCCAGTGTACAGTATCAGCAGACAGTGCCAGTGTACTGTATCAGCAGACAGTGCCAGTGTACAGTATCAGCAGACAGTGCCAGTGTACTGCATCAGCAGACAGTGACAGTGTACAGTATCAGCAGACAGTGACAGTGTACTGCATCAGCAGACAGTGCCAGTGTACTGTATCAGCAGACAGTGCCAGTGTACAGTATCAGCAGACAGTGACAGTGTACAGTATCAGCAGACAGTGCCAGTGTAAAGTATCAGCAGACAGTGACAGTGTACAGTATCAGCAGACAGTGCCAGTGTACAGTATCAGCAGACAGTGACAGTGTACAGTATCAGCAGACAGTGACAGTGTACAGTATCAGCAGACAGTGCCAGTGTACAGTATCAGCAGACAGTGCCAGTGTACAGTATCAGCAGACAGTGCCAGTGTACAGTATCAACAGACAGTGACAGTGTACAGTATCAGCAGACAGTGCCAGTGTACAGTATCAGCAGACAGTGCCAGTGTACTGCATCAGCAGACAGTGCCAGTGTACTGTATCAGCAGACAGTGCCAGTGTACTGTATCAGCAGACAGTGCCAGTGTACATTATCAGCAGACAGTGAGTGTACAGTATCAGCAGACAGTGCCAGTGTACTGTATCAGCAGACAGTGCCAGTGTACAGTATCAGCAGACAGTGAGTGTACAGTATCAGCAGACAGTGCCAGTGTACAGTATCAGCAGACAGTGCCAGTGTACAGTATCAGCAGAAAATGACAGTGTACAGTATCAGCAGACAATGACAGTGTACAGTATCAGCAGACAGTGCCAGTGTACTGCATCAGCAGACAGTGACAGTGTACTGCATCAGCAGACAGTGCCAGTGTACAGTATCAGCAGACAGTGCCAGTGTACTGCATCAGCAGACAGTGCCAGTGTACAGTATCAGCAGACAGTGCCAGTGTACTGCATCAGCAGACAGTGCCAGTGTACTGCATCAGCAGACAGTGCCAGTGTACAGTATCAGCAATGACAGTGTACAGTATCAGCAGACAGTGACAGTGTACAGTATCAGCAGACAGTGTCAGTGTACTGCATCAGCAGACAGTGCCAGTGCACTGCATCAGCAGACAGTGCCAGTGTACAGTATCAGCAGACAGTGCCAGTGTACTGTATCAGCAGACAGTGCCAGTGTACAGTATCAGCAGACAGTACCAGTGTACAGTATCAGCAGACAATCACAGTGTACAGTATCAGCAGACAGTGACAGTGTACAGTATCAGCAGACAGTGCCAGTGTACTGCATCAGCAGACAGTGCCAGTGTACTGCATCAGCAGACAGTGCCAGTGTACAGTATCAGCAGACAGTGCCAGTGTACTGCATCAGCAGACAGTGCCAGTGTACTGCATCAGCAGACAGTGCCAGTGTACTGCATCAGCAGACAGTGCCAGTGTACAGTATCAGCAGACAGTGCCAGTGTACTGCATCAGCAGACAGTGCCAGTGTACAGTATCAGCAGACAGTGCCAGTGTACAGTATCAGCAGACAGTGACAGTGTACTGCATCAGCAGACAGTGCCAGTGTACAGTATCAGCAGACAGTGCCAGTGTACAGTATCAGCAAACAGTGCCAGTGTACAGTATCAGCAGACAGTGCCAGTGTACTGCATCAGCAGACAGTGACAGTGTACAGTATCAGCAGACAGTGCCAGTGTACTGCATCAGCAGACAGTGCCAGTGTACTGCATCAGCAGACAGTGCCAGTGTACAGTATCAGCAGACAGTGCCAGTGTACTGCATCATCAGACAGTGACAGTGTACAGTATCAGCAGACAGTGCCAGTGTACAGTATCAGCAGACAGTGCCAGTGTACAGTATCAGCAAACAGTGCCAGTGTATAGTATCAGCAGACAGTGCCAGTGTACTGCATCAGCAGACAGTGACAGTGTACAGTATCAGCAGACAGTGCCAGTGTACTGCATCAGCAGACAGTGCCAGTGTACTGCATCAGCAGACAGTGCCAGTGTACAGTATCAGCAGACAGTGCCAGTGTACTGCATCAGCAGACAGTGACAGTGTACAGTATCAGCAGACAGTGACAGTGTACTGTATCAGCAGACAGTGCCAGTGTACTGTGTCAGCAGACAGTGCCAGTGTACTGCATCAGCAGACAGTGACAGTGTACTGCATCAGCAGACAGTGCCAGTGTACTGCATCAGCAGACAGTGCCAGTGTACTGCATCAGAAGACAGTGCCAGTGTACAGTATCAGCAGACAGTGCCAGTGTACTGCATCAGCAGACAGTGCCAGTGTACTGCATCAGCAGACAGTGCCAGTGTACTGCATCAGCAGACAGTGTCAGTGTACTGCATCAGCAGACAGTGCCAGTGTACTGCATCAGCAGACAGTGCCAGTGTACTGCATCAGCAGACAGTGCCAGTGTACTGCATCAGCAGACAGTGCCAGTGTACTGCATCAGCAGACAGTGCCAGTGTACTGCATCAGCAGACAGTGCCAGTGTACTGCATCAGCAGACAGTGCCAGTGTACTGCATCAGCAGACAGTACAGTGTACTGCATCAGCAGACAGTGCCAGTGTACTGCATCAGCAGACAGTGACAGTATACCCCCCCCACATACCAGCAACAATCCACATACCAGCAACACCCACATACCTCCCCACATGCCAGCAACACTCCACATACCTCCCCACATGCCAGCAACACCCACATACCTCCCCACATGCAGCAACACTCCACTACCAGCAACACACTCCACATACCAGCAAACACTCCACATACCAGCAACACTCCACATACCAGCAACACTCCACATACAGCAAACACTCCACATACCAGCAAAACCCACATACCTCCCCCACATGCCAGCAACACTCCACAAACAGCACACTCACATACCAGCAACACCACATACCAGCACACTCAATACCAGCAACACTCCACATACCAGCAACACTCCACATACCAGCAACACCCCACATACCCCCCACATACCAGCAACACCCCACATACCTCCCCACATACAGCAACACCCCACATACCCCCCACATACCAGCAACACCCCACATACCTCCCCCACATACCAGCAACACCCCACATACCTCCCCCACATACCAGCAACACCCCCACATACCCCCCACATACCAGCAACACCCACATACCTCCCCCACATGCCAGCAACACCCCACATACCTCCCCCACATACAGCAACACTCCACATACCAGCAACCCCACATACCCCCCACATACCAGCAACACCCACATACCCCCCCACATGCCAGCAACACCCACATACCTCCCCCACATACCAGCAACACTCCACATACCAGCAACACCCCACATACCCCCCCCACATACCAGCAACACCCCCATACCCCCCACATGCCAGCAAACACCCCACATACCTCCCCCACATGCCAGCAACACTCCACATACCCCACATGCAGCAACACTCCCACATACCAGCCACACTCCACATACCCCCCCACATGCCAGCCACACTCCACATACCTCCCCCACATACCAGCAACAACCCACATACCCCCCACATACCAGCAACACCCCACATACCCCCCCACATGCCAGCAACACCCCACATACCTCCCCCACATACCAGCAACACTCCACATACCTCCCCCACATACCAGCAACACTCCACATACCTCCCCCACATACCAGCAACACCCACATACCTCCCCCACATGCCAGCAACACTCCCCATACCAGCAACACTCCACATACCAGCAACACTCCACATACCCCCCCCCACATGCCAGCAACACTCCACACCTCCCCCACATGCCAGCAAACACTCCACATACCTCCCCACATGCCAGCAACACTCCACATACCTCCCCCACATGCCAGCAGCACTCCACATACCTCCCCCACATGCCAGCAACACTCCACATACCAGCAACACCCACTACCTCCCCACATACCAGCAACACTCCACATACCTCCCCACATGCCAGCAACACTCCACATACCTCCCCACATGCCAGCAACACTCCCACATACCTCCCCCACATGCCAGCAACACTCAACATACCCCCCCCCACATACNATATTATATATATATACGTATATATATATATTATATATATATATATATATATATATATATATATATATATATATATATATATATATATATATATATATATATATATATGCGAACAAGCTTGAATGGTTCCCAAGCCGCCAATATGCAACTGAAAACTCTAATTTTCAGTTGCATATTGGCTTGGGCACCATTCAAGATGTTCGTATTTGTGTTGCTCACGTGGTCCCACAAAGTGAGGTAATTCGATAAAATATTTATGCCCAAGCTTACCACCAAGTGCTGTCGGGATGTTGGGGAAATGGCCTCGGCTGCCAACGTCTTCTGTACAGTTGTGAGGGAATGGGTTGGCACCAGTTGAACATTCCACTGGTGCACGTGCCTGGGACACTCGCTGTGCACTGCAGCACGTGCACGACCGTGCTCCTGGACTATATTTGGCAAACCCGTACCCGAAACATCACGTGTTTAGGCTCGCTAGAGAGCCTAGGTCATTAGGATTCCAAATATGTTACATTGGCCATTGTAGCGCATTTGTGGAAAGAGTTAGAGCGAGGAGCAGCTTTATCTGTAAAAGAGTGAGGGAGGCAGCAGACAGAGAAGCCAGAGGCACGAGTGGGAAGGTGTGACGTACCAACCACCGTCCCTCCATCACTATAGCAACCCTAGTTGGCCATCTTGGCGGCCCAGCCTTGAGTGCCACGAATCTCGCTTGTGATTGGCCAAGAAAGTAAGCCGCTGAATGCCTTTCTGTGATTGGTTCGTTTGAAGAGGACCGGGAAGCCGGCACCTTGCCTGCCCCTGGCCGCATGGTACTCATTCTGCCTCCAGCCACCGCCTGTGTTCCACGACATCTTTGTTCAGTCGGTCAGCTGAGTAAATGGGAAATGGGTAAAAGTTCATACCAGCAGGCAATGGACTCGTAAGTCTCCATCTCAGTGATTAATCAGACTATCTGATTTCCTGCTAGTGTTTTGTAGCAGTAGAGTGAACGGGGAATATCTTGCCAGTGTTCCCATAGAAATTCGTGGGAATGTCGAGTGAAAGACATTCATTAGTGTTTCCCGCCATTTTGTTCGTTCGAGGCGCTTCGCCCAGAGCCAGAAGTCGTCAGATCGAGGGTGTATACCAAATGTACCGAGCCACGCTAGCCGTGCTGGGCTACCTTTAGCCTAGCCCCACCGCCTAGTGAGGTGGTCACTAGCCTAGCCCCACTGCCTAGGGAGGCGGTCACTAGCCTAGCCCCACCACCTAATGTGGTGGTCACTAGCCTAGCCCCACCGCCTAGTGTGGTGGTCACCTACAAGCAGTGGGCCACCCACCCACTACAGTGTGTGTATGTATGGTAGGAGCTGTGTGGCAAGGGCCAGGCCGTATAAATGAGTAGTACCCTGTGTGTGTATTTGGTGATTATTATCTCTAAGCCTGGATTCGAGGTCAGGTGTTCCGCCAGCATTGTCTCTAGTACCTGCTAAGGTGAAGAGATGTGCTGGTGCGTGAGATTTTCACCCATGTGTACATTCTTGTCAGTCCAAGAGGGACTTAGTCTGTTGAGGGCAGACGTACATGTGTGTGTGTGAGTGTACACATGGGAACACATGCAGTGTTATTAGACTGAGGACCGTCCTAGTCTGTTGTTCACCATTCTGGTGGGATTTCTTGTGTTATTATTGTGTCTCATGTCCGTGGAATCTATTGCAGGAGAGGGAGTCCAGTTTCTGGTCATCAGTGCAAGGGTAGAGTGTCAGAGTGGTAACACCGGGGATTTCCTGGCATTTGATTATTGTGGAGTAATACCAGTGTGTTTTTATACTAGTGTTGTGTTCCCAGGGCTGTGATAAATGTGATTATAATATATATATATACTTATGTGGCTGACCCGTTAACGTAATTTTGGTTGATTTGTGGTGAGTAACGTGGGTGTCGGGAGTGACAGCTCGGTCGAGTTACGTAATTCACGGGAGTAATTAGCGATCCGTGGGATCGCTAATCACTCACCCAAGTTGATCAGGAGTGTGTGATCTTCTTAGTGTTCCACAGTGGCGTTTGATAGCTGAAGGCTACAGGTGATCAGCAGGTACGATATGTATAATTGTAGTGTCACGAAGCCTAGTGTGTTATCACTGTGGTTGCAGTAAGTGGTTATTGCAACCGGGTTGCAAAGTGTGCGGTAATTAGATCTTGTTCTAAGTGGTAATTAGAGCACCGGGTGTCCTTGCAACCAGGCAGTACAGTATTGGGCCATGTTCTAATATGAATGAAATTAGAGCACCTTGTGTGTCATTGCAAAGGGTTTTAAACTGTTGGGCCGTGATTGTTGTCAGCGTTATTGATCAATCACCGTGTGAGTTATTGTCGTTCACTAAATTGTATGGGCCGTGTTCTAGTGGGTTAGAGCACCGAGAGTGTTATTTACTAGTGTTCTGCAGTAATTGTCATTGCAACCGGATTGTAATCGTAAATCACGGTGGGCTGTGATTTACTGTGTCGTGGGTGAAACTCGTCACTGGGACGAGTACTTGGTGTTATATTTTCCTGTGTATTTGGTGGTCATCGAA
>WNGS01162211.1:0-10572 GCA_020271785.1 Procambarus virginalis
TCGCCACGCTGAGGCGCTGGAAAGAAAGCCTGGCAGCTCTAGGGGTCCCTGGTTGTTCAATGAGCCTAGAACCCAGTTCCCTTCAAAAACTGGTAGCACTTTTACCCCAGGCCCGAGTGTCTCAGAAGCAATGGGGAAAAAATTGTAGTTGGTGATCCAGTTCTCTATACTTTCGGGATTTGGCTGCTTCCCTGTGGGGTGGCAGCGCCCCTGGTTGGTGCAACACTGAGGTTGTCAATGTAGGTGTTAGCCGGGTTTAACGCACGGTAGTCCCATACCAACTGCTTGCATTCTTCAGGGGTTCACTGTGGATACCATCCGGGCGCAGAGGGGAAATGCGCACTGCATCCAGGGTTCCTGCCCGCCATCTGAGGAGCTGGAGGAACTCGACAACCTATGATAACCATCTTTGTAACCTATATGTAACTCCTTTTTGTAACACAGTTCAAATAAAGCAAATATATATGTGTACATACAAAAGAATGGGGGTGGTAGGAGAAGAAAATATTAGTGTTCAGTGAGAAACCACAAGGTCTCCTCTGAATACGTTTATTTTCTTCTCCGAGGCTATGGGTCCCCACATTGGCACCAGAGGTGGTACCCTCACAAACTTAAAAAAAAAAAAAAAAAAAAAAAAAATATATATATATATATATATATATATATATATATATATATATATATAATATATATATATATATATATATATATATATATATATATATATCTGTTGATTTCCTTCAAAGCGCTCCTCTTGGTGTCTGGAGCGTTTTTCATGAGTAGATTGGCCGTTTTTTTGGTTTTATAATAAATTATCAATTGTATTTTCAGATTTTTGTCTGTATGTTTCTGATACATTTGTATATATGTGTATTTCTGATGTATATTTTTCTGATACAGACAAAATTAAAAAAAATACAGTTGATAATTTATTATAAAACCAAAAAAAAAAACGGCCAATCTTGGTTGGCCGTTGTTCGAGGTCCTGGTGTTCAGAATGGTGCATCATGGGTGCTCAAGACTCTGAGCAGATTCAGACTTGCCGAGGATTGAGGAGGATTGCTTTGTGGATTTGTGGCTTCGGGTTGCTGGGTAGATCTAAAGGTTTGGAGAGGAAATATGATTGATTGATGAAGATTAAGCCACCCAGGAGGTGGCACGGGTATGAATAGCCCTTAAGTGGTAGATTTATTTTTTATTTTTAGTGAATGTATACTGTGTATTGAGGTCGCATTTAAATCGTCAGGCTGCTGTCGCTGGGGAGGATACTGCTTGACAGTGTTTATGAGCATGTCCACCTGCTAGAGACCTTTTTTGACCAGAAGAGTGGCAGGGTTGATGGTTTCAGGGTGGTTACTGCAAGATTCAGAGACTCTTAAAGCTCTTCTGAGGTCGTTGGTTGCTTGACATTCTAGGAGATAGTGACGTAATGGCTTTTCTGTGATTATTTGGCAGCAGATGCACTCTCTCTATCTGGGTTCACTAATTTCCACAGTTGCATCTATAGCCTAGACGTAGTCTATATAACCGAACTGCTATTTCCCTGTGGATTTCTTTTGGAATATTTAGCTTGTCTAGGAGATATGAAGGAAATCTAATATATTTGCCCGGATCGCTTTGCGTACTAGTGGCTTTAGGTATTATATGTACTAGCTCTCTCTTTAAATCCAACATTATGTTTGTAACTCATCTGTAATGTACGTACTGAATAAAGAATCTGAATCTGAATCTAATACCTCCCAGTACCAGACTGGGAGGTCAGGTACATATAAAATGAAGTGAGGATAAAGGCGAAAGTAAAGAGTAGAGGTAAATTGAGGAGGTCAATAGAATAAGCATACAAATATAAATCAGGTGATAGGGTAATTAGAACTCAGGTGACTGTAATTGGTTGGGTGTTTTGGGCGGTGACACCATTGTAGGAATTTTCGTGTTCCGGTCTTGCTCGTACACTCATGGTGCATAAAGTGAATAGATCTGTAATTTGAGTATTGATGGTGGGTTGTTCTTCATTTATGTGTAGAGCTTCAAGAATTTGTAGCCTCCTTTCCTTTTGGGCTTTTTCTAATATGCATATGTTCTTATTTAGCATTTCTCTTGTTAGGGTGATATTATGGGCTTCTCTCATGTGATTTTTAAGGGCACCTGTCTGAAGCTGACAGGCTAAACGCCTCATAAGCTTGGTCGACATCAAACCTTTGTACTTAGATTGAAGATTAAATCCTACATGGGGGACAAGTGCACATATATACCACATTCTGCTGCAGCAAATGACACCCAGCTGCTTTGGGCTATTTTTAATGGGGAGGTCAGTGGTCTTCATTCAGTAGTATATAATGATGTTTATGTTTTGGTTATGGGTTGTACTTTTTACTTATTTACGGACTATTTCTGTCATTATTCTTTACTCATTCTTGTGCATGGCGGATTTGTAATATAATTTAGTGGAGGTGATGTGGTTTCTGGTTTTGGTTCAGGATTGCACTTCTGGTCCAATTGGCGTCTTGTAGTGGTGTTGATGTCATGGTTTATAGCCATTCTTTACCAATACATAGTTACCCTTTCAAACTTCTTACTCACTGCTCCTTTCAGAGCAGTGGGTAAGGGCTGGACGACTATATGCTTTGAAAAAAGGACGGCTTTATATCTTTGGGACCTCTCCTACCCTTCAGGCATAATCCTATGTTTGTAGGCTTGGTATATATGCTGGTACTTGCTTCTGAGATGCTTCTGTGTTTGTTATGAACACATCCAGGAACAGCAGACTGTTATTGTCACTATTCTCATAGGTGAAACAAAGTCCTGACTTTCTCTCCAGAGTGTTTTTTGGATCAATTAGTTCTTCTCGGTCTTTTACTATTACAAATATGTCATCGACATAAAGGCAATAAGGAGCAACGGTTTGTGTCTCATATTGAAAACTCTGTCCTCGATGGTGCCCATGTACAAGTTAGCAAAAAGCACTGATGGGGGAGGAGCCCATTACTACTGTTTCCTTGCTGGCTGATGATAGGAGCTGCGTTGTTCATGTTTCGAGTAGATTCATCAGGTGTGACTCCAGTATGTCTAATTTGGGGGTGCTCTCGTCTGTGTATACTCTGTCCAGGATCATTGTACGGTGGTGTCGACCGGGTCGTTGGTAAATAAAGATTCGACGTCCATTGAAGCAATAATTCCTTCGGGCTGTGTAGTCCTGGTTATCTATTGGAAATCTGCTAATGATTGAAGTCTACAGTTGCGTGGAGAGTATGGAGCTAGGAGTTCGTTTAGTCTTTAGAAAAGGCGGAAGGTTGGAGGTGGTATCAACCCCAACCTTACCAGCACTATACTACTCCAGGCCGTCCCGACCACACTCCTAGTACTGTCAGCAAAAGATGCCGATACCGGCCAAGGAACATTATGGGACATCGGAGGAGACGTGACAGCGAACATAATGAGGCAACGAAGGGGGAAGGACGTGACAGGTAACCTAATGAGACAATTGAGCAGCCTTGACGGGGAACATAATGGAACATAATGAGACAACGGAGGGGGGGGGGGACGTGACGGAGAACATAATGAGACAACGGAGGGGGGGACGTGACAGGGGGAACATAATGAGACAACGGAGGACGTGATAGGAAATATATTGAGACAACGAAGGGGGACATGACAGGGAACTGTTATGACCACACACATATGTATGATGTGTTCAAACCATATAGTAAAATAATAGTGTTATTTCTTATATTTGTATTCTTATATTTTTATATCTGTACTCTCATGTTGATGTTACGCTAGCAGAAGCTAAATAATAATTGTGTATATATATAGTAGTATGAAGAATTAGATATACCTGAGGTATGACTAGGGATATACGGTAATGTAAGTGGTGAACACCGGTCAACCAGATAACTACTGATAATGCTCCTAATTCCCCCCCCCCCCCACACCCCTTGGCGAGACGTCTTTTTTTTTATTAAAATATGAGGTACATCTGCATTAGTGCAGCTACCCTAGACTATATGAAGTGGAGTACAGTGTGTCAAAAAAGCTAACTAGGTGATGCTAAAAAATCCCCATCACACAGCATGGTTAGTCATACAGAGGCATGTGATAAGCAGTCTGCACTGGCAGACTCCGGATGCATTTTGAGGATATCATCAACACAAGATTGAATAAGGTAGCAGTGGTAATACAAGTCCCCATCTCGCAGGATGGTTAGTCATACAGTGCCATGTGTTTAGTAGCCTGCACTGGCAAATTTTGGGTACACTGTGAGGATATCTTCAAGAATACGAGAGTGAATAAAGTAATTGCAAAGCTCCAGGTACCTCATGCCAACTGGTCTGAAAGGTCTAATAACTGGGCATTCAGTGATGTAGTGCGGGAGATCGTGCCGTAGTTCCTGCTCACAGAGTTTGCAACTGGAGTGCTCAGGATTGGGAGATCCGTCACCTGCAGCCATCTGCCACAGGTAACGGTAACCCAACCTGATCCTTGCAACCACTGTGTCGCACAGTCTAGTGGACGTTTTGTGCTGCCCATAGATGTAGGTTTCAGATCTGAACAAATCATAGCTTTTTATACTAGTACTTTCAGGTCGTTGGGAGTCAGTAAGTTCTTTCCTATCAGATCTGAATGTTTGGACCAATAGCAGTCTCCGTGGTGTAGTGGTAAGACACTCGCCTGGCGTTCCGCGAGCGCTATGTCATGGGTTCGTATCCTGGCCGGGGAGGATTTACTGGGCGCAATTCCTTAACTGTAGCCTTTGTTTAACGCAACAGTAAAATGTGTACTTGGATGAAAAAACGATTCTTCGCGGCGGGGATCGTATTCCAGGGACCTGCCCGAAACGCTACGCGTACTAGTGGCTGTACAAGAATGTAACAACTCTTGTATATATCTCAAAAAAAAAAAATACAGTTTTTACAACAGAGATGGTGATACCTAGATCTAATTCAACTTCAAACTTGTTACACGCTAATTTGGCTGCAATGTCTGTCTCATTATGATGGGTTATATTTATGTGTGAAGGGATCCATACAAAGGAAATTCGAGACCCTTTACTCTGTGCATCAATTAGGTCATTTATAATTGGGAGTATGAGGTTCTTGCTATCGTTCTTCCAAGAGAAGTTTTCGATTGCTTGAAGAGCAGACTTTGAATCACAGAATATTATTCCTCCTCCAATGTTTTTTAATGTACTGGTAGCTAAGTGTAATGCTGCTAGTTCTGCTTGTGTGGAGGTCAGCCAGTTGTTTAACCTGACACTGACAGTCTTTGTGCAAATATTATTTCTATAAAACCTACATGCCGCTGCAGTCCGTCCAGTAGAGGATTGGACTGAGCCGTCGGTGTAGACACAGTGCTCGTGAGATCTTAAACTCTCGATGGAGGAGGCAATTGTTTCAAGAGTGACAGCTTTAAGAGCAAGATTCTCATTATCTTTCTTGGTGACAGGTGTGTATGATACTTGAATGGTGGGGTACAGATAAAGAGGAATATCAGAGACAGGTAGATTGCACTTAAAAGGAATGTTAAGTTTAATGAGATCGTAAGCATTGTTGCTTAGCCAATTATCATAAAAGGAGTAAGTTGGTATGTCGGCACCAGTCAAAAGGGTGTTAACAGCACTAAATAATTTGTCTCTGAGCAATGCAAGACATGTAGGGTCTCTCATGACTTTAAGGCAAAATGTGGTGTTGACATGCATTATTCTCTCTAGCATGGTTGGAAGCTTCAGTTCTTCCAGCATGTTGATGATTCTTGTGCATCTTGGAGCACCAAGAATTTTCCTCATGGCCTCATTCTGTACTACTTCAAGTTTGTCCAACACAGAGGAGGGGAAATTAATTAAGTGCAAAGCATTATAATCAACGAGAGACCTAACGAACATCATATAGAATAGTCTAGCATATTTAATAGTGATACCAATATTCTTACCAGTAAGTGTTCTCAATGGTTCTTTTAACCTACGGTGTAGATCATTTACAACGTCACTGTTAATACCAACTCCAAGGTATTTGTGCTGCTTACACGTTTCAATGTTCAGGTTGTTGACCTTGAAAGTTATAGGGACATGAGTTTTCTCTTGGGGATGGAGAACTCTGGATTTAGTTATAGATATAACAAGACCACATTCAATGCTTTTAGCAGCGAATGAATCAAGTAGAGCTTGCAGTCTAGTTTGGAAATTTGCAACAATGCATATATCATCGGCATAACAAATGACGGCTTCGTCAGGTAGTGTGGGAATATCAATTGTTAATTTATGCATCAGAACATTGAACAGTGTAGGACTTAGCACTCTACCCTGGGGTGTACCCAACTCAAAGGGTGCACAAAGTTTACTTTTGACCCCCTTGAAAAGGACTGAGGCGGTTCTGTTACTTAGGTAACCCCTGAGCCATGTCGCAGACGAGTGTTACCATATGTAAGAGAATAGACTTCCTTACGTGATTGTATATAAACCATGTTATATTCTAATGTACCTTGAGTTTTCTGTGTATTCTCCTGTGGAGATTATTGTATATTATAATAAGCACTTAGTAATGTGCGACGTAGAAGTTACAATTGGGTTTTTGAGCTTCTGTTATGTGAGAGGGGTGACTTGCCATGTTGGCAGCACAGTCGTTCTCAGCCGGCTAAGCTCTTGGTAAGTCATTACTCACCCGATTTCCTACATAGGAGGACGTGTAGACGTCCAGCTGTAAGTTGTGTTATATACTGTTGTTTTTTATTACACAGGTATAGATAGGAGTAATGATTTTTGTGTAAATGGATAAGACTACCGCAGTTTACCGAGATATATCAGCTGTGTTAGGTGGTAGGTGTTTTAGTGTTGAGATGGGTATTTGAGGATCGTAGAGGCTTGTTATTGTGTTATAGTATTTTACTGAATACTCACCCACTACTTATTTATGTATAACACCTCCAACCTGTTACTTGGGTTAGTGTACCACTGCGCCGGGTTGGAGCCTGGTGTCAGCTAGTCCTAAGTATTAGCCGTTACAGATTTTGATTGCTGTGTTTTAAATTCTTGAAGTTCATTGATGTGAATAATTGAGCTGTGTGTTGAAGTTCCTTGTTCTGATTATAGTATTAGTTGTATACTAATGTATATCAGTTGTATATAGAGAATATTAGTTCTTAGTGTTTTACTGTGACCTGTTTATATGTCCCAGTAAACTGGCGTTGTTTTAACCAGCCTTTTACACTTTACCCCTAGACACTTATTGAAAACTGGCCAGGCTTTGGTTGGCCAGCGATGCTGTGGATCATGAGATCATGACAGGAACACAATGAGACAAAGGCGGGGACGTGACAAGGGTACACAATGAGACAACGGAGGGGGAGGACGTGACAGTGAACATTAGGAACAGTGGAGTAACAATAAAGAGCATGTTGTAGAACATGTGTTCGCGCTGAGCCCCAAATGTTGAACAAGACACACAGCATGTACAGCTTACCAGCACTACACCACCTCCGGGTCGTCCCAACGACTCTCCTGGTGTTGTCAGGTTAAGATGACGACTCTCCTGGTGTTGTCAGCTTAAGATGACGATTCTCCTGGTGTTGTCAGCTTAAGATGGTATCAAGAAACTAATTCAACTTTAACAGACATTTGACTCACCAGCTTCAGTTCTTCCTTGATTGTTTGCTCGAACTTGAACATTGGAAGTTTAAGGATGACTTTCTGTGTTCTGAGTTTGGTGAGAGCATCCGCGAAAGTGTTGTGTGAGAGGCGTCGCAACATGGCATCCAGGGGAGTACTGGCGTCGTCGCCTGCCGTGGTGTAAGGCAGGAACACCAACATGGACGCCGCCTTCCCCTTGTACGGCATCTCCAGCACCGTCGCTCCCAGCTGACTCGAGTCTCCTGCGTCAAACAAACAACTGGTGTTCAGACTGTCCGCCACATCGTGCTAGCATCACGATGCTAGCACGATGATGCTAGCACGATGGTATTATCTTCACAAATAATTAGGAAATAAAGTAAATATTTAACATTAAATAACAGGAAGGTCTGTCAGAAACAGAACTGCTTTCAGGTCTTCACACAACAGGATGGGGTACCAAGTGTGCAAAATAAATACTGGTTGCATGGTAAGCATTGCAGATGAGGAAAAGAAAAAGCCAGAGGGAAATAGACGCGACAAAAAACTATCAGAAACCCGCAGAAGAATTTTGTTATCAGCTAACTAAATTTTTCAAAAAGATTACATGAGACAAGAGATCTCACAAAAATCTGGAAAGAGACAAAAGATGTGTGTAAATGGAAATAGGCGAGAAACGTCATGTTATAGACATTGTGAATCATCAGTCCCTTATAAGATCCAACTCATTCAGTTGGAACCTATCATCTTAAAAAGAACGTCGCATTTGGCCGTTTGCCCGTATGGCCGAATATGGACGTAATTTGAAAATGAAAAAAATTGAAAATAAATATGGGATTTTTTTTTTCAACAACAGTAAGTTAAGAGTCCTCTGATAGGTTAGGTGGGCAGGAAATTCTCATAAAGTTTCAAAACGGTATGAAAAACGTTTATGGAAAGTTACCTCTTATAAGCTTGCCGAGTAAGCCGGACAACTCAGACAGAAAACGGAACAGTACGTCACTTTTGTGAGTCGATTTCATTTCAAATTACGTCCAAATTTGGCCATAGCGCGCTTACGAGCCAAAAGCGATGTTATTTTTAAGAGGACGGGTAGCACACACACCTATATTGGCCCTGGCTTTAACTGATATATATATTAGTAGAGCACATATAGGTAAGTTGCAACGGATATAAGAATATATCATCCATTTTCTTACCCTTTAAAGTTGGAAGATGGCGAGGAATCTTTTGGATAAGTGACCTCCCTCATGTGCCTTATCAGGTGACTGGTGCGTGTGGTGTATCAATTCCCTTATGTGTCTCACCAGGTGACTGGTGTGTGAGATGTATCAACTCCCTCATGTGTCTCATCAGGTGACTGCTGTGTGTGGTGTATTAACTCCCATATGTGTCTCACCAAGTGACTGGTGTGTGTGGTGTATCAACTCTCTCATGTGTCTCACAGATGACTGGAGTGTGTGGTGTATACACTCCCTCATGTGTCTCATCAGGTGACTGGTGTTTGTGTGATGTATCAACTCCCTTATGTGTCTCATCAGGTGATTGGTGTGTGTCTTGTATATACACTCATGTGTCACACCAGGTGACTAGTGTGTGTGATGTATCAACTCTCTCATGTGTCTCATCAGGTGACTTGTGTGTGTGGTGAATACACTCCATCATGTGTCTCATCAGGTGATTGGTGTGTGTGTGTGTGTGGTGTATTCACTCCCTCATGTGTCTCACCACGTGACTGGTGAGTGTGATGTATCAACTTCCTCATGTTTCATTAGGTGACTGGTGAGTGTGATGTATCAACTTCCTCATGTTTCATTAGGTGACTGGTGCTTGTGTGATGTATCAACTCCTTTATGTGTCTCATCAGGTGACTGTGTGTGTGTGTTGTGTATACATTCCCTCATGTGTCTCATCAGGTGACTGGTGTGTGTGATGTATCAACTCTCTCATGTGTCTCATCAGGTGACTGGTGTGTGTGGTGAATACACTCCATCATGTGTCTCATCAGGTGACTGGTGTGTGTGTGTGGTGTATACACTCCCTCATGTGTCTCACCACGTGACTGGTGCGTGTGATGTATCAACTTCCTCATGTCTCATCAGGTGACTGGTGCTTGTGTGATGTATCAACTCCTTTACGTGTCTCATGAGGGGACTGGTGCGTGTGTTGTATCAACTCCCTTATGTGACTCACCAGGTGACTGATGTGTGTGGTGTATCAATTCCCTTATGTGTCTCACCTAGTGACTGGTGTGTGAGATGTATCAACTCCCTCATGTGTCTCACCAGGTGACTGGTGTGTGTTGTGTATCAACATCCTCATGTGTCGCATCAGGTGACAGGTGTGTGTGGTGTATCAACTCCCTCATGTGTCTCACCAGGTGACTGGTGTGTGTTGTGTATCGACTCCCTTATGTGTCTCACCAGGTGACTGGTGTGTGTGGTGTATCAACTCTCTTATGTGTCTCACTAGGTGACTGGTGTGTGTAGTGTATCAACTCCCTCATATATCTCATTAGGTGACTGGTGTGTGTAGTGTAACATCTCCCTTATGTGTCTCACCAGGTGACTGGTGTCTGTGGTGTATCAACTCCCTTATGTGTCTCACTAGGTGACTGGTGTGTGAGGTGTATCAACTCATGTGTCTCATCAGGTGACTGGTGTGTGTGGTGTATCAACTCCCTCATGTGTCTCATCAGGTGACTGGTGTGTGTGTAATGTATTAACTCTCTCATGTGTCTCCTCAGGTGACTGGTTTGTGTGGTGTATCAACTCCCTTATGTGTCTCATCATGTGACTGGTGCGTGTTGTATATCAACTCCGTTATGTGTTTCATCAGGTGACTGGTGCGTGTGTGGCGTATACACACCCTCATGTGTCTCATCAGGTGACTGGTGTGTGTGATATATTAACTCACTCATGTGTCTGATCAGGTGACTGGTGTGTGTGTGATGTATCAACTCCCTCATGTGTCTC
>WNGS01162211.1:11572-23088 GCA_020271785.1 Procambarus virginalis
ACTCCCTTATGTGTCTCATCAGGTGACTTGTGTGTGTGATGTATCAACTGCCACATGTGTCTCATCAAGTGACTGGTGTTTATGTGATGTATCAATTCCCTCATGTGTCTCATCAGGTGTCTGATGAGTGTGTGTGGTTTATACACTCCCTCATGTGTCTCACCAGGTGACTTGTGTGTGTGATGTATCAACTCTCTCATGTGTCTCATTAGATGACTGGTGTGTTTGGTGTATACACTCCCTCATATGTCACATCAGGTGACTGGTGTGTGTGATGTATCAACTGCCTCTTGTCTCATCAGGTGACTGGTGTTTGTGTGATGTATCAACTCCCTTATGTGTTTCATCAGGTGATTGGTGTGTGTGTTGTATACACTCCTTCATGTGTCTCATCAAGTGACAGGTGTGTGTGTGTTATGTATCAACTCCCTCATGTGTCTCATTAGGTGACTGGTTTGTGTGTGGTGTATACACTCCTTCATGTGTCTCATCAGGTGACTGGTGTGTGTGCTGTATCAACTCCGTTATGTGTCTCACCAGGTGACTGGTGTGTGTGATGCATCAACTCCCGCACGAGTCTCACCATGTGACTGGTGTGTTTGTGGTGTATCAACTCCCTTATGTGTCTCATCATGTGACTGGTGCATGTTGTATATCAACTCCGTTATGTGTTTCATCAGGTGACTGGTGCGTGTGTGGCGTATACACCCCCTCATGTGTCTCATCAGGTGAATGGTGCGTGTTGTGTATCAACTTCCTCATGTGTTGTATCAGGTGATAGGTGTGTGTGGTGTATCAACTCCCTCATGTGTCTCACCAGGTGACCGGTATGTGCTGTGTATCGACTCCCTCATATATCTCATTAGGTGACTGGTGTGTTTAGTGTATCAACTCCCTTATGTGTCTCACCAGGTGGTTGGTGTGTGTGGTGTATTAACTCCCTTATGTGTCTCACTAGGTGACTGGTGTGTGAGGTGTATCAACTCATGTGTCTCATCAAGTGTCTGGTGTGTGTGGTGTATCAACTCCCTCATGTGTCTCATCAGGTGGATGGTGTAGGTGACGTATTAACTCCCTCATGTGTCTCATCAGGTGACGGCTGTGTGTGTGATGTATCAACTCCCTCATGTTTCTCATCAGGTGAGTGGTGCGTGTTGTGTATCAACTCCGTTATGTGTCTCACCAGGTGACTGGTGTGTTTGTGGTGTATCAACTCCCTCATGTGTCTCACCAGGTGACTGGTATATGTGATGTGTCAACTCCCTCATGTGTCTCATCAGGAGACTGGTGCGTTTGGTGAATCAACTCCCTCATGTGTCTCATCAGGTGACTGGTGCGTGTGATGTGCCAACTCCCTAATGTGTCTCATCAGGGGACTGGTGTAAGTGTAATGTATTTACTCCCATATGTGTATCATCAGGTGACTGGTGTGTGTGGTGTATCAACTGCGTTATGTGTCTCACCAGGTGACTGGTGTGTGATGAATCAACTCCCGCATGAGTCTCACCAGGTGACTGGTGTGTTTGTGGTGTATCAACTCCCTTATGTGTCTCATCATGTGACTGGTGCGTGTTGTATATCAACTCCGTTATGTGTTTCATCAGGTGACTGGTGCGTGTGTGGCGTATACACACCCTCATGTGTCTCATCAGGTGACTGGTGTCTGTGATGAATTAACTCACTCATGTGTCTCCTCACACACTGGTGTCTGTGTGATGTTTCAACTCCCTCATGTGTCTCATCAGGTGAATGGTGCGTGTTGTGTATCAACTCCGTTATGTGTCTCACCAGGTGACTGGTGTGTATGTGGTGTATCAACTCCTTTATGTTTTTCATAAGGTGATTGGTGCACTTGGTGCATCAACTCCCTCATGTGTCTCACCAGGTGACTGGAATATGTGATGTATCAACTCACTCATGTGTCTCATCAGGTGACTGGTATGTGTGGTGTATACACTCCCTCATGTGTCTCATCAGGTGACTGGTGCGTGTGGTGTATCAAGTCCCACATGCGTCGTATCAGGTGACTGGTGTTTGTGTGATATATCAACTCCCTAATGTGTGTAATCATGTGACTGGTGTGTGTGATGTATCAACTCCCACATGTGTCTCATCAGGTGACTAGTGATTGTGTGATGTTTCAAATCCCTCATGTGTCTCATCAGGTGACTGGTGTGTGTGTGTGGTATATACACTCCCTCATGTGTCTCACCAGGTGACTTGCGTGTATGATGTATCAACTCTCTCATGTGTCTCATCAGGTGACTGGAGTGTGTGGTGAATACACTCCCTCATGTGTCATATCAGGTGAGTGTTGTGTGTGATGTATTAACTGCCTCTTGTCTCATCAGGTGAATGGTGTTTGTTTAGTGTATCATCTCCCTTATGTGTCTTATCAAGTGATTGGTGTGTGTGTTATTTATACACTCATGTGTCTCACCAGGTGACTGATGTGTATTATATATCAACTCTCTCATGTGTCTCATCAGGTGACTGGTGTGAGTGGTGTATACACTCCATCATGTGTCTCATCTGGTGCCTGGTGTGTGTGTGGTGCATCAACTCCCTTATGTGTCTCATCAGGTGACTGGTGTGTGTGTGTGGTGTATACACTCCCTCATGTGTCTCACCAGGTGACTGATGAATGTGATGTATCAACTTTCTCATGTCTCATCTGGTGACTAGTGCTTGTGTGACGTATCAACTCCTTTATGTGTCTCATCAGGTGACTTGTGTGTGTGTTGTGTATACACTCCCTCATCTGTTTCACCAGGTGACTGCTGTATGTGATGTATCAACTCTCTCATATGTCTCATCAGGTGACTGGTGGGTGTGGGGTATACACTCCCTCATGTGTCTCATGAGGTGACTGGTGCGTGTGGTGTATCAACTCCCTTATGTGTCTCACCTGGTGACTGGTGTGTGAGATGTATCAACTCCCTCATGTGTCTCGTTAGGTGACTGCTGTGTGTGGTGTATCAACTCCATTATGTGTCTCACCAGGTGAATGGTGTGTGTTGTGTATCAATTTCCTCATGTGTCGCATCAGGTGACAGATGTGTGGTGTATAAACTCCCTCATGTGTCTCACCAGGTGACTGGTGTGTGTTGTGTATCAACTCCTTCATATATCTCATTAGGTGACTGGTGTGTGTAGTGTATCAACTCCCTTATGTGTCTCACCAGGTGACTGGTGTGTGTGGTGTATCAACTCCTTTATGTGTCTCACCAGGTGAATTGTGTGTGAGGTGTATCAACTCATGTGTCTCATCAGGTGACAGGTGTGTGTGTGATGTATCAACCCCCTCATGTGTCTCATCAGCTGACTGATTTGTGTGTGGTGTATACACTCCTTCATGTGTCTCATCAGGTTACTGGTGCGTGTGATGTATCAACTCCCTCATGTGTCTCATCAGGTGACTCGTGTTTGTGTAATGTATTAACACCCTCATGTGTTTTATCAGGTGATTGGTGTGTGTGGTGTTTCAACTCCGTTATGTGTCTCACTAGGTGACTGGTGTTTGTGATGCATCAACTCCCGCATGAGTCTCACCAGGTGACTGGTGTGTGTGTGTGTGGTGTATCAACTCCCTTATGTGTCTCATCATGTGACTGGTGCGTGTTGTATATCAACTCTGTTTTGTGTTTCATCAGGTGACTGGTGCTTGTGTGGCGTATACACACCCTCATGTGTCTCATCAGATGACTGGTGTGTTTGGTGTATACACTCTCTCATATGTCACATCAGGTGACTGGTGTGTGTGATGTGTCAACTGCCTCTTGTCTCATCAGGTGACTGGTGTGTGCGTGATGTATCAACTCCCTTATGTGTCTCATCAGGTGATTTTTGTGTGTGTTGTGTATACACTCATGTGTATCACCAGGTGACTGGTGTGTGTGATGTATTAACTATCTCATGTGTCTCATCAGGTGACAGGTGTGTGCGTGATGTATCAACTCCCTCATGTGTCTCATCAGGTGACTGATGTGTGTGTGGTGTATACACTCCTTCATGTGTCTCATCAGGTTACTGGTGCGTGTGATGTATCAACTCCGTCATGTGTCTCATCAGGTGACTGGTGTTTGTGTAATATATTAACATCCTCATGTGTTTTATCAGGTGACTGGTGTGTGTGTGGTGTATCAACTCCGTTATGTGTCTCACCAGGTGACTTGTGTTTGTGATGCATCAACTCCCGCATGAGTCTCACCAGGTGACTGGTGTGTGTGTGTGGTGTATCAACTCCCATATGTGTCTCATCATGTGACTGGTGCGTGTTGTATATCAACTCTGTTATGAGATTCATCAGGTGACTGGTGCTTGTGTGGCGTATACACACCCTCATGTGTCTCATCAGGTGACTGGTGTGTGTGGTGTATTAACTCACGCATGTGTCTCATCAGGTGAATGGTGCGTGTTGTGTATAAACTCCGTTATGTGTCTCATAAGGGGACTGGTGCGTGTGGTGTATCAACTCCCTCATGTGTCTCACCAGGTGACTGGTTTATGTGATATATCAACTCCCTCATGTGTCTCATCAGGTGACTGGTGTGTGTAGTGTATACACTCCCTCATGTGTCTCATCAGGTGACTGGTGAATGCGGTGTATCAACTCCCACATGTGTCTCATCAGGTGACTGGCGTTTGTGTGATGTATCAACTCCCTCATGTGTCTCATCAGTTAACTGGTGTGTGTGTGTGGTGTATGCACTTCCTCATGTGTTTCATCATGAGACTGGTGTGTGTGGTGTATACACTCCCTTATGTGTCTCATCAGGTGACTGGTGTGTGTGATATATCAACTCCCACATGTGTCTCATCAGGTGACTGGTGTTTGTGTGATGTATCAACTCCCTGAAGTGTCTCATCAGGTGACTGGTGTGTGTGTGTGGTGTATACACTCCCTCACGTGTCTCACCAGGTGACTGGTGTGTGTAGTGTATACACACCCTCATGTGTCACATCAGGTGACTGGTGTGTGTGATGTATCAACTGCCTCTTGTCTAATCAGGTGACTGGTGTTTTTTGTGATGTATCAACTCCCTTATGTGTCTCATCAGGTGATTGGTGTGTGTGTTGTGTATACACTCATGTGTCTCACCAGGTGACTGGCGTGTGTGATGTATCAACTCTCTCATGTGTCTCACTAGGTGATTGGTGAGTGTGATGTATCAACTTTCTCATTTCTCATCAGGTGACTGGTGCTATTGTGATTCATCAACTCCTTTATGTGTCGCATCATGTGACTGGTGTGAGTGTTGTGTATACACTCCCTCATGTGTCTCACCAGGTGATTGGTGTATGTGATGTATCAACTCTGTCATGTGTCTCATCAGGTGACTAGTGTGTGTGGTGTATACACTCCCTCATGTGTCTCATGAGGTGACTGGTGCGTGTGGTGTATCAACTCCCGTATGTGTCTCACCTGGTGACTGATGTGTGTGGTGTATCAATTCCCTTATGTGTCTCACCTGGTGACTGGTGTGTGAGATGTATCAACTCCCTCATGTGTCTCATTAGGTGACTGCTGTGTGTGGTGTATCAACTTCGTTATGTGTCTCAACAGGTGAATGGTGTGTTGTGAATCAACTCTATCATGTGTCTCATGAGGTGACTGGTGTGTGTGTGGTGTATACACTCCCTTATGTGTCTCATGAGGTGACTGGTGTGTGTGGTGTATCAAATCCGTTATGTGTCTCACCAGGTGACTGGTGTGTGTTGTGTATCAACTCTCTCATATATCTCATTAGGTGACTGGTGTGTGTAGTGTGTCAACTCTCTTAAGTGTCTCACCAGGTGACTGGTGTGTGTGGTGTATCAACTTCCTTATTTGTCTCAGCAGGTGACTGGTGTGTGAGGTGTACCAACTCATGTGTCGCATCAGGTGACTGGTGTGTGTGTTGCGTATACACTCCCTTATGTGTCTCATCAGTCGACTGGTATGTGTGATGTATTAACTCCCTCATGTGTCTCATCAGGTGACTGGTATGTGTGTGATGTATCAACTCCCACATGTTTCTCATCAGGTGACTGGTGTGTGTGGTGTATCAACTCCGTTATGTGTCTCACCAGGTGACTGGTGTGTGTGATGCATAAACTCCCGCATGTGTCACACCAGGTGACTGGTATATGTGTGATGTATTAACTCCCTCATGTGTCTCATCAAGTGACTGGTGTGTGTGGTGTATACACTCCCTCATGTGTCTCATCAGGTGACTGGTGCATGTGGTGTATCAACTCCCACATCTGTCTCATCAGGAGACTAGTGTTTGTGTGATGTTTCAACTCCGTCATGTGTCTCATCAGGTGACTGGTGTGTGTGTGTGTAGTGTATACACTCCCTCATGTGTCTCACCAGGTGACTGGTGTTTGTGGTGTATACACTCCCTTATGTGTCTCATCAGGTTACTGGTGTGTGTGATGTATCAACTCCCACATGTGTCTCATCAGGTGACTGGTGTTTGTTTGATGTATCAACTCCCTCATGTGTCTCATCAGGTGACTGGTGTGTGTGTGTGTGGTGTATACACTCCCTCATGTGTCTCACCAGGTGACTTGTGTGTGTGATGTATCAATTCACTTATGTGTCTCATCAGGTGATTGGTGTGTGTGTTGTGTATACACTCATGTGTCTAACCAGGTGACTGGTGTGTGTGATGAATCAACTCTCTCATGTGTCTCATCAGGAGACTGGTGTGTGTGTGGTGTATGCACTCCATCATGTGTTTCATCAGGTGGCTGGTGTGTGTGGTGCATCAACTCCCTCATGTGTTTCATCAGGTGACTGGTGTGTGTGTGGTATAAACACCCCCTCACGTGTCTCACCAGGTGACTGGTGAGTGTGATGTATCAACTTCCTCATGTCTCATCAGGTGACTGGTGCTTGTGTGATGTATCAACTTCTTTATGTGTCTCATCAGGTGACTTTTGTGTGTGTTGTGGATACACTCCCTCATGTGTCTCACTAGGTGACTGGTGTATATGATGTATCAACTCTCTCATGTGTCTCATCAGGTGACTGGTGGGTGTGGTGTATACACTCCCTTATGTGTCTCACCAGGTGACTGATGTGTGTGGTGTATCAATTCCCTTATATGTCTCACCTGGTGACTGGTGTTTAAGATGTATGAACTCCCTCATGTGTCTCATCAGGTGACTACTGTGTGTGTGGTGTATCAACTCCGTTATGTGTCTCACCAGGTGACAGTTGTGTGTGGTGTATCAACTCCCTCATGTGTCTCACCAGGTACTGGTGTGTGTTGTGTATCAACTCCCTCATATATCTCATTAGGTGAGTGGTGTGTGTAGAGTATCAACTCCCTTATGTGTCTCACCTGGTGACTGATGTGTGTGGTGTATCAGTTCCCTTATGTGTCTCACCAGGTGACTGGTGTGTGAGGTGTATCAACTCATGTGTCTCATCAGGTGACTGGTGTGTGTGGTGTATCAACTCCCTCATGTGTCTCATCAGGTGACTGGTGTGTGTGTCACGTATACACTCCCTTATGTGTCTCATCAGTCGACTGGTGTGTGTGATGTATTAACTCCCTCATGTGTCTCATCAGGTGACTGGTGTGTGTGTGCTGTATCAACTCCCTCATGGTTCTCATAAGGTGACTGGTGTGTGTCTGGTGTATACACTTTTTCATGTCTCATCAGGTGACTGGTGCGTGTGATATATCAACTCCCTTCATGTTTCTCATCAAGTCACTGGTGTGTGTGTGTGATGTATCAATACCCTCATGTGTCTCATCAGGTTACTGGTGTGTCTCATGTATCAACTCCGTTATGTGTCTCACCAGGTGATTGGTGTTTGTTTGGTGTATCAACTCTCTTATGTGTCTCATCATGTGACTGGTGCGTGTTGTATATCATCTCCGTTATGTGTTTCATCAGGTGACTGGTGCGTGTGTTTCGTATACACACGTATTGTGTCTCATCAGGTGACTGGTGTGTGTGTGATGTATCAACTCACTCATGTGTCTTATCGGGTGAATGATGCGTGTTTTGTATCAACTCCGTTATGTGTCTCACCAGGTGACTGGTGTGTGTGTGGTGTATCAACTCCCTTATGTGTCTCATCAGGTGACTGATGTGTGTGATGTATCAACTCCCACATGTGTCTCATCAGGTGACTGGTGTTTGTGTGATGTATCAACCCCCTCATGAGTCTTATCAGGTGACTGGTGTGTGTGTGTGGTGACAGCACTCCCTCATGTGTCTCACTAGGTGACTTGTGTGTGTGATGTATCAACTCTCTCATGTTTCTCATCAGGTGACTTGTGTGTGTGGTGTATACACTCCCTCATGTGTCTCATCAGATGACTGATGTGTGTGATGTATCAACTCCCACATGTGTCTCATCAGGTGACTGGTGTGTGTGATGTATCAACTCTCTCATGTGTCTTATCAGGTGACTGGTGTGTGTGTGTGGTGCATCAACTTCCTCATGTGTCGCATCAGGTGACTGGTGTGTGTGTGGTGTATACACTCTCTCTTGTGTCTCACCAGGTGACTGGTGAGTGTGATGTATCAACTTCCTCATGTCTCATCAGGTGACTGGTTCTTGTTTGATGTATCAACTCCCTTATGTGTCTCATCAGGTGACTGGTGTGTGTGTTGTGTATACACTTCCTCATGTGTCACATCAGGAGACTGGTGTGAGTGATGTGTATCAACTGACTCTTGTCTCATCAGGTGACTATGTGTTTGTGTGATGTATCAACTCCTTTATGTGTCTCATCAGGTGATTGTTGTGTGTGTGTTTTGTATACACTCATGTGTCTCACCAGGTGACTGGTGTGTGTGATGTATCAACTCCCTCATGTGTCTCACCAGGTGACTGGTATATGTGATTTATCAACTCCCTCATGTGTCTTATCAGGTGACTGGTGTGTGTGGTGTATACACTCCCTCATGTGTCTTATCAGGTGACTGGTGCGTGTGGTGTATCAACTCCCTCATATATCTCATTAGGTGACTGGTGTGTGTGTAGAGTATGAACTCCCTTATGTGTCTCACCAGGTGACTGATGTGTGTGGTGTATCAGTTCCCTTATGTGTCTCACCAGGTGACTGGTGTGTGAGGTGTATCAACTCATGTGTCTCATCAGGTGACTGGTGTGTGTGGTGGATCAACTCCCTCATGTGTCTCATCAGGTGACTGGTGTGTGTGTCACGTATACACTCCCTTATGTGTCTCATCAGTCGACTGGTGTGTGTGATGTATTAACTCCCTCATGTGTCTCATCAGGTGACTGGTGTGTGTGTGCTGTATCAACTCCCTCATGGTTCTCATAAGGTGACTGGTGTGTGTCTGGTGTATACACTTTTTCATGTGTCTCATCAGGTGACTGGTGCGTGTGATATATCAACTCCCTTCTTGTTTCTCATCAAGTGACTGGTGTGTGTGTGTGATGTATCAATACCCTCATGTGTCTCATCAGGTTACTGGTGTGTCTCATGTATCAACTCCGTTATGTGTCTCACCAGGTGATTGGTGTTTGTTTGGTGTATCAACTCTCTTATGTGTCTCATCATGTGACTGGTGCGTGTTGTATATCATCTCCGTTATGTGTTTCATCAGGTGACTGGTGCGTGTGTTTCGTATACACACGTATTGTGTCTCATCAGGTGACTGGTGTGTGTGTGATGTATCAACTCACTCATGTGTCTTATCGGGTGAATGATGCGTGTTTTGTATCAACTCCGTTATGTGTCTCACCAGGTGACTGGTGTGTGTGTGGTGTATCAACTCCCTTATGTGTCTCATCAGGTGACTGATGTGTGTGATGTATCAACTCCCACATGTGTCTCATCAGGTGACTGGTGTTTGTGTGATGTATCAACCCCCTCATGAGTCTTATCAGGTGACTGGTGTGTGTGTGTGTGGTGACAACACTCCCTCATGTGTCTCACTAGGTGACTTGTGTGTGTGATGTATCAACTCTCTCATGTTTCTCATCAGGTGACTTGTGTGTGTGGTGTATACACTCCCTCATGTGTCTCATCAGGTGACTGGTGTGTGTGTGTGGTGCATCAACTTCCTCATGTGTCGCATCAGGTGACTGGTGTGTGTGTGGTGTATACACTCTCTCTTGTGTCTCACCAGGTGACTGGTGAGTGTGATGTATCAACTTCCTCATGTCTCATCAGGTGACTGGTTCTTGTTTGATGTATCAACTCCCTTATGTGTCTCATCAGGTGACTGGTGTGTGTGTTGTGTATACACTTCCTCATGTGTCACATCAGGAGACTGGTGTGAGTGATGTGTATCAACTGACTCTTGTCTCATCAGGTGACTATGTGTTTGTGTGATGTATCAACTCCTTTATGTGTCTCATCAGGTGATTGTTGTGTGTGTGTTTTGTATACACTCATGTGTCTCACCAGGTGACTGGTGTGTGTGATGTATCAACTCCCTCATGTGTCTCACCAGGTGACTGGTATATGTGATGTATCAACTCCCTCATGTGTCTTATCAGGTGACTGGTGTGTGTGGTGTATACACTCCCTCATGTGTCTTATCAGGTGACTGGTGCGTGTGGTGTATCAACTCCCTCATATATCTCATTAGTTGACTGGTGTGTGTGTAGAGTATGAACTCCCTTATGTGTCTCACCAGGTGACTGATGTGTGTGGTGTATCAATTCCCTTATGTGTCTCACCAGGTGACTGGTGTGTGTCGTGTATCAACTCCCTCATGTTTCTCATCAGGTGATTTGTGTGTGTGTGTGATGTATCAACGCCCTCATGTGTCTCATCAGGTGACTGGTGTGTGTTGTGTATCAACTCCGTTATGTGTCTCACCGGGTGATTGGTGTTTGTTTGGTGTATCAACTCCCTTATGTGTCTCACCATGTGACACTTGCGTGTTGTATATCAACTCCGTTATGTGTTTCATCAGGTGACTGGTGCGTGTGTGTCGTATACACACGTTTTGTGTCTCATCAGGTGACTGGTGTGTGTGTGATGTATCAGCTCTCTCATGTGTCTTTTCGGGTGAATGGTGCGTGTTGTGTATCAACTCCGTTATGTGTCTCACCAGGTGACTGGTGTGTGTGTGGTGTATCAACTCCTTTATGTGTCTCATCAGGTGACTGGTGCGTGTGGTGTATCAACTCCCTCATGAGTCTCATCAGGTGACTGGTGTGTGTGGTGTATACACTCCCTCATGTGTCTCATCAGGTGACTGGTGCGTGTGGTGTATCAACTCCCTTATGTGTCTCATCAGGTGACTGGTGTGTGTGATGTATCAACTCCCACATGTATCTCATCAGGTGACTGGTGTTTGTGTGATGTATCAACTCCCTCATGTGTCTTATCAGGTGACTGGTGTGTGTGTGTGTGTGTGGTGTCAACACTCCCTCATGTGTCTCACTAGGTGACTTGTATGTGTGATGTATCAACTCTCTCATGTTTCTCACAGGTGACTTGTGTGTGTGGTGTATACACTCCCTCATGTGTCACATGAGGTGACTGGTGTGTGTGATGTATCAACTGCCTCTAATCTCATTA
>WNGS01162212.1:0-15563 GCA_020271785.1 Procambarus virginalis
GGCGCCCCCTCACCCCCTCCTTCCCCCCGCTCCTTAACCCTTCTTCCACTGCCCCTTCACCACCCTTATCCTGTCTGTTCACCACCGTATAACCCACAATGGGTGAACAATGAGAGTCCAAGTGGACGTTTGAAGCTGAAGTAAATTAAAGCAAGTGGACAGATTATGCGCAGAGTTCTCTCTATAATATAATCTAATATACCTGACCTCGTTTGTTGTATGTGGTTTGGCTGCCGGGGTTTGGGTCTGCCGGTTTGAGAGAAGCCGTAAGCCCCTCGCAGCATCCACCAACACCCACTAAACAGGAGCCAAACTTACGTGAGTGAAGAAGTAGTAGTAGACCTTGCCCCCGGCCTCAGCGTAGAGGTAGGCGAAGAGGTTGGTGGGACAGATGAAGTAGAAGTCTCCCACTACGTCAGCCACGGCCTTCTGGTTGATGTAGCCATCGTCCAGGTTGTCCCAGTCAGTGTACTGTTGAGGCGTCAGTGGTTAACACAGTGATAACGGTAAGTGTCGCCTCCTTCATCAAATATAAATGAACTAATGACCAATAATATATATATATATATATNATCGTTCACTCCAGTACGTTGTTATTTTACTGTGTAGATTTGGGACCTGGCCCTCCAGTATTTTCCACGTGTATATTATTTGGTATCTCTCTCGTCTCCTTTCTAGAGAGTACATTTGGAGAGCTTTGAGACGATTCCAATAATTTAGGTGTTTTATCTCGTCTATGCGTGCCGTATATGTTCTCTGTATTCCCTCTATTTCAGCAATCTCTCCTGCTCTGAAGGGGAAGTGAGTACTGAGCAGTATTCGAGACGGGACAACACAAGTGACTTGAAGAGTACAACCATTGTGATGGGATCCCTGGATTTGAAAGTTCTCGTAACCCATCCGATCATTTTTCTGGCTGATGCTATATTTGCTTGGTTATGCTCCCTAAACGTTAGATCGTCGGACATCATTATTCCCAAATCCTTGACATGCTGTTTTTCTACTATGGGAAGATTTGATTGTGTTTTGTACCCTTCATTATGTTTCAGATCTTCATTTTTGCCGTACCTGAGTACCTGAAATTTATCACTGTTAAACATCATATTATTTTCTGCTGCCCAATCGAAAACTTTGTTGACATCTGTTTGTAGTTTTTCAATGTCTTCAGCAGAGGTAATTTTCGTGCTGATTTTTGTGTCATCTGCGAAGGATGACACGAAGCTGTGACGTGTATTTTTGTACGCACCGTACATCACGGACACCAACACGCACGGTACATCACGGACACCTACACGCACGTTACATCACGGACACCAACACGTACGGTACATCACGGACACCTACACGTACGGTACATCACGGACACCTACACTCATGGTACATCACATACACCAACTCGCACGGTACATCACGTACACCAACACGTACGGTACATCACGTACACCTACACGCACGGTACATCACGGACACCTACACGCACGATACATCACGTACACCAACACGTACGGTACATCACGGACACCTACACGCACGGTACATCACGGACACCTACACGCATGGTACATCACGGACACCTACACGCATGGTACATCACGTACACCTACACGCACGGTACATCACGGTCACCAACACTCACGGTACATCACGGACACCAACACGCACGGTACATCACGGACACCAACACGCACGGTACATCACGTACACCAACACGCACGGTACATCACGGACACCAACACACACGGTACATCACGGACACCAACACGCACGGTACATCACGGACACCAACACGCACGGTACATCACGGACACCACACACGCACGGTACATCACGTACACCAACACGCACGGTACATCACGGACACCAACACGTACGGTACATCACGGACACCTTCACGCACGGTACATCACGTACACCAACACGCACGGTACATCACGTACACCAACACGCACGGTACATCACGGACACCAACACGTACGGTACATTACGGACACCAACACGTACCGTACATCACGGATACCAGCACGCACGGTACATCACGGACACCAACACGCACGGTACATCACGGACACCAACACGCACCGTACATCACGGACACCTACACGTACGGTACATCACGGACACCTACACGCACGGTACATCACGGACACCAACACGCACGGTACATCACGGACACCAACACGCACCGTACATCACGGACACCTACACGTACGGTACATCACGGACACCTACACGCATGGTACATCACGGACACCTACACGCACGGTACATCACGGAAACCTACACGCATGGTACATCACGTACACCTACACGCACGGTACATCACGGACACCAACACTCACGGTACATCACGGACACCAACACGCACGGTACATCACGGACACCAACACGCACGGTACATCACGTACACCAACACGCACGGTACATCACGGACACCAACACGCACGGTACATCACGTACACCTACACGCACGGTACATCACGGACACCAACACGCACGGTACATCACGTACACCTACACGCACGGTACATCACGGACACCTACACGTACGGTAAATCACGGACACCTACACGCACGGTACATCACGGACACCAACACGCACGGACACCTACACGCACGGTACATCACGGACACCTACACGTACGGTACATCACGGACACCACACGCACGGTACATCACGGACACCAACACGCACGGTACATCACGGACACCTACACGCACGGTACATCACGGATACCAACACGCACGGTACATCACGGACACCAACACGCACAGTACATCACGGACATTAACACGCACGGTACATCACGGACACAAACACGCACGGTACATCACGGACACCAACACGCACGGTACATCACGGACACCAACACGCACGGTACATCACGGACACCAACACGCACGGTACATCACGGACACCAACACGCACGGTACATCACGGATACCAACACGCACGGTACATCACGGACACCAACACGCACGGTACATCACGGACACCAACACGCACGGTACATCACGGACACCAACACGCACGGTACATCACGGACACCAACACGCACGGTACATCACGGACACCAACACGCACGGTA
Organism: Procambarus virginalis; assembly: GCA_020271785.1. NCBI lineage: Eukaryota > Metazoa > Arthropoda > Malacostraca > Decapoda > Cambaridae > Procambarus > Procambarus virginalis. Next base: position 3,087 of record WNGS01162212.1, read on the forward strand.
CATCACGGACACCAACACGCACGGTACATCACGGACACCAACACGCACGGTACATCACGGACACCAACACGCACGGTACATCACGGACACCAACACGCACGGACACCTACACGCACGGTACATCACGGATACCAACACGCACGGTACATCACGGACACCAACACGCACGGTACATCACGGACACCAACACGCACGGTACATCACGGACACCAACACGCACGGTACATCACGGACACCAACACGCACGGTACATCACGTACACCAACACGCACGGTACATCACGGATACCAACACGCACGGTACATCACGGACACCAACACGCACAGTACATCACGGACACCAACACGCACGGTACATCACGGACACCAACACGCACGGTACATCACGGACACCTACACGCACGGTACATCACGGACACCTACACGCACGGTACATCACGGACACCAACACGCACGGTACATCACGGACACCAACACGCACGGTACATCACGGACACCTACACGCACGGTTCATCACGGACACCAACACGCACGGTACATCACGGACACCAACACGCACGGACACCTACACGCACGGTACATCACGGACACCAACACGCACGGTACATCACGGACACCAACACGCACGGACACCAACACGCACGGTACATCACGGATACCAACACGCACGGTACATCACGGACACCAACACGCACGGTACATCACGGACACCAACACGCACGGTACATCACGGACACCAACACGCACGGTACATCACGGACACCAACACGCACGGTACATCACGGACACCAACACGCACGGTACATCACGTACACCAACACGCACGGTACATCACGGATACCAACACGCACGGTACATCACGGACACCAACACGCACAGTACATCACGGACACCAACACGCACGGTACATCACGGACACCAACACGCACGGTACATCACGGACACCTACACGCACGGTACATCACGGACACCTACACGCACGGTACATCACGGACACCAACACGCACGGTACATCACGGACACCAACACGCACGGCATCACGGACACCAACACGCACGGTACATCACGGACACCTACACGCACGGTACATCACGGATACCAACACGCACGGTACATCACGGACACCAACACGCACAGTACATCACGGACACCAACACGCACAGTACATCACGGACACCAACACGCACGGTACATCACGGACACCAACACGCACGGTACATCACGGACACCAACACGCACGGTACATCACGGACACCAACACACACGGTACATCACGGACACCAACACGCACGGTACATCACGGACACCAACACGCACGGTACATCACGGACACCAACACGCACGGTACATCACGGACACCAACACGCACGGTACATCACGGACACCAACACGCACGGTACATCACGGACACCAACACGCACGGTACATCACGGACACCAACACGCACGGTACATCACGGACACCAACACGCACAGTACATCACGGACACCAACACGCACAGTACATCACGGACACCAACACGCACGGTACATCACGGACACCAACACGCACGGTACATCACGGACACCAACACGCACGGTACATCACGGACACCAACACGCACGGTACATCACGGACACCAACACGCACGGTACATCACGGACACCAACACGCACGGTACATCACGGACTAGCCGCTAGGTGTATTCGTCAGTAAGACTAGCAACCCAAAGTATTGACCAATGAGGATAGCTGACCATATCATTGATCAGTATGAGTAGCTACCCGCAGTATTGATCAGTAAGGGTGGTCACCCGCAGTATTGATCAGTAAGGGTGGTCACCCGCAGTATTGATCAGTAAGGGTGGTCACCCGCAGTATTGATCAGTAAGGGTGGTCACACACAGTATTGATCAGTAAGGGTGGTCACACACAGTATTGATCAGTAAGAGTGGTCACCCACAGTATTGATCAGTAAGGGTGGTCACCCGCAGTATTGATCAGTAAGAGTGGTCACCCACAGTATTGATCAGTAAGGGTGGTCACCCGCAGTATTGATCAGTAAGAGTGGTCACCCACAGTATTGATCAGAAAGGGTGGTCACACACAGTATTGATCAGTAAGGGTGGTCACCCACAGTATTGATCAGTAAGGGTGGTCACACACAGTATTGATCAGTAAGGGTGGTCACACACAGTATTGATCAGTAAGGGTGGTCACACACTGTATTGATCAGTAAGAGTGGTCACCCACAGTATTGATCAGTAAGGGTGGTCACCCGCAGTATTGATCAGTAAGAGTGGTCACCCACAGTATTGATCAGTAAGGGTGGTCACCCGCAGTATTGATCAGTAAGAGTGGTCACCCACAGTATTGATCAGTAAGGGTGGTCACACACAGTATTGATCAGTAAGGGTGGTCACCCACAGTATTGATCAGTAAGGGTGGTCACACACAGTATTGATCAGTAAGGGTGGTCACACACAGTATTGATCAGTAAGGGTGGTCACACAGTATTGATCAGTAAGGGTGGTCACCCACAGTATTGATCAGTAAGGGTGGTCACCCACAGTATTGATCAGTAAGAGTGGTCACCCACAGTATTGATCAGTAAGGGTGGTCACCGGCAGTATTGATCAGTAAGGGTGGTCACACAGTATTGATCAGTAAGGGTGGTCACCCACAGTATTGATCAGTAAGGGTGGTCACACACAGTATTGATCAGTAAGGGTGGTCACACACAGTATTGATCAGTAAGGGTGGTCACCCACAGTATTGATCAGTAAGGGTGGTCACCCACAGTATTGATCAGTAAGGGTGGTCACACACAGTATTGATCAGTAAGGGTGGTCACACAGTATTGATCAGTAAGGGTGGTCACACACAGTATTGATCAGTAAGGGTGGTCACCCGCAGTATTGATCAGTAAGGGTGGTCACACACAGTATTGATCAGTAAGGGTGGTCACCCACAGTATTGATCAGTAAGGGTGGTCACCCACAGTATTGATCAGTAAGGGTGGTCACCCACAGTATTGATCAGTAAGGGTGGTCACCCACAGTATTGATCAGTAAGGGTGGTCATCAATGCACGAGATATAAGGTAGCCCGCGCCAGTTTTGACCTCTCACGCATTAATCAAAAGCAGTATCTTCTCAAATCAATATTTGTATGATGACATATCATGCTTATGTATATAATTAGGTCTAAAGTAGTTTAGGTTATATATTTTGGTGCTGGTGGAAATGATGTGTATGGTTTTTGTTGTTGTTTAAGATTCGCTACCTGGAGCCAAAAGTTCCAAGTAGCACGGGCTATGGTGAGCCCGTAGTGGTCTCATGTGTATGGTTGGTGACACTTATAGTGACGTGAACTTCGAGCGCGGGAAGTGAGAAAAACACTGCAAAGTGTTTTTATTTTAAACAAGAGTGGGGAGGGGAGGCTGAGTGATTAACGACCTTATTGCCGATGTTTTCGGAATGAGCTGAATGATTTGGGGATCATGTGTGACGAGCGGCTCTGTGTTGTCATTGGCTGTTCCGTAGCCGCCCTTCCATGATTAGGCGTTGTGAATGGTGGCCGCAGTACACTGATTAGTACACTCGCAGGTGGAGCAGTGATAACTAGTTNACCCACCTATACACCTGCAACAGGTGTAGAAGAGGTAAGCACCATGCAGCCGTGTGCAAACATACGAATGAACGTATTCCAAACCCAAGATGACAGATGACACTCCCACCACAGTACAGTACTGCAAGGTGCGACAGACACCTAGTTGCCTTTCGACAAAGTCGCAAGGGTTCCACAGAACATTTGTCACTAAAATGTGGCAGATGATCTACAATTAAAGCCTGTAAGCAGGTGACATTGAATATTTCGGGATTCCTAGCTGATACAGGACCTCAATCTACCAGCGGTACAACCATCAGTACGATTAGGGAGCTACGTCTGTCAAGTACAGGTCATTGTAGTGAACACAATTCCAATAGACCTACATGTTCAAGGTCAGGGAGCTACTGCCAAATTCCTGAGAATTAGGGGAATATAATTGGCAGATAAAGTAAGTCTGATCACCTCACCTACATCGGAATCCTTGTAGGTGTAGACTACTACTACCAATTCATCACTAGCCCAACTAAATATCAAGGTATAAACATAGTAAATTCTGCAAGATGCAAATTACTCACAGGCCCAGTATTAAGCCTGAGAAGGCCTATGTCTGCAAACATACAATACCAATATAAAACTAAATTTGTCAGCTGATTATACAACTCCAGTAGCAATATACTAAGGAGAATACAGCTGACTATAACAACTGAGGTTGATCTTGATATCATAATTTAAAGCTGAAGATGAGTTTATGAGGCCTCAGTGGCAAATCAGTGAATAGTAGCCTAAACAGCTACAAGTCACTGCGACCAATGTCACTGAACCACTGTAGTCTCAGAACCATCCTTGACTTTAATGATTGACTACATTCAATCCTCTAAACTAACTAAATTAAACCCCTTTTGTCAGTCAAATAAATTTCAGCAAATAAGCACAGGGGAGCATAACTGACTATATAAATCCGACAACTGATTTTGAATCATTTATTATTTAATTGAGATGTATTCCATGGGTCTCAGTGTTTATATATCAGTGAACAGTTACCGGAGCAAGCTTCAAGTCAATACAACTAATGTCACTAATCCCACTGCTGTCCCAGAATCATACTTAACTAGTAATTGTTCACATTCAGTCCTCTGGGTTAAATAATATGTAATTAGGCTAGAAATTTAGCCTCCCAAGAGTTAGCAGGGAAAGGAAAATGTCTAAAACTTCCAACCCCTACAATTTTAGTATGGGACATCCATCCTGTACGAACTGACGCATAAATGTGTGATTACTAACTATTAACATCAAATTAACCTAATAATTCTGAGGAGGAATATTGGTGCTCATCACTCCTAAGTATTGGACTTCGTCCCGTGTTTGGACCCTCTGGAATTATGTTGGAAAAATTGAAACCATTCACTAACATTTAATACAATAGGCAGATAATATTACTGTGTTTTGTAATAACAAATTAACTCATAGAAAATGTGGCTCCAGTGGAAATTTCCTCGGAAGAAAAAGGAGACATCATTGCCATGTGTCGTCATTAAATTCACCACCTAATAATGGGAACTCTTCTTAATATATCAATCTTTGGACTGTTAGCATCATATAAACATTTCCCTTGAAGAAACTTAATTATCAGTACTAAAATAGATTAAATGTAGGCCATTTTTCCACCTTTTGATAAACTGCATCTGGACAAGATACCAGATAGATCAGTGGTGAAGAAGGCAGTCGCCATCTAATTAAATTTAACAATAAAAAAGTCTCGCAGGGAGCTCACTTCAAGCTCCACAAAATAGTGCCCTATGACGTAGTGTTATGGGAAGTAAAGTGCTCCCATTATCAACACTTGTCATCGTCTACAATCAGGGAAGTGTTCACCAGCGAATCCCGTTGTCTATACATTCCTGCCCAGTAATATTAGGTAGGGTAATCAAGTTAGGACACTAGGGTGAGCAACAAAACAGGGTGAGTAATATTTCCATCTCTTTCATTAATATATTATTATATTTCCATTGATATAGCTGTCATATATATATAGGTCGACTATTATTGTGTGTGCCCTTTGACAAGTGTAATTGAAAGGGAAGAAGGATTAACAATTACCTCGCAACTTGTAACATGAGGTGAAGTCAGCCTCACCCACGAGAGGAGTATCAACTTGCGTGTTTCATCCGTGATCATACCTGGTTGTCTAGGCCATAATCAACTATACAGATAAGCTGTATTAAATTTTAGTTACTAACATATGTAGTCTTATACTATAGTGAATGTCTACTAATCAATAATTTTGACTGATTGACTATAGTTTATAGTGAAGTTTATATATAGTTTAATAAACCTCCCAGAATGTGTAGGAAACGATTTGTGGGAATAAAATCATAGTCCACTTGAAACATCGTACAGTCCACTACTATATACATTAATATAAATTAATAAATATATAAATCTCACAACTCAGTTTTTGCCACATCATTGTTCTCTGCTGTAGTTCGCCATTGTTCTCTGCTGTAGGCCGTCATTGTTCTCTGCTGTATGCGTCATTGTTCTCTGCTATAGGCGTCATTGTTCTCTGCTGTAGGCCGTCATTGTTCTCTGCTGTAGGCCGTCATTGTTCTCTGCTGTAGGCCGTCATTGTTCTCTGCTGTAGGCCGTCATTGTTCTCTGCTGTAGGCGTCATTTTTCTCTGTGTAAGCGTCATTGTTCGCTACGTTAATAATAATATTGCCTTCCTATTTATTTTATTATAACCAGTTATTTGATATATATGTTACAAGAACATGAAATGTAAAAAAATACAAATATTCCGAAGTAGTTGTTCTATATGTAATAAAATATTTATACAATGCAGGAACTAGGAGAGAGGATGTGGCATCACTGATGAAGAGACCGCACGAGGGACCACACGAGGGACCACACGAGGGACCACACGAGGGACCACACGAGGGACCACACGAGGGACCGCACGTGGGACCACATCAGGGACCACACGAGGGACCACACGAGGGAGGGGGACCACAAGACCAGGATTATGGTCTCACACGTCGACCAGCGTTCACTTAATGTTTCAGACCAACACGACATTTATCAAATGCATCAATATAATAATATATATGTGTGTATATATGTCAAGGAAAGACAGTTTAAATGTGTTATTTACTTTATTTCAGTAGGAGGCACCGGAGACATTACATGTGACCCACATGTTACTAACTGTGCCAGAGTGAACAGCAGAGATGTTCACTCAACCTTAAGGCAGAAGAGTGTACAGGTAGTTGAAGAACAATTTAATTAAGGAAGCCAGTACGAATTTCGGAAGTGTTTGTGCTTTACTCTTCAAGTATATCACTGAATGTATTGAACAAGTATATATTCTGAACTGGCCGAGATACGCAGATGTTGAATAAACTATTAATGTGTCCAACAGGACTTAACAAGTGTATGACCGCATGTGTGTGTGTGTGTGTGTGTATGTGTGAGTGTTTATGTGTGTATTTGTGTGTGTGTGTGTGTGTGTATGTGTGAGTGTTTATGTGTGTATTTGTTTAAGTGTGTGTGTGAATATGATTTTGTATGTGGATGTTCAAATATGTTAGTGTGTGTATTAGTGGGCACTGTGTCACGAGAGGCTACTCAGCTAGTAATCTAACTAGTGGATGATCGTGGTGCTAGTGTCTGATGCTAGTCACTAGTAGAGAGAAAGTTTAACTCGACACAACTACGAGAGCGAAACAAATATGTCACTTTATGGAGACAACTCTATAACTAGGTAACGGCCGGGGCAGACTTGCCAGACAGGATATGTATTTGAATATATATGTACACATACATTGATACATATATACAACAACACATATATATATATATATATATATATATATATATATATATATATATATATATATATATATATATCTATATATATATATATATATATATATATATATATATATATATATATATATATATATATATATATATATATATATATATGTCTCATTGAATATGACCGCATATTCTGTATTTACTATCTTCTGATTTAGGGCTTCTATCCCTCTAACTATTTTCTTAGCATCAGGGCTTAGCTGAAATAGGAGTTCTCCAAAACTCATTTTCGTAATTTCAGGGTGAAGAAAAGATGTGAATTACTATAGATTGTATTACACTTATTTATACAATTTGCACAACGTTTCGAACGTTTTGAGGTTCGAAACGTTGTGCAAATTGTATAAATAAGTGTAATATATTCTATAGTAATTCACCTCTTTTCTTCACCCTGAAATTACGAAAATGAGTTTTGGAGAACTCCTATTTCAGCTAAGCCCTAATGCTAAGAAAATAGTTAGAGGGATAGAAGCCCTAAATCAGAAGATAGTAAATACAGAATATGCGGTCATATTCAATGAGACATGTTTAAAAGAAAACCTGCTGCCAGTATACACCAATATATATATATATATATATATATATATATATATATATATATATATATATATATATATATATATATATATATATATATATATATATATATATATATATATATATATATATATATATATATATATATATATATATATATATATATATATATATATATATATATATATATATATATATATATATATATATATATATATATAATGTGTGTGTTTCGTTTGTGCAAGAAACCACAGGAAAACTGATAATTTTTTGAACACTTGCATGATCATGATCATGAAACCTTCATAAATAGAAAAGATTATTATTTATGAGAACTAATGCAGTAAAAATCAGGTTATGATTTTCAGATTTTCGCTCATTGTTTATATTGGTTTATGTAAATATATACTGACGCAATATTGTGTCTTTGTATATAATACTTTAATCGGTGACGTGCACTATATAATCCTATATTAGTTCAAGTTTCGTTCACTGTTAGGTAGTAAGCGGTGATGTGATTTACTTCATCAGTAACCCATTAATAAAGATAATCCGGAAGTTGGTTTGTTGCTCATGTCGACTCGCAGTGGCCTGACTGTCGCCTTATTATTAATATTATTATTCAGTAAGTAATTAACTAACCAGTAAATCTCTTGTATATTGTCTTATGCTGTGTTGGACAATACTAAAGTGCTCTGCCTAACTTTCAGTTTCCCTGCAGTTTTATTGCATTTATACATATTACACATAGTTCATAAATAATATATATATATATATATATATATATATATATATATATATATATATATATATATATATATATATATATATATATATGTATATATATATATATATATATATATATATATATATATATATATATATATATTTGTTATATACCTTTATTATATATATAGGAAAATTGAAACAGGAATTTCCTTAAGTACTTTCGTATATTAATACATCTTCAGAAGGAATTGTTTTACAGGTCGAGTACTGGACATAAATAGGCAGGAGAGAATGGTGGAGTGAGGTGAGGTACAATACGTGGACACTGCAGAGGGCATATTGGCCCATCCGATGCAGCAACCACACACAGGCCCACATATGGATAAATTATAGCATAAATAGTAAATATTTACAATGAATTAGTGAGACAAATGTGTTCCAATGATCCTACTTAAATCGCCTTTTAATAGATCTATTAAAAATGGATCTAAGTTATATAAACCACTGCTAATGTTCGAATTACTTTCTTTTGTGATCTGTATCAAAGCAGATTCAATTATGTTTCTGTTATAGGTGCTTTTACAATTCGTTATTGAAGAAGCCATCTTCCAATCAATTTGGTGAGCATCTTCTGACAAAAGAACAAACAAAGCATTAGACAACTTGCCCTGTCTTACAGAGTATTTATGTTGCGAAATTCTACATTTCAAATCTTTAGATGTTTGCCCAACATAGAACTTATTACAGTCTTAGCTACGAAAATACTGTTGGTAAGCTATTAGTTAGGAACAGCCCTCGTAGTGATAATTGTGTCATTTATAAATACCTTGTAAAGACTAATAAGTTCTATGTTGGGCAAACATCTAAAGATTTGAAATGTAGAATTTCGCAACATAAATACTCTGTAAGACATGGCCAGTTGTCTAATGCTTTGTTTGTTCATTTGTCAGAAGATGCTCACCAAATTGATTGGAAGATGGCTTCTTCAATAACGAATTGTAAAAGCACCTATAACAGAAACATAATTGAATCTGCTTTGATACAGATCACAAAAGAAAGTAATTTGAACATTAGCAGTGGTTTATATAACTTAGATCCATTTTTAATAGATCTATTAAAAGGCGATTTAAGTAGGATCATTGGAACACATTTGTCTCACTAATTCATTGTAAATATTTACTATTTATGCTATAATTTATCCATATGTGGGCCTGTGTGTGGTTGCTGCATCGGATGGGCCAATATGCCCTCTGCAGTGTTCACGTATTGTACCTCACCTCACTCCACCATTCTCTCCTGCCTATTATGTCCAGTACTCGACCTGTAAAACCACTCCTTCTGAAGATGTATTAATATACGAAAGTACTTAAGGAATTTCCTGTTTCAATTTTCCTCCGTGGTCTGACACTCACATTTTTAATCACGTGTTTATTTTTGTGATACACACACACACACGTATATATATATATATATATAATATATATATATATATATATATATAATATATATATATATATATATATATATATATATAGATATATATATATATATGTATGTATGTATTTTCGCAATAATTGACGGTAATAAGATGTGAGAAGCCAAGCATGATGTTTAACATTATAGGGCTTAAATTTGTCTTGATGGTGGTGCAGTTACTGGCGGTGTCTGGGCCCACGGTGGTGCCTGGCCCACGGTGGTGCCTGGGCCCACGGTGGTGCGGGCCCACGGTGGTGCCTGGGCCCGGTGGTGCCTGGCCCCACGGTGGTGCCTGGGCCACGGCGGTGCCTGGGCCCACGGTGGTGCCTGGGCCCACGGTGGTGCCTGGGCCCACGGTGGTGCCTGGGCCCACGGTGGTGCCTGGGCCCACGGTGGTGCCTGGGCCCACGGTGGTGCCTGGGCCCACGGTGGTGCCTGGGCCCACGGTGGTGCCTGGGCCCACGGTGGTGCCTGGGCCCACGGAGGTGCCTGGGCCCACGGCGGTGCCTGGGCCCACGGCGGTGCCTGGGCCCACGGCGGTGCCTGGGCCCACGGTGGTGCCTGGCCCACGGTGGTGCCTGGGCCCACGGTGGTGCCTGGGCCCACGGTGGTGCCTGGGCCCACGGCGGTAAGCAGGATGATGACCTTCTATATGTCCTAACCATTCCTGTTAGGTTGCTGAGGCATGAACGTTGCAACAAAATTCCTATTATGGCTACATACATGTGAAGTAAAAAGTCAGCTTTTTGGAGGAAAGGAGCGAGGCTTGAGTGTAGGGGTTGGTGAGTGGTGGTGAGTGACGCCTGGCCTCCAGAGACACGCCCAGGAGTCCCGAGTACACAGAGATGAAGGTAGAGAGTATTTGGAGATGACGTTTTTGGCTATCAGGGTCTTGTTAAAGTGAGTGTCCTGGGAGATTGTGGACGTTCATTGATACGTTTGAATGATGAATCTGCACGCAACCATCCTGTGTATTTCCGATCAATTTTATGAAACCATTACTGGCAAACCGTCATCTACAAATCAAGTCTAATCTCACCTCAAAACTTTCTACAGATAAACATCAGTAATTTTTTGTTTCTTCGAATACTTTCGTAAATTTGTTCTGGTATAACACAGTCTTAGCTGCACATGATGTGTGGTCACTACTAACTGTCCTGGATGCTAACTGTCGGTGTATCAGTATGCAGTGGTAACCTCTGTTGAGGCTTCCACACACTGAAATGAGGCATCTGGAATTGATTTTGCTGCTGTAGTCTGTTGTGTTTCTAGCGTAATTGAAGACTTGTGTTGTTATTTTGTCATGACGAGACTAACACGATCTAAGAGAATGCCTGTGTTACATTTTGGCGTCGTTTACAGATGGGACACAAGTTTTCTATTGTAGCATAGTGTACCTAAGTTGAAAGCAGTGTAACTGTGTGATATAGGGGTACATGAGGTATACTGTACACAGGTAAGTAGGGTACATGTGACAGTATCCCATGTTCTATTGGAGATATGTGATGTACATCAATGAGAGGTGAACACATACAACTTATGTCACAACGAAGCTACTTACGGTGCTAGGACAACATCACCTTATAGGATACATATCAACAAAGAGAGAGAGAGGGAGGACAGGAGTCAGACAAATCCCTCCATAGAGAGCGCTGACGACACGGATAGCCGAGAGGGGATGTACATGGTATTTTCTCACCGGCCATTACAACAGCAGAGTCGTTACAGTTTTTGTAATTAAACGTGTCCCTCAACTTTGTCTCAGTGGTGGACCTGGTGACTGATATCCCAGGCTGGTCTACCAGGCCTCGTGATGTGACTTGGTGACTGATATCCCAGGCTGGTCTACCAGGCCTCGTGATGTGACTTGGTGACTGATATCCCAGGCTGGTCTTCCAGGCCTCGTGATGTGACTTGGTGACTGATATCCCAGGATGGTCTTCCAGGCCTCGTGATGTGACCTGATAATTGATATCCCAGGATGGTCTTCCAGGCCTCGTAGTGTGACTTGGTGACTGATATCCCACGCTGATCTCCCAGACCTTGTGGCGTGACCTGGTGACCAATTTCACAGGCGGGTGTCCCAGGAATCATCACCAGGAACACGTGGACAAAGATCACGCTTGGTTATTATCAACCAAAGAGCTTGAAAATGTTGCTGATAGCTATGGAGAAGACTAAGCTATTTATTCCTAAACATTTAAAAAAAATATACAAACTAACTATCAATATTTTAATATTATTATTGTATGGTCATTTCTGTACGTCACC
>WNGS01162213.1:7562-29764 GCA_020271785.1 Procambarus virginalis
AGTTGTTTTGCCTGACATTCATACAACCAACCCTGAGGACAGCACACTCCTAGGTGCTCCTCTTGGAAGGAATGCCATCGACGAGGTCCTTGGTAAGAAGATCACTGACCTGAAGAGGATGAACGAGAGGATTGAAGACATCGATGCTCATGATGCACTTTACCTCATCACCAGATGCTTGTCCCTCCCCAGGCTGACCTACTTTCTAAGATGTTCGCCATCTTTCAACAATATTAAATTAGAAGAGTACGACAGCTTGCTGAAATCAACACTAGAAAAAGCCCTCAACCTTTCCCTCAGCAACTCGCAGTGGAAACAGGCCTCCCTTCCTGTCAGACTCGGGGGCCTTGGCGTGCGCACAGCAACACAAATTGCTGTACCAGCGTTCCTGTCCTCTTCAGTGGGGTCTGACAACTTGGTGAAGGAAATCCTACCTGAGCACCTAGTTCAACAGGCAGGGGTACATGATCCAGCTTCACAGACTGCACAACCAAATGGGTCTCTCTCGCAGGACCAGCACCCCAACCACTGCCTTCTGAAGCCCATAAGCAATCCAGCTGGGATCGCCCCATTGCCGACCAAGAAGCTGCGACTTTGCTAGAAGCTGCGACAACACCACATGACACTGCCCGACTTAGAGCAGTAGCAGCTCCCCATGCAGGTGATTTCCTATTAGCAATCCCAATGTCAGCAACCGGCACTCGTCTCACACCGCAGGCCCTCCGAATTGCCGTGGCTCTCCGTCTCGCTGCCCCAATCCACACCGAATACAGGTGTATTTGCGGCGAGGCAGAGGCCGACAGGTACGGACGGCATGGCCTTCTCTGCCAAAGGACAGGAGGATGGCATGCAAGACACGGCGAGGTCAATGACATTATTAAGAGAAGCCTTACCACAGCCGGCTGTCCAGCAGAGAGAGAGCCCCGGTACCTAATGTCCCACAACTCTAATGAGCCTGTCGGTCGCCCAGATGGAATCACGGTGAACCCCTGGAAGAATGGTAGACAGTTGGTGTGGGACTACACTTGCGTCTCAACTTTAGCCAATACCTATGTTGACTTCAGTGCTACTCAAGCAGGAGGAGCTGCCAATCACCGGGAAGCGGCCAAGTCACGTAAATACAGAGACCTTGAGCACCACTACAATTTTGTCCCCATTGCCTCAGAGACACTTGGTGCCTGGGTAAAAGTGCTGCTAGCTTTTTGAAGGAGTTGGGGTCTAAGCTAATCGAAACAACTAGAGACCCTAGAGCTGCCAGTTTTCTTTTTCAGCGCCTCAGTGTGGCAATCCAGAGAGGAAATGCTCACTGCATCCATGGTTCCTGCCCGCCATCTGAGGAGCTGGAGGAGCTTTTCAACTTGTGACAAGCAGGCTTGTACCCTGCATGTAATCAATACTGTAACTTTTTTGTGTAATGACATTTTCAAATAAAGTTAGATAAATATACACACATACCAAAAGAATAGGGGTGGTAGGAGAAGAAAATATCAAAGTGTTCAGTGAGGATCCACAAGGTCTTCTCTGAGTACTCTTTATTTTCTTCTCCGAGGCTATGGGTCCCTACACTTGCACCAGAGGTGCTACCCCTTATATATATATATATATATATATATATATATATATATATATATATATATATATATATATATATATATATATATATACAGTTATACAGTATATATATTCATCTTGTCGTACCTAGTAGCCAGAACGCACTTCTCGGCCTACTATGCAAGGCACGATTTGCCTAATAGGCCGAGTGATTTTCTTTATTTTCAAAAAATTGTTTCCTATTAGTTTATTTTAAGTATTAATATTATATTATATTACGAACATAAATTATTGATTTAGTTATGTTAGTTTAGGTTAGGTAGGGTTGGTTAGGTTCGGTCATATATCTACGTTAGTTTTAACTCAAATTAAAAGAAATTAGCTCATACAAAATTAAATAAATAGCTTTATCAATTCATAAGAAAAAATTTCGAAAAATATTTAAATTCCGGAAAACTTGCCTTATTAGGCAAATTAGGAATTGCATAGTAGGCCAAAAACTGCGTTCTGGCTATTAGGTACAACACATCTTGTGTTTATATATAATATATATATATAATATACATGTATATCGACTTCGGCTTGAAGTCGAGTGTACGTGAATGTTGATTACTGGTGTCAGCTCTTGAATTAACATGGCCTCTTCAAGTGTAGTGAATGTGATTATTGTGGTTGCCTTCATCATGTCCCAGCAATTCAGAATGGTATTGTGGTGTTGAGAGTGATGTTGCCTAATACCTCCTTCTTGCAAAAGATGTGTAAGATATCAACTCAGAGTATTTGTGGTATGTCCAATATAGCATACATTTTGGTGCGCAGTCTCCAGAAATGCACTTGGACTGATAAACTACATGAGCACGATTCAGTTTGTCAGAGGAAGCATAATTGTTATTTCTCATTATTTGGGAAGCTGTACAAAGGCCGTTATAATAGAGAATAGGATGAATCCTTTCGTTTTCATTGCAAGGTTTACAATTCCTGTCAGTTGTATCCCATATTACTTTTTCATCTTTCTTTAAGGCCTGAGTAAATGTATTTAATGAAGGATGTACGAGATATAATTGAAAAGAATTCTAAACGCAAAAGTTCAATAAAATTCTTTAAAAAATATTTGGCATTGCCCAAAAGGTTTAAGATCCTGTATAAATGAGACGAGTAAAGATTGAGAGACGGGGGCCCAGGCGCTGATGTTTAAACCCCCTTAAAAGTACGTACACTAAAACACATACACACACCATATTAGGGGAAAATAAAAGGCAAGCATTGACATTTTAGTGAGTCGCACCTGGAAAATAATGGCCTCCTTCTCTATGGGTGACCAATCCTTGAAGATCTCATTGATAATCTCCAAGAACTTCTCTCTCTCCAGGTCTGTGGCCTCGTCTTTATTGAAGTAACTCAGGAAGTCGTACAGCATAAAATAGGTACCTGAGAAATATCAAGAGATTAACGAGAGTAACGGAAGTCAACACATAAATAACGTGGACTTGGCACTAAACAGGTTATTGGTCCACTCATCTATAAAATCAAAATAAAATAAAATAAAATGTTTATTCAAGTAAAAGTACATCAATACAAGATGAGTTACAAACAGAAAGTTATATTTCTAAATAGGTCAAATACATACTATGCCTAAAGCGGCTAATACGCACAGCGTTTCCGGCAAGGTGTGGGAAAAAACACCTATAATAAAACTTAAAACTAATTGAAATCACAGCATGAATTGAATTGAAAAAATGAAAACGAGCAAAAAATGGAATGATAATTACATGGATAAAACAGCAGAAATATAAACAGAACATCAGAATCAATTTTACCTAATTAAACAGACGACTACAATTTTCTTTAAGATTATACATTGCAGATTTCAGCAGTTAAACAAGTTGATCAATAATCAATATTTTTTGGAAATAGCAAGACATAGGTTGACATTTAGGGGGTTAAGGTAGGTTACATGGAGTTTATTAGGTAGTCCTTAGTTTTTCTCTTAAACTAGTTGAAAGAGGAAGAGCCTTTGACGTGATTAGGAAGGTCATTCTACATTCTGGGTCCCTTGATTTGCAGAATAGGAACTATCATGGGAAAGCACCAAGCTATTACGACTATATAGCACTGGGAAGGGATCTGGATAAGGATTTGGGATGGGATTTGGTTTGGAGTTCGCACTCTTGGAATATCAAATAGGTATTTGTTTCTAGTGTGGTGCCGAAGGGTTCTTGTACAGCCTTCTAGGAAGCGTTTAACGTCAGGATTGGCATTACTGTTCAGAGTTTTATATATAGAGAGCACACTTGAGAGGATGTGCAGTGACTTAATATCTAACATATTCAAAGATTTAAGTAAGGAGGCCGAGTGCTGTCTGGGGCTAAAGTTTGTTATTGTTCTAATAGCTGATTTGTGTTGAGTTATTAGAGGACGTAGATTATTTTCGGTAGTAGAACCCTAAGCACAAACACCATAATTGAGATAAGGATAGATGAGAGAGTAATAGAACGATACCAGGGCAGGGCGAGGTACATAGTATCTAATTTTATAAAGAATTCCAACTGTTTTAGAACCTTATTTTGCTATATTTTGAATGTTGGCCCTGAAAATTCAGCTTGTTATCGATGAGAACACCAAGGAATTTACAGTCTAATTTGTTACTAATTTGGATATAGTTAATTCTTAGATTAATTTGATCTGAGGATTTATTACCAATCAAAATGTAGAATGTTTTGGCAATGTTAAGGGTGAGTTTGTTAGCAGTTATCCAAAGATGGACTTTATTTAGTTTAGTATTCACTGTTTTCATTCAAAATAAGTGGGTTAGGACTGGAGAAAGTGAAGATTGTGGCATCAGCAAATAAGATTGGCTTGAAATGTTGAGAGGCATTTGGAAGGTCATTAATGTAGATGAGAAAGAGGAGAGGGCTAAGTATACTACCCTGTGAAACCAATGTTGATGGGTTGGGTGTGAGAATTAGAATCATTCACATAAACAAACTGCAGCCTGTCCTTAAGGTAAGACTGAAGGTACTGGAGGGAGTGACCTCTGACTCCTTAATGATGTAATTTAAGAAGAAGGGTGTGGAGGTTAATAGTGTCAAAAGCCTTACCTAGATCAACAAATAACCCAACATGAAACTCATTTTTATCATAAACTGAATGTATCAAGTTAATCATACTAATCAATGCATCATTGGTGATTTGTTTGGAGCTGAAGCCATATTGGCAAGAACTGTTATTGTGTTTAGCTAAATATGAGTAAAGCTGCTTATAGAATATTTTAAACAAAGTTGGCAAAATTGATATAGGTCTGAAATTGTTGACATCAGTTAGATCACCACATTTGTGGACTGGGATTACTCTCGCTTATTTTAGAATATCCGGAAAGATTGGCGTTCAAGTGATTTGTTGTAGTGCAATGCAATGGCAGGAGCTAGAAATCTAGAGGCTTTTTGTAAATTTGAGTTGGTATCTCAGCAAAGGCACTTGACTTTGTTTTAATAGGAAGGATTAAAGCATTAACATCAGAGGAATTAGTGGGTGTTGGGCACAGAGACTCTGGATAGTTTCCTGTAGGGTAGTCCTTAACATAAGATCGGAAAGGTGCGATATCATTTGCAAAGGATGTGCAAATGGAAGAGAAGAAACTATTGAATTTAGTGTCAGTGTCAGTCAATCTCTCTCTCTCTCTCTCTCTCTCTCTCTCTCTCTCTCTCTCTCTCTCTCTCTCACTCTCACTCTCACTCTCTCTCTCTCTCTCTCTCTCTCTCTCTCTCTCTCTCTCTCTCTCTCTCTCTCCGTGATGGTGCAGGAGAACCAGTCAATTCAGTTTTATCATGCAAAGTCAGCATGATAAAGACTATACCAGGCAGCCCCTTGTGTACAAGGATTCCGCTAAGCTTTTGGGGTTAATCTTTAATACTCGTTTGTTTTGGTCGCCCCGTATCTCTTATCTCCGTGTTGAATGCTTTATGGCCCTTACCCTTCTTAAGGTTTTGTGCCATACTTCTTGGGGAGCGGATAGGCGCACTCTCCTCACTTTACATTCCTCTCTCATCCTGTCTAAACTTGATTATGGTTGTCCTGCTTACTCGTCTGATTCTCCTTCTACTTTTTGTCGTCTTGATGCTTTGCACCATACAGCGTTGTGTCTCAGCTTTGGTGCCTTTCGTTCGACTCCCGCCCTCATTTTGTATGTTGACACTGGCTTCCTGTCTCTCCAGGACCGCCGTGATCCCTACTGTCTTCGCTATCTTGCCCGGCGGTCCTTGCAACATCCTTCCTCTCGCCTCTGTCGTGCTTTGACTTTGACCCCTCCTGTAGTTCCTGCTCCTCTTCATCAGCTCCCTCTTTTTGTCCGGTTATCTCGCTTACAGGATTCTCTTTCAGTTCGTATTTCTAATATTTCTCCTCGTATTGTTCCTTCCTTGCTCCCGTGGAGAGTCCCCCCTTCCGAAGTTTTGTACAGCCTTGACCCGCATCACTAAAGCTTTTACCCCTCCAATGGTTCCGAAACGCCTTTTCCTTGAGTACTTTTTTCGCACTTCCGCTCCGTTTCCATCTTCACCGATGGGTCTAAGTCTGAGGACGGTGTAGGCTACCTTGTTGTTTTTCCTGACCGCACTTATATGTGTCGCCTACCCCCGGAGACTAGCACATTCACAGCAGAATTTTATGCTATTCTCTATGCTCTTCTTCTCCTGCTTTCTCGTTGTCAGTCTTCCTTTGTGGTTGTAGTTGACTCTCATAGTGCCCTCATGGCTCTCGGGTCCTTTAATCCGGTTCATCCATTGGTCGTCGAGATTCAACATTGGCTGTTTCTTATTTCCAGTAAGTTTAAGTAGGTTTTTGTTTTGGGAACCCAACCCATATTGGGTTGAGGAACCTAATATGGCTGGGTTCCCAGCCATATCAGTGTCTCTTTAAATGAGCGTGCGGACACTGCCGCTAGGGAAGCTGTCCCCTCTTGTCCCTTCTCCCGTATAGGTATTCCTTATTCCGACCTTTACCCAGTTATTCATTTCTCCATCCTTGCCCGTTGGCAGGAATGTTGGTCTTCTGTTACTGGTAACAAACTGCGTGCTCTTAAACTGCCTACAAACTTCGTGTTGGCCATACACCTAAACTCACGGTCACTTAATGGAGCGCCGCCCTGCTTCTTATTGTCCAAATTGAATTGTCCCTCATACGGTCGTGAATATCCTTGTTGAATGTCCTGACTTCCAGGACGAACGTGTGTCTTGCTTTCCGACGGTTCCTCGCGGTCGCTTGTCCCTCAATAGAATTTTTGGTGAATCAAATACTTTTGATATCGTTCGCCATGAGTTTCTGTTCTCGTACTGGCATCCTTGGTGATATTTAGCGCCCTCTGATTATTCTGCACATTTGATGGTGCAACATAGCCTTCCCGGTTTGGTGCCTTCTTTTGATAATTACTTACTTATACCAGGCAGCAGAACCAGGAAAGTCAGCAAGATAAAGACTATACCAGGCAGCAGAACCAGGAAAGTCAGCAAGATAAAGACTATACCAGGCAGCATAGCCAGGAGAATCAGCATTAAGACTATACCCAGTAGCAGAGACTTCAACTTGATAAACTCACTACCAATCATAACTGGACATCTAGCAGCAGAGAATGCAACAACAGACACCTGGATCCACGGTCAACATTGATACCAGACATTGATTGACATTATGCAACGTAGCGCACCGTAGACGCCCTCTGGTGCTCAAGAGGGTAGGGACAACACTGCCTCTCCAGCTCGTCCTTCTAAGAGCTCCCAACCTCAAGCAACTGTCGTACGAAAGTGCCCTCGCTTATCCTAGCCAACCAGAGGACCCAAAACAGAAATTGGGTCAGTATGTCAATTTTGCTAGCCGCTTTCATTTTCAACTGCGTCAATTTGTGGCATCAGGTAGAGTATACGTCAAAAATGCGACGTTCTATTACGAGGACGGGTTGGTCTCTCTGGCGAGAGTTCTACACACACACACACACACACACACACACACACACACACACACACACACACACACACACACACACACACACACACACACACACACACACATTGTTACACAATATAGTATATACAGTGACCTATTATCATACAGATCATGCCAGCACTACACACACTCTAAATACACCCACTCTACACACACTTTATACTCTACACCCACTCTACACACACTTTATACTCTACACCCACTCTACACACACTTTATACTCTACACCCACTCTACACACAGTTTATACTCTACACCCACTCTACACACACTTTATACTCTACACCCACTCTACACACAGTTTATACTCTACACCCACTCTACACACACTTTATACTCTACACCCACTCTACACACACTTTATACTCTACACCCACTCTACACACACTTTATACTCTACACCCACTCTACACACACTTTATACTCTACACCCACTCTACACACACTTTATACTCTACACCCACTCTACACACACTTTATACTCTACACCCACTCTACACACACTTTATACTCTACACACACTCTACACACACTTTATACTCTACACCCACTCTACACACACTTTATACTCTACACCCACTCTACACACACTTTATACTCTACACCCACTCTACACACACTTTATACTCTACACCCACTCTACACACATTTTATACTCTACACACACTCTACACACACTCTACACACACTCTACACCCACTCTACACACACTTTATACTCTACACCCACTCTACACACACTTTATACTCTACACACACTCTACACACACTTTATACTCTACACACACTCTACACACACTCTACACACACTTTATACTCTACACACACTCTACACACACTCTACACACACTTTATACTCTACACACACTCTACACACACTCTACATACGCTCTTCACACACTCTACACACATATTCTACACACACATTCTACATACACTCTACACACTCTACACACTACACGCACTCGATACACTACACATTAGTGTAGTGTGGGGGCCTACCAATCACTACACACACACACACACACTACACACACACACACACACACACACACACACACACACACACACACACACACACACATTCTTAGTAGGACCTGGTAGCCTGGTGGATAGCGCGCAGGACTCGTAATTCTGCGGCGCGGGTTCGATTCCCACACTAGGCAGAAACAAATGGGCAAAGTTTCTTTTATCCTAAATGCCCCTGTTACCTAGCAGTAAATAGGTACCTGGGAGTTAATCAGCTGTCATGGGCTCCTTCCTGGAGTGTGTGTGTGTATGTGTGTAATGTGGGTAAAAAAGTAGTTAGTAAACAGTTACTTTTATAGTCTCCGTGGTGTAGTGGTAAGACACTCGCCTGGCGTTCCGCGAGCGCTTTGTCATGGGTTCGTATCCTGGCCGGGGACGATTTACTGCGCGCAAATCCTTAACTGTAGCCTCTGTTTAACGCAACAGTAAAATGTGTACTTGGTTGTAACAACGATTCTTCGCGGTGGGGATCGTATTCCAGGGACCTGCCCGAAACGCTACGCGTACTAGTGGCTGTACAAGAATGTAAGAACTCTTGTATATATCTCAAAAAAAAAAAAGTTGATTGACAGTTGAGAGGCGGGCCGAAAGAGCAAAGTTCAACCCCCGCAAACACAACTAGATGAATACAAACTACACACACTCTCTACACACTAATCGCACTCTACATACACTCTACACACAAACTTTCTACACATACACTCTACATGTTAATACTCCAATTGTATGACGGTTGAGACATAACTAATCAGAGGCGAGTAGGCCTCTGACGTTGTATAGAGAGCCGGCACTAGCCGCACTCCAATCAGGCCTCAGTATCTCCCGAGACCAGAGTTAGGGTAGGACCTCGGCGGCCAGATATATACCTTGTTACCTTACACAATAAACTACTGAAGAGTCTACTGTGTATATCTACAACCACCATACATCCAAGAAGGCAACGAATATATACACACACACTTCACATTCTGCACACACTCTACACACTCTCTACACACACACTCTACACAGACTCTAAATACTCTACACACACTCTACACATTCTCTACACGCACACTCTACACACACTCTACACACATTCTACACTCACCGGAGAAAGTTACTCTGCCAGACACACATCACAGTTTCAGGCTCTCATCTCACACTTTACCAACTTAGTGGCATGTTGTAGAGCCCGTGTTGTAGAGCCCGTGTGTAGAGCCCGTGTTGTAGAGCCCGTGTTGTAGAGCCCGTGTTGTAGAGCCCGTGTTGTAGAGCCCGTGTTGAACACTGGTGTAGAGGCATGTTGTAGAGCCCGTGTTGTAGAGCCCGTGTTGTAGAGCCCGTGTTGTAGAGCCCGTGTTGAACACTGGTGTAGAGGCATGTTGTAGAGCCCGTGTTGTAGAGCCCGTGTTGAACACTGGTGTAGAGGCATGTTGTAGAGCCCGTGTTGTAGAGCCCGTGTTGAACACTGGTGTAGAGGCATGTTGTAGAGCCCGTGTTGTAGAGCCCGTGTTGTTGAGCCCGTGTTGTAGAGCCCGTGTTGATCATTGGTGTAAAGGCATGTTGTAGAGCCCGTGTTGAACACTGGTGTAGAGGCATGTTGTAGAGCCCGTGTTGAACACTGGTGTAGAGGCGTGTTGTAGAGCCCGTGTTGAACACTGGTGTAGAGGCGTGCTGTAGAGCCCGTGTTGAAGAGCCCGTATTGTAGAACCCGTGTTGAAGACTGGTGTAGAGGCGTGTTGTAGAGCCCGTGTTGAAGAGCCCGTGTTGTAGAGCCCGTGTTGAAGACTGGTGTAGAGGCGTGTTGTAGAGCCCGTGTTGTAGAGCCCGTGTTGTAGAGCCCGTGTTGAACACTGGTGTAGAGGCATGTTGTAGAGCCCGTGTTGAACACTGGTGTAGAGGCGTGCTGTAGAGCCCGTGTTGAACACTGGTGCAGAGGCGTGTTGTAGAGCCCGTGTTGAACACTGGTGTAGAGGCGTGCTGTAGAGCCCGTGTTGAACACTGGTGTAGAGGCGTGCTGTAGAGCCCGTGTTGAACACTGGTGTAGAGGCGTGCTGTAGAGCCCGTGTTGAACACTGGTGCAGAGGCGTGTTGTAGAGCCCGTGTTGAACACTGGTGTAGAGGCGTACTGTAGAGCCCGTGTTATACACTGGTGTAGAGCCCGTGTTGAACACTGGTGTAGAGGCGTGCTGTAGAGCCCGTGTTGAACACTGGTGCAGAGGCGTGTTGTAGAGCCGTGTTAAACACTGGTGTAGAGCCCGTGTTGAACACTGGTGTGGAGGCGTGCTGTAGAGCCCGTGTTGAACACTGGTGTAGAGCCCGTGTTGAACACTGGTGTAGAGCCCGTGTTGAACACTGGTGTAGAGCCCGTGTTGAACACTGGTGTAGAGCCCGTGTTGAACACTGGTGTAGAGCCCGTGTTGAACACTGGTGTAGAGCCCGTGTTGAACACTGGTGTAGAGCCCGTGTTGAACACTGGTGTAGAGCCCGTGTTGAACACTGGTGTAGAGGCGTGCTGTTGAACTGAGGTTTAGTATCACGGTAGTACAGTTTAGTTCGTTCTCGACTCTTATCGCGAATACCTTGTTCGAATCCTTGGAGAGACGGANAACATCAGAGGTCCGCGGTTGTTCAACGTCCTCCCAGCGAGCATCAGAAATATTGCCGGAACAACCTGGACATCTTCAAGAGAAAACTAGATTGTTTTCTTCAAGGAGTGCCGGACCAACCGGGCTGTGGGGGTATGTGGGCCTGCGGGCCGCTCCAAGCAACAGCCTGGTGGACCAAACTCTCACAAGTCAGGCCTGGCCTCGGGCCGGGTCTGGGGAGTAGAAGAACTCCCAGAACCCCATCAGGGAGGTATCAAGCAGTTATCACTATAGTCGTGGGTATGGTGTAGTCCTCACTATAGTCGTGGGGTATTGTGTAGTCCTCACTATAGTCGTGGGGTATTGTGTAGTCCTCACTATAGTCGTGGGGTATTGTGTAGTCTTCACTATAGTCGTGGGTATGGTGTAGTCCTCACTATAGTCGTGGGTATTGTGTAGTCCTCACTATAGTCGTGGGTATGGTGTAGTCCTCACTATAGTCGTGGGTATTGTGTAGTCCTCACTATAGTCGTGGGGTATGGTATAGTCCTCACTATAGTCGTAGGGTATTGTGTAGTCCTCACTATAGTCGTGGGGTATGGTATAGTCCTCACTATAGTCGTAGGGTATTGTGTAGTCCTCACTATAGTCGTGGGGTATGGTATAGTCATCACTATAGTCGTAGGGTATTGTGTAGTCCTCACTATAGTCGTGGGGTATGGTATAGTCATCACTATAGTCGTGGGGTATGGTATAGTCCTCACTATAGTCGTGGGTATGGTATAGTCATCACTATAGTCGTGGGGTATGGTATAGTCCTCACTATAGTCGTGGGTATGGTATAGTCATCACTATAGTCGTGGGGTATGGTATAGTCCTCACTATAGTCGTGGGTATGGTATAGTCATCACTATAGTCGTGGGGTTTGGTATAGTCCTCACTATAGTCGTAGGGTATGGTATAGTCCTCACTATAGTCGTGGGTATTGTGTAGTCCTCACTATAGTCGTAGGGTATGGTATAGTCCTCACTATAGTCGTGGGGTATGGTATAGTCCTCACTATAGTCGTAGGGTATGGTATAGTCCTCACTATAGTCGTAGGGTATGGTATAGTCCTCACTATAGTCGTGGGTATGGTATAGTCCTCACTATAGTCGTAGGGTATGGTATAGTCCTCACTATAGTTGTAGGGTATGGTATAGTCCTCACTATAGTCGTAGGGTATGGTATAGTCCTCAGTATAGTCGTAGGGTATGGTATAGTCCTCACTATAGTCGTAGGGTATGGTATAGTCCTCACTATAGTCGTAGGGTATGGAATAGTCCTCACTGTAGTCGTGGGGTATGGCATAGTCCTCACTATAGTCGTAGGGTATGGTATAGTCCTCACTATAGTCGTAGGGTATGGTATAGTCCTCACTATAGTCGTGGGTATGGTATAGTCCTCACTATAGTCGTAGGGTATGGTATAGTCCTCACTATAGTCGTGGGGTATGGTATAGTCCTCACTACAGTCGTAGGGTATGGTATAGTCCTCACTATAGTCGTAGGGTATGGTATAGTCCTCACTATAGTCGTGGGGCATGGTATAGTCCTCACTATAGTCGTAGGGTATGGTATAGTCCTCACTATAGTCGTAGGGTATGGTATAGTCCTCACTATAGTCGTGGGTATGGTATAGTCCTCACTATAGTCGTGGGGTATGGTATAGTCCTCACTATAGTCGTGGGGTATGGTATAGTCCTCACTATAGTCGTGGGGTATGGTATAGTCCTCACTATAGTCGTGAGGTATGGTATAGTCCTCACTATAGTCGTGGGGTATGGTATAGTCCTCACTATAGTCGTAGGGTATGGTATAGTCCTCACTATAGTCGTGGGTATGGTATAGTCCTCACTATAGTCGTGGGGTATGGTATAGTCCTCACTATAGTCGTAGGGTATGGTATAGTCCTCACTATAGTCGTAGGGTATGGTATAGTACTCACTATAGTCGTAGGATATGGTATAGTCCTCACTATAGTCGTAGGGTATGGTATAGTCCTCACTATAGTCGTGGGGTATGGTATAGTCCTCACTATAGTCGTAGGGTATGGTATAGTCCTCACTATAGTCGTGGGTATGGTATAGTCCTCACTATAGTCGTGGGGTATGGTATAGTCCTCACTATAGTCGTAGGGTATGGTATAGTCCTCACTATAGTCGTGGGGTATGGTATAGTCCTCACTATAGTCGTGGGGTATGGTATAGTCCTCACTATAGTCGTAGGGTATGGTATAGTCCTCACTATAGTCGTAGGGTATGGTATAGTCCTCACTATAGTCGTAGGGTATGGTATAGTCCTCACTATAGTCGTGGGTATGGTATAGTCCTCACTATAGTCGTAGGGTATGGTATAGTCCTCACTATAGTCGTGGGTATGGTATAGTCCTCACTATAGTCGTGGGGTATGGTATAGTCCTCACTATAGTCGTAGGGTATGGTATAGTCCTCACTATAGTCGTAGGGTATGGTATAGTCCTCACTATAGTCGTAGGGTATGGTATAGTCCTCACTATAGTCGTGGGTATGGTATAGTCCTCACTATAGTCGTAGGGTATGGTATAGTCCTCACTATAGTCGTGGGGTATGGTATAGTCCTCACTATAGTCGTGGGGTATGGTATAGTCCTCACTATAGTCGTGGAGTATGGTATAGTCCTCACTATAGTCGTAGGGTATGGTATAGTCCTCACTATAGTCGTGGGGTATGGTATAGTCCTCACTATAGTCGTAGGGTATGGTATAGTCCTCACTATAGTCGTGGGGTATGGTATAGTCCTCACTATAGTCGTGGGGTATGGTATAGTCCTCACTATAGTCGTAGGGTATGGTATAGTCCTCACTATAGTCGTGGGGTATGGTATAGTCCTCACTATAGTCGTGGGGTATGGTATAGTCCTCACTATAGTCGTAGGGTATGGTATAGTCCTCACTATAGTCGTGGGGTATGGTATAGTCCTCACTATAGTCGTAGGGTATGGTATAGTCCTCACTATAGTCGTAGGGTATGGTATAGTCCTCACTATAGTCGTGGGGTATGGTATAGTCCTCACTATAGTCGTAGGGTATGGTATAGTCCTCACTATAGTCGTAGGGTATGGTATAGTCCTCACTATAGTCGTGGGTATGGTATAGTCCTCACTATAGTCGTAGGGTATGGTATAATCCTCACTATAGTCGTAGGGTATGGTATAGTCCTCACTATAGTCGTAGGGTATGGTATAGTCCTCACTATAGTCGTAGGGTATGGTATAGTCCTCACTATAGTCGTAGGGTATGGTATAGTCCTCACTATAGTCGTAGGGTATGGTATAGTCCTCACTGTAGTCGTGGGGTATGGTATAGTCCTCACTATAGTCGTAGGGTATGGTATAGTCCTCACTATAGTCGTAGGTATGGTATAGTCCTCACTATAGTCGTGGGGTATGGTATAGTCCTCACTATAGTCGTAGGGTATGGTATAGTCCTCACTATAGTCGTGGGGTATGGTATAGTCCTCACTATAGTCGTGGGGTATGGTATAGTCCTCACTATAGTCGTGGGGTATGGTATAGTCCTCACTATAGTCGTGGGGTATGGTATAGTCCTCACTATAGTCGTGGGGTATGGTATAGTCCTCACTATAGTCGTGGGGTATGGTATAGTCCTCACTATAGTCGTGGGGTATGGTATAGTCCTCACTATAGTCGTGGGGTATGGTATAGTCCTCACTATAGTCGTGGGGTATGGTATAGTCCTCACTATAGTCGTAGGGTATGGTATAGTCCTCACTATAGTCGTGTACTAGTAATACTTTACTATTAACCTCTACTGGTAATACTTTACTAGTAATTTATTGGTAACCTTTGCTATTAATACTTTGCTAGCAAACTTTACGAGTAAAACTTTACTAGTAACCTTTGCTAGAAATACATTACTAGTAAAGTTTGCAAGTAATATTTACTACTAACATTTTCTAGCAACCTTTGCCAGTAATACTTTACTAGTAAACCTTGCTATTAATACTTACTAGTAACATTTACTAATAACATTTACTAGTAATAGTTTACTTCTAACCTCTGCTAATAATATTTTACTAGTTACCTATACTAGTAATACTTTGCTAGTAAACTTTTCCAGTACTACTCTACTAGTACTACTTTATTACTAACCTTTGCTAGTAATTCTTCACAAATAATCATTTAGCTGACAGCCTCAGAATTCTTCACTTGACAAAAACACATACAGGTAAACGCTTTCCGAATAGTCAGGAAACTTATTTTTCAGAGGCGGCGGTGGCCGGCGGCCCTGACCTCACAGGATATATATAAAAATAACGTGTTGGATTTTGTGGCCGTGTTTCGCTGTATTGTGGTGTTTCTTCTTTGGTATTGGTTGTGCTCGGGCGAACCTAAATTCTAATTCTAAATTTAGGGGGAACCTAACTTCCTCCTAAATTCCCTTTTCTTTACCTGTTCTGCTACCCCTTTCTTTACCTCATCCCATCCATTTTTCCCTGAGTTTACTCGTTCCATTTACTTTGTCTTTATTTCTCTCCTTTTCCCTACTGTTACCCTTTTTTTTACCTCTTTGCTTACTCCTTTCATTTACCTTTCCATTACACTTTGCCTTAACAATTCCATTACCCCTTTGTTTATCTCTTCCGTTTCGTTCTCCATTATCCCTTCCATTTTCTTCCCTTAGCCATTTCCTTACTTCTCACTTACCGTTTTTATTTTCACATCCATTAGCCCTTCCATTTCCCGTTCCATTAGA
The DNA here is from genome assembly GCA_020271785.1 of Procambarus virginalis. NCBI lineage: Eukaryota > Metazoa > Arthropoda > Malacostraca > Decapoda > Cambaridae > Procambarus > Procambarus virginalis. The sequence continues at coordinate 23,500 of WNGS01162213.1, forward strand.
CTTTCCCTTACCCGTTGCCTTAACATGTCCCTTACCCCCTTCCCTTATTAGGTATTCCACTTTAAATGCTCCAGTTCCTCTTGCTGCTGTTTGTTTCCCGTGATGGTTGGTCCTTACTACAGATGGATGGGCTCGTATTCCATCTACGTGTTGATGTAGGTCACGTTCCCCCTGCCCCATCACCACCAATGGCTTCTTCACTGTCTCCTCCTCTCCCCACCTCTATCTCTGCTTCCCCTCATGTTCGCAGATGACTGTTCTCCAACACTTGTCACTTTCCCTGCCTCACTTTTAGTGCCTCGAGTGTCTCATCCAGACTCTCGCTGGTATATGGCTCCCTTATCAATATATCAATCACTTTATTCATAAATGTCTGCTTTATTTATTTATAGTTGGATTAACCTGCTCAAATTTACACAAATTCTTCTATCTGCTTCCTCTGTTAGTGGGGTGGCACTTCCTCTGTTAGTGGGGTGGCACTTCCTCTGTTAGTGGGGTGGCACTTCCTCTGTTAGTGGGGTGGCACTTCCTCTGTTAGTGGGGTGGCACTTCCTCTGTTAGTGGGGTGGCACTTCCTCTGTTAGTGGGGTGGCACTTCCTCTGTCCTCCTCCTTCCTTGGCGCCCCCTCACCCCCTCCTTCCCCCCGCTCCTTAACCCTTCTTCCACTGCCCCTTCACCACCCTTATCCTGTCTGTTCACCACCGTATAAACCACAATGGGTGAACAATGAGAGTCCAAGTGGACGTTTGAAGCTGAAGTAAATTAAAGCAAGTGGACAGATTATGCGCAGAGTTCTCTCTATATAATAATCTAATATACCTGACCTCGTTTGTTGTATGTGGTTGGCTGCCGGGGTTGACTGCCGGGTTTGACTGCCGGGTTTGAGAGAAGCCGTAAGCCCCTCGCAGCATCCACCAACACCCACTAAACAGGAGCCAAACTTACGTGAGTGAAGAAGTAGTAGTAGACCTTGCCCCCGGCCTCAGCGTAGAGGTAGGCGAAGAGGTTGGTGGGACAGATGAAGTAGAAGTCTCCCACTACGTCAGCCACGGCCTTCTGGTTGATGTAGCCATCGTCCAGGTTGTCCCAGTCAGTGTACTGTTGAGGCGTCAGTGGTTAACACAAGTGATAACGGTAAGTGTCGCCTCCTTCATCAAAATATAAATGAACTAGATGACCAATAATATATATATATATATATATATATATATATATATATATATATATATATATATACATATATATATATATATATATATATATATATATGTATGCAAACAAGCCTGAATGGTCCCCAGGACTAGATACAACTGAAAACTCACACCCCAGAAGTGACTCGAACCCATACTCCCAGGAGCAACGCAACTGGTATGTACAGGGATGCCTTAATCCGCTTGACCATCACGACCGGACAAAAGAAAGTGATAGCCTGAGCTATATGAACCACTTCCCCGCCGGCACCTGGATGGTTATCTTGGGCATAGCATTTTATCAAATCACCTCTTTTTTTGGGGCAACACGTGAGGAACACAAATGCAAACAAGCCTGAATGGTCCCCAGGACTAGATACAACTGAAGTGCGTTCTGGCTACTAGGTACGACAAGATGAATATATATACTGTATAACTGTATATATATATATATATATATATATATATATATATATATATATATATATATGTATATATATATATATATTTTGATAAGGTGATTTGATAAAATGCTATGCCCAAGATAACCATCCAGGTGCCGGCGGGGAAGTGGTTCATATAGCTCAGGCTATCACTTTCTTTTGTCCGGTCGTGATGGTCAAGCGGATTAAGGCATCCCTGTACATACCAGTTGCGTTGCTCCTGGGAGTATGGGTTCGAGTCACTTCTGGGGTGTGAGTTTTCAGTTGTATCTAGTCCTGGGGACCATTCAGGCTTGTTTGCATTTGTGTTCCTCACGTGTTGCCCCAAAAAAAGAGGTGATTTGATAAAATGCTATGCCCAAGATAACCATCCAGGTGCCGGCGGGGAAGTGGTTCATATAGCTCAGGCTATCACTTTCTTTTGTCCGGTCGTGATGGTCAAGCGGATTAAGGCATCCCTGTACATACCAGTTGCGTTGCTCCTGGGAGTATGGGTTCGAGTCACTTCTGGGGTGTGAGTTTTCAGTTGTATCTAGTCCTGGGGACCATTCAGGCTTGTTTGCATTTGTGTTCCTCACGTGTTGCCCCAAAAAAAGAGGTGATTTGATAAAATGCTATGCCCAAGATAACCATCCAGGTGCCGGCGGGGAAGTGGTTCATATAGCTCAGGCTATCACTTTCTTTTGTCCGGTCGTGATGGTCAAGCGGATTAAGGCATCCCTGTACATACCAGTTGCGTTGCTCCTGGGAGTATGGGTTCGAGTCACTTCTGGGGTGTGAGTTTTCAGTTGTATCTAGTCCTGGGGACCATTCAGGCTTGTTTGCATTTGTGTTCCTCACGTGTTGCCCCAAAAAAAAGAGGTGATTTGATAAAATGCTATGCCCAAGATAACCATCCAGGTGCCGGCGGGGAAGTGGTTCATATAGCTCAGGCTATCACTTTCTTTTGTCCGGTCGTGATGGTCAAGCGGATTAAGGCATCCCTGTACATACCAGTTGCGTTGCTCCTGGGAGTATGGGTTCGAGTCACTTCTGGGGTGTGAGTTTTCAGTTATATATATGTATATATATATATATATATATATATATATAATATATATATATATATATATATATATATATATATATATATATATACAGTTATACAGTATATATATTCATCTGTCGTACCTAGTAGCCAGAACGCACTTCTCGGCCTACTATGCAAGGCACGATTTGCCTAATAGGCCGAGTGATTTTCTTTATTTTCAAAAAATTGTTTCCTATTAGTTTATTTTAAGTATTAATATTATATTATATTACGAACATAAATTATTGATTTAGTTATGTTAGTTTAGGTTAGATTAAGATAGGTTAGGTTAGGTAGGGTTGGTTAGGTTCGGTCATATATCTACGTTAGTTTTACTCAAATTAAAAGAAATTAGCTCATACAAAATTAAATAAATAGCTTTATCAATTCATAAGAAAAAATTTCGAAAAATATTTAAATTCCGGAAACTTGCCTTATTAGGCAAATTGGGAATTGCATAGTAGGCCAAAAACTGCGTTCTGGCTATTAGGTACAACACATCTTGTGTTATATATATAATATATATATATATATAATATACATGTATATCGACTTCGGCTTGAAGTCGAGTGTACGTGAATGTTGATTACTGGTGTCAGCTCTTGAATTAACATGGCCTCTTCAAGTGTAGTGAATGTGATTATTGTGGTTGCCTTCATCATGTCCCGGCAATTCAGAATGGTATTGTGGTGTTGAGAGTGATGTTGCCTAATACATCCTTCTTGCAAAAGATGTGTAAGATATCAACTCAGAGTATTTGTGGTATGTCCAATATAGCATACATTTTGGTGCGCAGTCTCCAGAAATGCACTTGGACTGATAAACTACATGAGCACGATTCAGTTTGTCAGAGGAAGCATAATTGTTATTTCTCATTATTTGGGAAGCTGTACAAAGGCCGTTATAATAGAGAATAGGATGAATCCTTTCGTTTTCATTGCAAGGTTTACAATTCCTGTCAGTTGTATCCCATATTACTTTTTTCATCTTTCTTTAAGGCCTGAGTAAATGTATTTAATGAAGGATGTACGAGATATAATTGAAAGGAATTCTAAACGCAAAAGTTCAATAAAATTCTTCAAAAAATATTTGGCATTGCCCAAAAGGTTTAAGATCCTGTATAAATGAGACGAGTAAAGATTGAGAGACGGGGGCCCAGGCGCTGATGTTTAAACCCCCTTTAAAAGTACGTACACTAAAACACATACACACACCATATTATGGGAAAGTAAAAGGCAAGCATTGACATTTTAGTGAGTCGCACCTGGAAAATAATGGCCTCCTTCTCTATGGGTGACCAATCCTTGAAGATCTCATTGATAATCTCCAAGAACTTCTCTCTCTCCAGGTCTGTGGCCTCGTCTTTATTGAAGTAACTCAGGAAGTCGTACAGCATAAAATAGGTACCTGAGAAATATCAAGAGATTAACGAGAGTAACGGAAGTCACCACATAAATAACGTGGACTTGGCACTAAACAGGTTATTGGTCCACTCAAATAAAAATAAAAATAAAATAAAATGTTTATTCAAGTAAAAGTACATCAATACAAGATGAGTTACAAACAGAAAGTTGTATTTCTAAATAGGTCAAATACATACTATGCCTAAAGCGCCTAATACGCACAGCGTTTCCGGCAAGGTGTGGGAAAAAACACCTATAATAAAACTTAAAACTAATTGAAATCACAGCATGAATTGAATTGAAAAATGAAAACGAGCAAAAAATGGAATGATAATTACATGATGGATAAAACAGCAGACATATAAACAGAACATCAGAATCAATTTTACCTAATTAAACAGACGACTACAATTTTCTTTAAGATTATACATTGCAGATTTCAGCAGTTAAACAAGTTGATCAATAATCAATATTTTTTGGAAATAGCAAGACATAGGTTGATATTTAGGGGGTTAAGGTAGGTTACATGGAGTTTATTAGGTAGTACTTAGTTTTTCTCTTAAACTAGTTGAAAGAGGAAGAGCCTTTGACGTGATTAGGAAGGTCATTCTACATTCTGGGTCCCTTGATTTGCAGAATAGGAACTATCATGGGAAAGCGCCAAGCTATTTCGACTATGTAGCACTGGAAAGGGATCTGGATAAGGATTTGGGATGGGATTTGGTTTGGAGTTCGCACTCTTGGAATATCAAATAGGTATTTGTTTCTAGTGTGGTGCCGAAGGGTTCTTGTACAGCCTTCTAGGAAGCGTTTAACGTCAGGATTGGCATTACTGTTCAGAGTTTTATATATAGAGAGCACACTTGAGAGGATGTGCAGTGACTTAATATCTAACATATTCAAAGATTTAAGTAAGGAGGCCGAGTGCTGTCTGGGGTTAGAGTTTGTTATTGTTCTAATAGCTGATTTGTATTGAGTTATTAGAGGATGTAGATTATTTTGGGTAGTAGAACCCTAAGACCAAATACCATAATTGAGATAAGGATAGATGAGAGAGTAACAGAGCGTTACCAGGGCAGGGCGAGGTACATAGTATCTAATTTTAGAAAGAATTACAACTGTTTTAGAACCTTATTTTGCTATATTTTGAATGTTGGCCCTGAAAATTCAGCTTGTTATCGATGAGAAACACCAAAGAATTTACAGTCTAATTTGTTACTAATTTGGATATAGTTAATTCTTAGATTAATTTGATCTGAGGATTTATTACCAAGCAAAATATAGAATGTTTTGGCAATGTTAAAGGGTGAGTTTGTTAGCAGTTATCCAAAGATGGACTTATTTAGTTTAGTATTCACTGTTTTCAATCAAAATAAGTGGGTTAGGACTGGAGAAAATGAAGATTGTGTCATCAGCAAATAAGATTGGCTTGAGATGTTGAGAGGCATTGGAAGGTCATTAATGTAGATGAGAAAGAGGAGAGGGCTAAGTATACATACCCTGTGAAACCAATGTTGATGGTAGGTGGAGAATTAGAATCATTCACATAAACATACTGGAGCCTGTGTTTAAGGTAAGATGAAGGTACTGGAGGAAGTGACCTCTGACTCCTTAATGATGTAATTTAAGAAGAAGGGTGTGGAGGTTAACAGTGTCAAAAGCCTTACCTAGATCAACAAATAATCCAACATGGAACTCATTTTATCATAAACTGATGTATCAAGTTAATCATACTAATCAGTGCATCATTGGTGATTTGTTTGGATCTGAAGCCATATTGACAAGAACTGTTATTGTGTTTAGCTAAATATGAGTAAAGCCGCTTATAGAATATTTTAAACAAAGTTGGCAAAATTGATATAGGTCTGAAATTGTTGACATCAGTTAGATCCCACATTGTGGACTGGGATTACTCTCTCGCTTATTTTAGAATATCCGGAAAGATTGGCGTTCAAGTGATTTGTTGTAGTGCAATGCAATGGCAGGAGCTAGAAATCTAGAGGCTTTTTGTAAATTTGAGTTGGTATCTCAGCAAAGGCACTTGACTTTGTTTTAATAGAAAGATAAAGCATTAACATCAGAGGAATTAGTGGGTGTTGGGCACAGAGGACTCTGAATAGTTTCCTGTAGGGTAGTCCTTAACATAAGATCGGGAAGGT
>WNGS01162213.1:30764-42064 GCA_020271785.1 Procambarus virginalis
AGGGTGGTCACCCGCAGTATTGATCAGTAAGGGTGGTCACCCACAGTATTGATCAGTAAGGGTGGTCACCCGCAGTATTGATCAGTAAGGGTGGTCACCCGCAGTATTGATCAGTAAGGGTGGTCACCCGCAGTATTGATCAGTAAGGGTGGTCATCCGCAGTATTGATCAGTAAGGGTGGTCACCCGCAGTATTGATCAGTAAGGGTGGTCACCCACAGTATTGATCAGTAAGAGTGGTCACCCACAGTATTGATCAGTAAGGGTGGTCACCCACAGTATTGATCAGTAAGGGTGGTCATCCGCAGTATTGATCAGTAAGGGTGGTCACACACAGTATTGATCAGTAAGGGTGGTCACACACAGTATTGATCAGTAAGGGTGGTCACACACAGTATTGATCAGTAAGGGTGGTCACCCACAGTATTGGTCAGTAAGGGTGGTCACACACAGTATTGATCAGTAAGGGTGGTCATCAATGCACGAGATATAAGGTAGCCCGCGCCAGTTTTGACCTCTCACGCATTAATCAAAAGCAGTATCTTCTCAAATCAATATTTGTATGATGATATATCATGCTTATGTATATAATTAGGTCTAAAGTAGTTTAGGTTATATATTTTGGTGCTGGTGGAAATGATGTGTATGGTTTTTGTTGTTGTTTAAGATTCGCTACCTGGAGCCAAAAGTTCCAAGTAGCACGGGCTATGGTGAGCCCGTAGTGGTCTCGTGTGTATGGTTGGTGACACTTATAGTGACGTGAACTTCGAGCGCGGGAAGTGAGAAAAACACTGCAAAGTGTTTTTATTTTTAAACAAGAGTGGGGAGGGGAGGCTGAGTGATTAACGACCTTATTGCCGATGTTTTCGGAATGAGCTGAATGATTTGGGGATCATGTGTGACGAGCGGCTCTGTGTTGTCATTGGCTGTTCCGTAGCCGCCCTTCCATGATTAGGCGTTGTGAATGGTGGCCGCAGTACACTGATTAGTACACTCGCAGGTGGAGCAGTGATAACTAGTTATCACTAGCGTGCTGAACTCGGGTCACACAGGTATGAACTACTCTCTTCATTTGTAGTAACACACTGTAGTGAGAGCAGGTGGGAGTGGCAGGCTGCGGCTGTCACTTGTCTACGCTACAGAACTTGATGGCGGAATAATGTTCACTGGCAGGTTGCCAGGCCAGCTTGTATCTCTGGAAGCCTTGGCACCCGTGGAATACTTTACTCGTGTATAATAAATCGGGGGAGGAAATAATTGGGTCGTAAAAATTGGCTGAATGCCTGATGTGATTTGTAATATCACTTTATCGTGGACATTTAGGGCGTTCTTTCAACGTGTTTATGTATTGTAATTTGTTTGTAGCTGTTCAGCCCAGACCAGCCACAGAAACCACAATGAGTTTTTCATTCACATGGACCATCAGAGCCTCGAACCCAGGACCACAAGTGCGGAAACCCGTAGTCCAATCAACCGCACTATCAGTGCTCATCATGAGAAAGGATCCCAGTGATACCTAACTGGTATCCAGCGGGGACTATATACTTTCTCTGGGAGGCCATTCATTGCGGTGTTGTTTAGGTATGCCCCTCTAGTCAGGTAAATTGAAAACCAAACTAACGTAGGAAGTAAGGTTTAATTGTGACTTTGGAATCAAGGAAAGGCTGACAAGCTAAACAAGTGTGTGTACCTCTGTACTACACATTCAATTTATTCCCAAGTTAATGTTCTGGATAAAATAAACTTGGGACGACGGCGATGTTTCTCTCTTTCAGTAAACTTAATTTCCTTGTGAGATTGAAAACGTCTTATAGAGGTGAATAACCACTTCACCTGTATTATGTTCGAGGGTCAGTTATGTCGCAGGACACAGGCGTGGACGCTTCTCTCAGCATCTTTTAGGTGAGTTAATTAACCAGTCAGCATCCAGCATATATGACACCACTCAATATCCAGCATGTATGACAAGCAACACTCAACATCCAGCACGTATGACAACCAACCACTCAACGTCCAGCATGTATGACAAACAACCACTCAACATCCAGCACGTATGACAAGCAACCACTCAACGTCCAGCATGTATGACAAACAACCACTCAACGTCCAGCATGTATGACAAACAATCACTCAACGTCCAGCATGTATGACAAACAACCACTCAACGTCCAGCATGTATGACAAACAACCACTCAACGTCCAGCATGTATGACAAACAACCACTCAACGTCCAGCATGTATGACAAACAATCACTCAACGTCCAGCATGTATGACAAACAACCACTCAACGTCCAGCATGTATGACAAACAACCACTCAACATCCAGCATGTATGACAAACAACCACTCAACATCCAGCATGTATGACAAACAATCACTCAACATCCAGCATGTATGACAAACAACCACTCAACGTCCAGCATGTATGACAAACAATCACTCAACGTCCAGCATGTATGACAAACAACCACTCAACGTCCAGCATGTATGACAAGCAACACTCAACATCCAGCATGTATGACAAGCAACACTCAACATCCAGCATGTATGACAAGCAACCACTCAACGTCCAGCATGTATGACAAGCAACACTCAACATCCAGCATGTATGACAAGCAACCACTCAACGTCCAGCATGTATGACAAACAACCACTCAACATCCAGCATGTATGACAAACAATCACTCAACATCCAGCATGTATGACAAACAACCACTCAACGTCCAGCATGTATGACAAACAACCACTCAACGTCCAGCATGTATGACAAGCAACCACTCAACGTCCAGCATGTATGACAAACAACCACTCAACGTCCAGCATACATGACAAGCAACCACTCAACGTCCAGCATGTATGACAAACAACCACTCAACGTCCAGCATGTATGACAAGCAACACTCAACATCCAGCATGTATGACAAGCAACCACTCAACGTCCAGCATGTATGACAAGCAACACTCAACATCCAGCATGTATGACAAACAACCACTCAACATCCAGCATGTATGACAAGCAACCACTCATCATCCAGCATGTATGACAAACAACCACTCAACATCCAGCATGTATGACAAACAACCACTCAACATCCAGCATGTATGACAAACAACCACTCAACGTCCAGCATGTATGACAAACAACCACTCAACATCCAGCATGTATGACAAGCAACACTCAACATCCAGCATGTATGACAAACAACCACTCAACATCCAGCATGTATGACAAACAACCACTCAACATCCAGCATGTATGACAAACAACCACTCAACATCCAGCATGTATGACAAACAACCACTCAACGTCCAGCATGTATGACAAGCAACCACTCAACGTCCAGCATGTATGACAAACAACCACTCAACGTCCAGCATGTATGACAAGCAACACTCAACATCCAGCATGTATGTCAAGCAACCACTCAACGTCCAGCATGTATGACAAGCAACACTCAACATCCAGCATGTATGACAAACAACCACTCAACATCCAGCATGTATGACAAGCAACCACTCAACATCCAGCATGTATGACAAGCAACACTCAACATCCAGCATGTATGACAAGCAACCACTCAACATCCAGCATGTATGACAAACAAACACTCAACATCCAGCATGTATGACAAGCAACACTCAACATCCAGCATGTATGACAAGCAACCACTCAACATCCAGCATGTATGACAAGCAACCACTCAACATCCAGCATGTATGACAAGCAACCACTCAACATCCAGCATGTATGACAAGCAACCACTCAACATCCAGCATGTATGACAAGCAACACTCAACATCCAGCATGTATGACAAGCAACCACTCAACATCCAGCATGTATGACAAGCAACACTCAACATCCAGCATGTATGACAAGCAACACGCAACATCCAGCATGTATGACAAGAAACACGCAACATCCAGCATGTATGACAAGCAACACTCAACATCCAGCATGTATGACAAGCAACACGCAACATCCAGCATGTATGACAAGCAACACTCAACATCCAGCATGTATGACAAGCAACACGCAACATCCAGCATGTATGACAAGCAACCACTCAACATCCAGCATGTATGACAAGCAACACTCAACATCCAGAGGACACAAGCAACAATAGAGTGACACACAAGGAGTGGCTGGGATGAAGAGAAAAAAGGTTATGTTGAAATAGAACTGTTGTGAGCAAGCTGCCATAAACCTGGTTGTAGAGGTTGGGGCTAGGCTGAACGATCCGGGTGGCAGAGGGGCGTACTAAAGGTGCCCTCCTGTACCACCCCTCCCTCCTGCCTAGTACTCCTGCTCCTGTACCACCCCTCCCTCCTGCCTAGTACTCCTGCTCCTGTACCACCCTCCCTCCTGCCTAGTACTCCTGCTCCTGTACCACCCCACCCTCCTGCCTAGTACTCCTGCTCCTGTACCACCCCACCCTCCTGCCTAGTACTCCTGCTCCTGTACCACCCCTCCCTCCTGCCTAGTACTCCTGCTCCTGTACCACCCCACCCTCCTGCCTAGTACTCCTGCTCCTGTACCACCCCTCCCTCCTGCCTAGTACTCCTGCTCCTGTACCACCCCTCCCTCCTGCCTAGTACTCCTGCTCCTGTACCACCCCTCCCTCCTGCCTAGTACTCCTGCTCCTGTACCACCCCTCCCTCCTGCCTAGTACTCCTGCTCCTGTACCACCCCTCCCTCCTGCCTAGTACTCCTGCTCCTGTACCACCCCCCCCTCCTGCCTAGTACTCCTGCTCCTGTACCACCCCTCCCTCCTGCCTAGTACTCCTGCTCCTGTACCACCCCTCCCTCCTGCCTTGTACTCCTGCTCCTGTACCACCCCACCCTCCTGCCTAGTACTCCTGCTCCAGTACCACCCCTCCCTCCTGCCTAGTACTCCTGCTCCGGTACCACCCCTCCCTTCTCCCTAGTACTCCTGCTCCGGTACCACCCCTCCCTCCTGCCTAGTACTCCTGCTCCGGTACCACCCCTCCCTTCTCCCTAGTACTCCTGCTCCTGTACCTGTACCACCTCTCTCCCTCCTTCCTAGTACTCTTACTCCTGCTACTAATTCTCGCTGGTATGTCTTTAGTGGTAAGTTAGCCTGTAATTCCACTCTCCACCCCATCACACTCTAGTTCTAAAATTACAACTTCTGCTAATACTTCCAACACTTCTTTTCTCTCTATTTGTATTATTGCTGTCATTATGACCTGCTTCTGATTCTTTTTTATACATATTGCTGCCGTTAAAAGTTTGCTGCTGCCGAGGTTCGCTGGTCATTGTCCTAGACAACAACCTGGTAATATGTATTGATAATGCTTTCAAGTAAATATCTCTCTTAATCTGGATTGTCGTAGGTACAGAGGTCCACAAGCGTGGGAGTGAGGTACTCCGGGCCAGTGGTCATCTCCTCTTTAGTGCAGGTAAAGGTTACAGTGCAGTCCTGACTATGGTCGTGGGGTATGGTGTAGTCCTCACTATGGTCGTGGGGTATGGTGTAGTCCTCATTATAGTCGTGGGGTATGGTGTAGTCCTCATTATAGTCGTGGGGTATGGTGTAGTCCTCACTATAGTCGTGGGGTATGGTGTAGTCCTCTCTGTAGTCCTCACAAATACCAGGTGCGCTGAAAGCTGCGGACATAGCCCCTCTACACAAGGGAGGTAGCAAAACATTGGCAAAGAATTATAGGCCAGTTACACCAACGTCCCACATAATAAAGTATTTGAGAGAGTGATCAGGAGTCAGGTCACTAGATTCATGGAAACCAATGACCTCCACAATCAAGGCCAACATGAATTTAAAGCAGGAAGATCATGCCTCTCACAGCTGCTTGACCATTATGACAAAATCACTGAGGCTTTAGAAGAAAAACAGAATGCAGATGTTATATACACAGACTTTGAAAAGGCATTCGACAAATGTGACTATGGAGTGATTGCACACAAAATGAAGTCAGTGGGAATAACTGATAAAGTAGGACGCTGGATACTCAATTTCCTGTCGAACAGAACACAAAGAGTAACAGTCAATCAAGTAAAGTCTAGTCAGAGCGCAGTTAAAAGCTCTGTACCTCAAGGTATAGTCCTTGCACCACTGCTGTTCCTTATTCTCCTATCTGATATAGACAAAAATACAAGTCACAGCTTCGTGTCATCCTTTGCAGATGATACAAAAATCAGCACGAAAATTACCTCTGCTGAAGACATTGAAAAACTACAAACAGACATTAAAAAAGTTTTCGATTGGGCAGAAGAAAATAACATGATGTTTAGCGGTGATAAATTCCAGGTACTCAGATACGGCAAAAATGAAGACCCGAAACATAATACAGGGTACAAAACACAATCGAATCTGCCCATAGTAGGTAAACAGCATGTCAAGGATTTGGGAATAATGATGTCCGACGACCTAACGTTTAGGGAGCATAACCAAGCAAATATTGCGTCAGCCAGAAAGATGATAGGATGGATTACGAGAACCTTCAGTCCAGAGATCCCATCACAATGGTTGTACTCTTCAAATCACTTGTGTGGTCCCGTCTTGAGTACTACTCAGTACTCGCTTCCCCCTTCAGAGCAAGAGATTGCTGAAATAGAGGGAATACAGAGAACATATACGGCACGCATAGACGAGATAAAGCACCTAAATTATTGGGATCGTCTCAAAGCTCTCCAAATGTACTCACTAGAAAGGAGACGAGAGAGATACCAAATAATATACACATGGAAAATACTGGAGGGCCAGGTCCCTAATCTACACAGTAAAATAGCAACGTACTGAAGTCAACGATATGGAAAAAATGCAGAATAGAACCAGTGAAGAGCAGAGGTGCCATAGGCACAATCAGAAACACTATAAACATCAGAGGTCCGCGGTTGTTCAACGTCCTCCCAGCGAGCATCAGAAATATTGCCGGAACAACCTTGGACATCTTCAAGAGAAAACTAGATTGTTTTCTTCAAGGAGTGCCGGACCAACCGGGCTGTGGTGGGTATGTGGGCCTGCGGGCCGCTCCAAGCAACAGCCTGGTGGACCAAACTCTCACAAGTCAGGCCTGGCCTCGGGCCGGGCTTGGGGAGTAGAAGAACTCCCAGAACCCCATCAGGGAGGTATCAAGCAGTTATCACTATAGTCGTGGGTATGGTGTAGTCCTCACTATAGTCGTGGGGTATTGTGTAGTCCTCACTATAGTCGTGGGGTATTGTGTAGTCCTCACTATAGTCGTGGGTATGTGTAGTCCTCACTATAGTCGTGGGTATGGTGTAGTCCTCACTATAGTCGTGGGGTATGGTGTAGTCCTCACTATAGTCGGGGTATGGTATAGTCCTCACTATAGTCGTAGGGTATGGTATAGTCCTCACTATAGTCGTGGGGTATGGTATAGTCCTCACTATAGTTGTGGGGTATGGTATAGTCCTCACTATAGTCGTGGGGTATGGTATAGTCCTCACTATAGTCGTAGGGTATGTGTATAGTCCTCACTATAGTCGTGGGGTATGGTATAGTCCTCACTATAGTCGTAGGGTATGGTATAGTCCTCACTATAGTCGTGGGGTATGGTATAGTCCTCACTATAGTCGTGGGTATGGTATAGTCCTCACTATAGTCGTGGGGTATGGTATAGTCCTCACTATAGTCTTGGGGTATGGTATAGTCCTCACTATAGTCGTGGGGTATGGTATAGTCCTCACTATAGTCGTAGGGTATGGTATAGTCCTCACTATAGTCGTAGGTATGGTGTAGTCCTCACTATAGTCGTAGGGTATGGTATAGTCCTCACTATAGTCGTAGGGTATGGTATAGTCCTCACTATAGTCGTAGGGTATGGTGTAGTCCTCACTATAGTCGTGGGTATGGCATAGTCCTCACTATAGTCGTAGGGTATGGTATAGTCCTCACTATAGTCGTAGGGTATGGTGTAGTCCTCACTATAGTCGTAGGGTATGGTATAGTCCTCACTATAGTCGTAGGGTATGGTGTAGTCCTCACTATAGTCGTGGGGTATGGTATAGTCCTCACTATAGTCGTAGGGTATGGTATAGTCCTCACTATAGTCGTGGGTATGGTATAGTCCTCACTATAGTCGTAGGGTATGGTATAGTCCTCACTATAGTCGTAGGGTATGGTGTAGTCCTCACTATAGTCGTAGGGTATGGTATAGTCCTCACTATAGTCGTAGGGTATGGTATAGTCCTCACTATAGTCGTAGGGTATGGTATAGTCCTCACTATAGTCGTAGGGTATGGTGTAGTCCTCACTATAGTCGTAGGGTATGGTATGTCCTCACAATAGTCGTAGGGTATGGTGTAGTCCTCACTATAGTCGTAGGGTATGGTATAGTCCTCACTATAGTCGTAGGTATGGTGTAGTCCTCACTATAGTCGTAGGGTATGGTATAGTCCTCACTATAGTCGTAGGGTATGGTATAGTCCTCACTATAGTCGTAGGTATGGTATAGTCCTCACTATAGTCGTAGGGTATGGTATAGTCCTCACTATAGTCGTGGGTATGGTATAGTCCTCACTATAGTCGTGGGGTATGGTGTAGTCCTCACTATAGTCGTAGGGTATGGTATAGTCCTCACTATAGTCGTGGGGTATGGTATAGTCCTCACTATAGTCGTAGGGTATGGTATAGTCCTCACTATAGTCGTGGGGTATGGTATAGTCCTCACTATAGTCGTGGGGTATGGTATAGTCCTCACTATAGTCGTGGGGTATGGTATAGTCCTCACTATAGTCGTGGGGTATGGTATAGTCCTCACTATAGTCGTGGGGTATGGTCCCTGTAACACAAACCAACCTGTCTTTATTTCCGCTAGTACAACTTGTAATAAAGTTCTTACATCTGGCTTACGTGTTTATGACGTATTAGAACGTTGTTAAAATTTGCTATATTGGTTGTTAAACTGGTTAAAAGGTGTTAAATCTTGTCGAACGTTGTACCAACGTCGTAGTTTCGGGTTGTTTGGCGGGTGTAGTCCTCACTATAGTCGTGGGGTATGGTATAGTCCTCACTATAGTCGTGGGGTATGGTATAGTCCTCACTATAGTCGTGGGGTATGGTGTAGTAGTCCTCACTATAGTCGTGGGGTATGGTATAGTCCTCACTATAGTCGTGGGGTATGGTATAGTCCTCACTATAGTCGTGGGGTATGGTGTAGTCCTCACTATAGTCGTGGGGTATGGTATAGTCCTCACTATAGTCGTGGGGTATGGTATAGTCCTCACTATAGTCGTGGGTATGGTATAGTCCTCTCTATAGTCGTGGGGTATGGTATAGTCCTCACTATAGTCGTGGGGTATGGTATAGTCCTCACTATAGTCGTAGGGTATGGTATGGTCCTCACTATAGTCGTAGGTATGGTATAGTCCTCACTATAGTCGTGGGTATGGTATAGTCCTCACTATAGTCGTAGGGTATGGTATAGTCCTCACTATAGTCGTGGGGTATGGTATAGTCCTCACTATAGTCGTAGGGTATGGTATAGTCCTCACTATAGTCGTGGGGTATGGTATAGTCCTCACTATAGTCGTGGGTATGGTATAGTCCTCACTATAGTCGTAGGTATGGTATAGTCCTCACTATAGTCGTAGGGTATGGTATAGTCCTCACTATAGTCGTAGGGTATGGTATAGTCCTCACTATAGTCGTGGGTATGGTATAGTCCTCACTATAGTCGTAGGGTATGGTATAGTCCTCACTATAGTCGTAGGTATGGTATAGTCCTCACTATAGTTGTACTAGTAATACTTTACTATTAACCTCTACTGGTAATACTTTACTAGTAATTTATTGGTAACCTTTGCTATTAATACTTTGCTAGCAAACTTTACGGGTAAAACTTTACTAGTAACCTTTGCTAGAAATACATTACTAGTAAGTTTGCAAGTAATATTTACTACTAACATTTTCTAGCAACCTTTGCCAGTAATACTTTACTAGTAAACCTTGCTATTAATACTTACTAGTACATTTACTAGTAACATTTACTAGTAATAGTTTACTTCTAACCTCTGCTAATAATATTTTACTAGTTACCTATACTAGTAATACTTTGCTAGTAACTTTTCCAGTACTACTCTACTAGTACTACTTATTAGTTACCTTGCTAGTACTACTTATATTAACCTTTGCTAGTACTACTTTATTATCAACCTTTGCTAGTAATTCTTCACAAATAATCATTAGCTGACAGCCTCAGAATTTCACTTGACAAAAACACATACAGGTAAACGCTTTCCGAATAGTCAGGAAACTTATTTTTCAGAGGCGGCGGTGGCCGGCGGCCCTGACCTCACAGATATATATAAAATAACGTGTTGGATTTGTGGCCGTGTTTCGCTGTATTGTGGTGTTTCTTCTTTGGTATTGGTTGTGCTCGGGCGAACCTAAATTCTAATTCTAAATTTGAGGGGAACCTAACTTCCTCCTAAATTCCCTTTTCTTTACCTGTTCTGCTACCCCTTTCTTTACCTCATCCCATCCATTTTTCCCTGAGTTTACTCGTTCCATTTACCTTGTCTTTATTTCTCTCCTTTTCCCTACTGTTACCCTTTTTTTTTACCTCTTTGCTTACTCCTTTCATTTACCTTTCCATTACACTTTGCCTTAACAATTCCATTACCCCTTTGTTTATCTCTTCCGTTTCGTTCTCCATTATCCCTTCCATTTTCTTCCCTTAGCCATTTCCTTACTTCTCACTTACCGTTTTTATTTCACATCCATTAGCCCTTCATTTCCCGTTCCATTAGACTTTCCCTTACCCGTTGCCTTAACATGTCCCTTACCCCTTCCCTTATTAGGTATTCCACTTTAAATGCTCCAGTTCCTCTTGCTGCTGTTTGTTTCCCTGATGGTTGGTCCTTACTACAGATGGATGGGCTCGTGTTCCATCTACGTGTTGATGTAGGTCACGTTCCCCCCTGCCCCATCACCACCAATGGCTTCTTCACTGTCTCCTCCTCTCCCCCACCTCTATCTCTGCTTCCCCTCATGTTCGCAGATGACTGTTCTCCAACACTTGTCACTTTCCCTGCCTCACTTTTAGTGCCTCGAGTGTCTCATCCAGACTCTCGCTGGTATATGGCTCCCTTATCAATATATCAATCACTTTATTCATAAATGTCTGCTTTATTTATTTATAGTTGGATTAACCTGCTCAAATTTACACAAATTCTTCTATCTGCTTCCTCTGTTAGTGTGGTGGCTTCCTCTGTTAGTGGGGTGGCACTTCCTCTGTTAGTGGGGTGGCACTTCCTCTTTAGTGGGGTGGCACTTCCTCTGTCCTCCTCCTTCCTT
>WNGS01162214.1:5000-10037 GCA_020271785.1 Procambarus virginalis
GGACCGTCCCTGGGGTGTGGACCAGTCCCCTGGTGGTGTGGACCAGTCCCTGGTGGTGGACCAGTCCCTGGTGGTGTGGACCAGTCCCTGGTGGTATGGACCAGTCCTGGTGGTGTGGACCAGTCCCTGGGTGTGGACCAGTCCCTGGTGGTGTGGACCAGCCCCTGGTGGTGTGGACCAGTCCCTGGTGGTGTGGACCAGTCCTGGTGGTGTGGACCAGTCCCTGGTGGGTGGACCAGCCCCTGGTGGTGTGGACCAGTCTGGTGGTGTGGACCAGTCGCTGGTGGTGTGGACCAGTCCCTGGTGGTGTGGACCAGTCCCTGGTGGTGTGGACCAGCCCCTGGTGGTGTGGACCAGTCCCTGTGGTGTGGACCAGTCCCTGGTGGTGTGGACCAGTCGCTGGTGGTGTGGACCAGTCCCTGGTGGTGTGACCAGTCCCTGGTGGTGTGGACCAGTCCCTGGTGGTGTGGACCAGTCCCTGGTGGTGTGGACCAGTCCCTGGTGGTGTGGACCAGTCCCTGGTGGTATGGACCAGTCCCTGGTGGTGTGGACCAGTCCCTGGTGGTGTGGACCAGTCCCTGGTGGTGGGACCGTCCCTGGTGGTGTGGACCAGCCCCTGGTGGTGTGGACCAGCCCCTGGTGGTGTGGACCAGTCCCTGGGTGATGTGGACCAGCCCCTGGTGGCAGAGAGCGGCCAGGGACGCCGCTAGGGGCGCGAGCCGCCGTGGTGGAGGCGGGCGACCTGTCCCTCGCTGGGTAATTCATTGATCTTCATAGTGTCTCACACTTCCCAGTTTATTCTTCTTGACCGAGGCGTTCTTGGCCGAGGCGTTCTTGCCGAGGCGTTCTTGGCCGAGTGCAACAGGCCCATCACCGGCCGTGTAACAGGCCTGTTATAGGCTGTTGATAAAGAAATTATCAATTTCTTCAAGAGCATCTAAACCTTTTTTTTTTTTAGCGTGTGGAATGAATGAGTGTATCAGCGTGGCTTGGGGTCCCGTGGGCCTGGGGTCCCAAGGGCCTGGGGTCCCGAGGGCCTGGGGTCCCGAGGGCCTGGGGTCCCGGGGCCTGGGGTCCCGAGGGCCTGGGGTCCCGAGGGCCTGGGGTCCCGGGGGCCTGGGGTCCCAAGAGCCTGGGGTCCCTGGGGCCTGGGGTCACGAGGGCCTGGGGTCCCGGGGGCCTGGGGTCCCAAGAGCCTGGGGTCCCTGGGGCCTGGGGTCCCTGGGGCCTGGGGTCCCAAGGGCCAGGGTCCCGATGGCCTGGGGTCCCGAGGGCCTGGGGTCCCGGGGGCCTGTGGTCCCAAGGGCCTGGGGTCCCGAGGGCCTGGGGTCCCGGGGCCTGGGGTCCCGAGGGCCTGGGGTCTCGGGGCTTGGAGTCCCGAGGGCCAGGGATCCGAGGGCCAGGGGTCCCGAGGGCCTGGGGTCCCGGGGGCCTGGGGTCCCGAGGGCCTGGGGTCCCGAGGGCCTGGGGTCCCGAGGGCCTGGGGTCCCGGGGTCCCGAGGGCCTGGGGTCCCGAGGGCCTGGGGTCCCGGGGTCCCGAGGGCCTGGGGTCTCGAAGGCCTTGACCGCTGGGGAGGAGATTCAGGACTTGGTCAAAATTATGGTTTGTTGACTTGAGATGAGACTTGCTAGTTTTGCCAGTCATTGTAGACGCTAATTTGGGAAGAGTTTAGACTTTGCCAGTCCAGCTGGGACTCTTGATGACCATGCCCCTTGATGTATTGATTATACATTATTGATGTCCATTACAACCCACACCTGTTCTGTAACATCACAACCATGTTGATCAGACCACACACCTGAAGGTGAAGGGACGACGACGGCGTTGCGGTCCGTCCTGGACCATTCTCAAGTCGATTCTCCACAATCGACTGGAGAATGGTCCAGGACGGACCGAAACGTCGTCGTCCCTTCACCTTCTAGTGTGTAGTCTAGTCAACATACGTCAGCCACGTTACTGTGACGCATCGCCTGCACAACCTACCATCTTCACAACCTCTCAGATGGTCTTGAATGAACTAATGTTGTTAAGTGGTTGTGCCCTGGTGGCATCTAGCTGCTGAGCCTTGTGGTTTGTGTTAGTTTGTTCAATTGTTATTGGTTGTGAGTGTGTATAGAGAGACAGATTTGTGTATATAAGAAGCTGTGTCGTGAAGATAAGTTCTCCTCGGTAAACTGGCGGAGTTTACATAGACTTTCACTCTACCGTAGACATATTGCCCAGCCATAAGTCAAGGCCGGGGGGGGGGGAGGGGGTCATTGATTTATAAGGGAAAGTTCTGTTCCAGGAGCCTTGCTGTGGATTGTGACACGACTCTGACGACCCCTAGGGGGGGGGGGACGACCTCTTGTGCTTCCCTGGCCCCTCACGATTCCCTGGGGGGGGACGACCTCTTGTGCTTCCCCTGGCCCCTGACGACCCCTCCTGGTGTGCCCCATGGGGAGGACGACCTCTCGTGTTCCCCAGGCCCCTGACACCCTGCTGGTGTGACCCAGGGGGGGACGACCTCCGCTAGTGTGGCCCCTGGGGGGACGACCACCGCTAGTGTGGCCCCTGTGGGGATGACCCCCGCTAGTGTGGCCCCTGGGGGGTACGAACCCTGCTAGTGTAGCCCCTGGGGGGTACGACCCCCGCTAGTGTGGCCCCTGGGGGGTACGACCCCCGCTAGTGTGGGCCCCTGGGGGGTACGACCCCCGCTAGTGTGGCCCCTGGGGGGTACGACCCGCTAGTGTAGCCCCTGGGGGGTACGACCCCCGCTAGTGTGGCCCCTGGGGGTACGACCCCCGCTAGTGTAGCCCCTGGGGGTACGACCCCGCTAGTGTAGCCCCTGGGGGGTACGACCCCCGCTAGTGTAGCCCTGGGGGTACGACCCCCGCTAGTGTGGCCCCTGGGGGGTACGACCCCCGCTAGTGTAGCCCCTGGGGGGTACGACCCCGCTAGTGTAGCCCTGGGGGGTACGACCCCCGCTAGTGTAGCCCCTGGGGGGTACGACCCCCGCTAGTGTGGCCCCTGGGGGGTACGACCCCCGCTAGTGTGGCCCCTGGGGGGACGACCCCGCTAGTGTAGCCCCTGGGGGGTACGACCCCCGCTAGTGTGGCCCCTGGGGGGACGACCCCCGCTAGTGTAGCCCCTGGGGGGACGACCCCCGCTAGTGTAGCCCCTGGGGGGTACGACCCCCGCTAGTGTGGCCCCTGGGGGGACGACCCCCGCTAGTGTAGCCCCTGGGGGGTACGACCCCGCTAGTGTGGCCCCTGGGGGGTACGACCCCCGCTAGTGTGGCCCCTGGGGGGTACGACCCCCGCTAGTGTGGCCCCTGGGGGGTACGACCCCCGCTAGTGTGGCCCCTGGGGGTACGACCCCCGCTAGTGTGGCCCCTGGGGGGTCGTGTTCCTGTTCCTCCCACTTATGTACAACCAAATTTTGTCTGGAGAATCAAGCATTAGCTCTTGGACCCCGACTTGTAGCTGCAGTTGTCTAATGCAATGACTCCTGTCCTATTTCCCTCTCATGTCTACTTTATTATGCTTCTACAACCTGCTCCTCTGGTTCATTCTGTGACTCATCCGAGTTTCAAGCTTCCATTTTTTCCCCTTCTCCATTGGTATCAGTGTGAATATTGTACTTATTTCGACTCTGTCAATCACCCTAAGTATTTATACGTCTCCATCATATCTCCCCGCTCCTTTAATTTTTCTAGCGTCGTCAGGTTCAGTTCCTTCAGTCGCTCTTCATACCCCATCCCTCGTAATTTTGGGACGAGTCTCGTCGCAAACTTCTGAACCTTTCCAGTTTCCTTATATGCTTCTTCAGATGGGGACTCCATGATGAGGCGGCATACTCTAAGACTGGCCTCATGTAATCAGTGTAAAGCGCCCTAAATGCCTCCTTACATAGGTTTCTGAATGATGTTCTAACTTTTACCAGTGTAGAGTACGCTGCTGTCGTTATCCTATTCATATGTGCCTCAGGAGATAGATTAGGTGTTTACGTCCACACCAGGTCTCTTTCGCGCGTCGTCACAGGTAGGCTGTTCCCCTTCATTGTGTACTGTCCCTTTGGTCTCCTATCTCCTAGTCCCATTTCCATAACTTTACATTTGCTCGTGTTGAATTCCAGTAGCCATTTCTCTGACCATCTCTGCAACCTGTTCAGGTCCTCTTGGAGGATCCTGCAATCATCATCTGTCACAACTCTTCTCATCAACTTTGCGTCATCGGCAAACATCGACATGTAGGACTCTACACCCGTAAACATATCGTTAACATATACAAGAAATAGAATTGGTCCCAGCACCGATCCTTGTGGTACTCCACTTGTTACTGTTCGCCAGTCCGACTTCTCGCCCCTTACCGTTACTCTCTGGTTCCTTCCTGTTAGGTAATTCCTAATCCATGCTAGGACCTTATCGCTTACTCCTGCCTGCCCCTCAAGTTTGAACAGCAGTCTCATGTGCGATACTGTGTCAAAGGCTTTATGGCAGTCCAGAAATATGCAGTCTGCCCAACCTTCCCTGTCCTGCCTAATAATTATTATTTTATCATAGAATTCCAGGAGGTTTGTAGGCATGATTTCCCTTCCCAGAACCCATGTTTGTGTTGTTTATAACCTAATGTTCTCCAGGTGTGTGTCCTGTCTTACCTCATTATTATTTCAAGTACTTTACAGGGAGATGCTTGTCAGTGACACTTGTCTGTCGTTAAGTGCCTCTTCCCTATCACCTCTCTTGAAGATTGGTACACATTTGCCCTCTTCCAGCAACTGGGCAATTCTCCCGACATAAGTGATTCATTAAAGATCAATGCCAGAGGCACGCTGAGGGCCTGCGCTGCTTCTTTTAGTATCCACGGTGATACTTTGTCTGGTCCAACCGCTTTAGTTACATCCAGTGTTGTCAACTGTTTCACTACCTCCTCTGTCTGTCACCTCTTTATCTGATATGTCTTTCCATCTTGGGTCTTCTCCTCTCTAACAGTGGGAAGGTGTGTGTGTGTGTGTGTGTGTGTGTGTGGTGTGTGTGTTGTGTTGTGTGTGTGTGT
>WNGS01162214.1:53025-65875 GCA_020271785.1 Procambarus virginalis
GGCAGGCAGGAGTAAGCGATAAGGTCCTAGCATGGATTAGGAATACCTAACAGGAAGGAGCCAGAGAGTAACGGTAAGGGGCGAGAAGTCGGACTGGCGAACAGTAACAAGTGGAGTACCACAAGGATCGGTGCTGGGACCAATTCTATTTCTTGTATATGTTAACGATATGTTTACGGGAGTAGAGTCCTACATGTCGATGTTTGCGGATGACGCAAAGTTGATGAGAAGAGTTGTGACAGATGAGGATTGCAGGATCCTCCAAGAGGACCTGAACAGGTTGCAGAGATGGTCAGAGAAATGGCTACTGGAATTCAACACGAGCAAATGTAAAGTTATGGAAATGGGACTAGGAGATAGGAGACCAAAGGGACAGTACACAATGAAGGGGAACAGCCTACCTGTGACGACGCGCGAAAGAGACCTGGGTGTGGACGTAACACCTACTCTATCTCCTGAGGCACATATAAATAGGATAACGACAGCAGCGTACTCTACACTGGCAAAAGTTAGAACATCATTCAGAAACCTATGTAAGGAGGCATTTAGGGCGCTTTACACTGCCTACGTGAGGCCAGTCTTAGAGTATTCCGCCTCATCATGGAGTCCCCATCTGAAGAAGCATATAAGGAAACTGGAAAAGGTTCAGAAGTTTGCGACGAGACTCGTCCCAAAATTACGAGGGATGGGGTATGAAGAGCGACTGAAGGAACTGAACCTGACGACGCTAGAAAAATGAAAGGAGCGGGGAGATATGATGGAGACGTATAAAATACTTAGGGTGATTGACAGAGTCGAAATAAGTACAATATTCACACTGAATACCAATGGGAGAAGGGGAAATAAATGGAAGCTTGAAACTCGGATGAGTCACAGAAATGAACCAGAGGAGCAGGTTGTAGAAGCATATATAAAGTAGACATGAGAGGGAAATAGGACAGGAGTCATTGCATTAGACAACTGCAGCTACAAAGTCGGGGTCCAAGAGCTAATGCTTGATTCTCCAGACAAAATTTGGTTGTACATAAGGGGAGAGAACAGGAACACGACCCCCCAGGGGCCACACTAGCGGGGGTCGTACCCCCCAGGGGCCACACTAGCGGGGGTCGTACCCCCCAGGGGCCACACTAGCGGGGGTCGTACCCCCCAGGGGCCACACTAGCGGGGGTCGTACCCCCCAGGGGCCACACTAGCGGGGGTCGTACCCCCCAGGGGCTACACTAGCGGGGGTCGTCCCCCAGGGGCCACACTAGCGGGGGTCTTACCCCCAGGGGCCACACTAGCGGGGGTCGTCCCCCCAGGGGCCACACTAGCGGGGGTCGTCCCCCCAGGGGCCACACTAGCGGGGGTCGTACCCCCAGGGGCTACACTAGCGGGGGTCGTCCCCCCAGGGGCCACACTAGCGGGGGTCGTACCCCCCAGGGGCTACACTAGCGGGGGTCGTCCCCCCAGGGGCTACACTAGCGGGGGTCGTACCCCCCAGGGGCCACACTAGCGGGGGTCGTACCCCCCAGGGGCCACACTAGCGGGGGTCGTCCCCCCAGGGGCCACACTAGCGGGGGTCGTACCCCCAGGGGCCACACTAGCGGGGGTCGTACCCCCCAGGGGCTACACTAGCGGGGGTCGTCCCCCAGGGGCCACACTAGCGGGGGTCGTACCCCCCAGGGGCTACACTAGCGGGGGTCGTCCCCCCAGGGGCCACACTAGCGGGGGTCGTCCCCCAGGGGCTACACTAGCGGGGGTCGTCCCCCCAGGGGCCACACTAGGGGGTCGTCCCCCCAAGGGCCACACTAGCGGGGGTCGTACCCCCCAGGGGCCACACTAGCGGGGGTCGTACCCCCAGGGGCCACACTAGCGGGGGTCGTACCCCCCAGGGGCTACACTAGCGGGGGTCGTACCCCCCAGGGGCTACACTAGCGGGGTCGTACCCCCCAGGGGCCACACTAGCGGGGGTCGTCCCCCCAGGGCCACACTAGCGGGGGTCGTACCCCCAGGGGCCACACTAGCGGGGGTCGTACCCCCCAGGGGCCACACTAGCGGGGGTCGTCCCCCCAGGGGCCACACTAGCGGGGGTCGTACCCCCCAGGGGCTACACTAGCAGGGGTCGTACCCCACAGGGGCCACACTAGCGGGGGTCGTCCCCCCAGGGGCCACACTAGCGGAGGTCGTCCCCCCCTGGGGTCACACCAGCAGGGGTCGTCAGGGGCCAGGGGAAGCACAAGAGGTCGTCCCCCCCAGGGATCGTGAGGGGCCAGGGGAAGCACAAGAGGTCGTCCCCCCCCCCTAGGGGTCGTCAGAGTCGTGTCACAATCCACAGCAAGGCTCCTGGAACAGAACTTTCCCTTATAAATCAATGACCCTCCCCCCCCCGGCCTTTGACTTATGGCTGGGCAATATGTCTACGGTAGAGTGAAAGTCTATGTAAACTCCGCCAGTTTACCGAGGAGAACTTATCTTCACGACACAGCTTCTTATATACACAAATCTGTCTCTCTATACACACTCACAACCAATAACAATTGAACAAACTAACACAAACCACAAGGTTCAGCAGCTAGATGCCACCAGGGCACAACCACTTAACAACATTAGTTCACTCAAGACCATCTGAGAGGTTGTGAAGATGGTAGGTTGTGCAGGCGATGCGTCACAGTAACGTGGCTGACGTATGTTGACTAGACTACACACTAGAAGGTGAAGGGACGACGACGTTTCGGTCCGTCCTGGACCATTCTCCAGTCGATTGTGGAGAATCGACTTGAGAATGGTCCAGGACGGACCGCAACGCGTCGTCGTCCCTTCACCTTCAGGTGTGTGGTCTGATCAACATGGTTGTGATGTTACAGAACAGGTGTGGGTTGTAATGGACATCAATAATGTATAATCAATACATCAAGGGGCATGGTCATCAAGAGTCCCAGCTGGACTGGCAAAGTCTAAACTCTTCCCAAATTAGCGTCTACAATGACTGGCAAAACTAGCAAGTCTCATCTCAAGTCAACAAACCATAATTTTGACCAAGTCCTGAATCTCCTCCCCAGCGGTCAAGGCCTTCGAGACCCCAGGCCCTCGGGACCCCGGGACCCCAGGCCCTCGGGACCCCAGGCCCTCGGGACCCCAGGCCCTCGGGACCCCAGGCCCCGGGACCCCAGGCCCTCGGGACCCCTGGCCCTCGGGATCCCTGGCCCTCGGGACTCCAAGCCCCCGAGACCCCAGGCCCTCGGGACCCCAGGCCCCCGGGACCCCAGGCCCTCGGGACCCCAGGCCCTTGGGACCCCAGGCCCCCGGGACCCCAGGCCCTCGGGACCCCAGGCCCTCGGGACCCCTGGCCCTTGGGACCCCAGGCCCCAGGGACCCCAGGCTTTCGGGACCCCTGGCCCTTGGGGCCCCAGGGACCCCAGGCCCTTGGGACCCCAGGCCCCAGGCCCTCGGGACCCCAGGCCCTCGGGACCCCAGGCCCACGGGACCCCAAGCCCACGGGACCCCAAGCCTTCGGGACCCCAGGCCCACGGGACCCCAGGCCCTCGGGACCCCAGACCCACGGGACCCCAGGCCCCCGGACCCCAGGCCCTCGGGACCGCAGGCTCTCGGGACCCAAGCCCACGGGACCCCAGGCCCTCGGGACCCAGGCCCACGGGACCCCAGGCCCTCGGGACCCCTGGCCCTCGGGACCCCAGGCCCCCGGGACCCCAGGCCCTCGGGACCCCAGGCCCTTGGGACCCCAGCCCCTCGGGACCCCAGGCCCTCGGGACCCCAGGCCCTCGAGACCCCTGGCCCTTGGGACCCCAGGCCCCGGGACCCCAGGCCCTCGGGACCCCAGGCCCTCGGGACCCCAGGCCCTTGGGACCCCAGGCCCTCGGGACCCCAGGCCCTCGGGACCCCTGGCCCTTGGGACCCCAGGCCCTTGGGACCCCAGGCCCCCGGGACCCCAGGCCCTCGGGACCCCAGGCCCTCGGGACCCCAGGCCCACGGGACCCAAGCCCACGGGACCCCAGGCCCTCGGGACCCCAGGCCCACGGGATCCCAGGCCCTCGGGACCTCAGACCCACGGGACCCCAGGCCCTCGGGACCCCAGGCCCCGGGACCCCAAGCCCTCGGGACTTCAGGCCCTCGGGACCCCAGGCCCACGGGACCCCAGGCCCACGGGACCCCAGGCCCTCGGGACCCCAGGCCCACGGGACCCCAGGCCCACGGGACCCCAGGCCCTCGGGACCCCAGGCCCACGGGACCCCAGGCCCACGGGACCCCAGGCCCACGGGACCCCTGGCCCTTGGGACCCCAGGCCCTCGGGACCCCAGCCCCCGGGACCCCAGGCCCACGGGACCCCAGGCCCACGGGACCCTGGCCCTTGGGACCCCAGGCCCTCGGGACCCCAGGCCCACGGGACCCCAGGCCCTCGGGACCCCAGGCCCTCGGGACCCCTGGCCCTCGGGACCCCAGGCCCACGGGATCCCTGGCCCTTGGGACCCCAGGCCCCCGGGACCCCAGGCCCACGGGACCCCAAGCCACGCTGATACACTCATTCATTCCACACGCTAAAAAAAAAAAGGTTTAGATGCTCTTGAAGAAATTGATAATTTCTTTATCAACAGCCTATAACAGGCCTGTTGCACGGCCGGTGATGGGCCTGTTGCACTCGGCCGGTGATGGGCCTGTTGCACGGCCAGTGATGGGCCTGTTGCACTCGGCCCAAGAACGCCTCGGTCAAGAACGCCTCGGTCAAGAACGCCTCGGCCAAGAACGCCTCGGCCAAGAACGCCTCGGCCAAGAACGCCTCGGTCAAGAACGCCTCGGCCAAGAACGCCTCGGCCAAGAACGCCTCGGCCAAGAACGCCTCGGCCAAGAACGCCTCGGCCAAGAACGCCTCGGTCAAGAAGAATAAACTGGGAAGTGTGAGACACTATTGAAGATCAATGAATATACCCCAGCGAGGGACAGGTCGCCCGCCTCCACCACGGCGGCTCGCGCCCCTAGCGGCGTCCCTGGCCGCTCTCTGCCACCAGGGGCTGGTCCACACCACCAGGGGCTGGTCCACACCACCAGGGGCTGGTCCACACCACCAGGGGCTGGTCCACACCACCAGGGACTGGCACCAAGGGGGGAGGAACCACCCACATAGTAAACAAATCCATGTATATTTAGAGCCACAGGTACGAACTGGCCCAAGAGGGTCACGAACCTGGAAGAGCGGCGCTGAATGACCCCCAGGACCACAGCAGGACCACCAGGACCACCGCAGGACCACCAGGACCACCGCAGGACCCCCAGGACCACAGCAGGACCACCAGGACCACCGCAGGACCACCAGGACCACAGCAGGACCACCAGGACCACCGCAGGACCACCAGGACCACCGCAGGACCACCAGGACCACCGCAGGACCACCAGGACCACCGCAGGACCACCAGGACCACCGCAGGACCCCCAGGACCACAGCAGGACCACCAGGACCACAGCAGGACCACCAGGACCACCGCAGGACCACCAGGACCACAGCAGGACCACCAGGACCACCGCAGGACCACCAGGACCACCGCAGGACGACCACAGGAACACAACAGATGCAAGGCACATGAAATGATGAAATGGAGATTGAAGTGAGCATCGGGCTGCGTGGGAGGGCAGTCAGCAGACAGGCCGCAAGAGCAGAGCCTTGAAGGGCGGTAGATTGGCGCGCAATATGGGGTACAGCAGAGAGGCCTGGCAGATGGCCCGTGTGTGGGAGTCCCTTCAGGTGGACAGCGGCCACCAGAGGGTTCCCAGCTGCGTCCACAGGCCCCCAGCTGCGTCCACAGGCCCCCAGCTGCGTCCACGGGCCTCCAGCTGCGTCCATGGCACCCGCCCCGGACGCCCAGCTGCGTCCAGCCCTGATTTCCCCGCGCGGAAATTGGCGCTGCGAGCGGAGGAACATAAATATCATCACATTTTTGACAGAAAAATTGAAGGTGTGGGATTAGGAGGTGGATGAGGGCGTGGCGCGGGTCAGGGAGGCAGTGTCAGGCCAGACGGGGTCAGGGATAAGGAGTCTGTGCATCTGGCTCCCAGCAGGCCACATGTACATCTGGCTCCCAGCAGGCCACAAGTGCATCTGGCTCCCAGCAGGCCATAAGTGCATCTGGCTCCCAGCAGGCCACAAGTGCATCTGGCTCCCAGCAGGCCACAAGTGCATCTGGCTCCCAGCAGGCCATAAGTGCATCTGGCTCCCAGCAGGCCACAAGTGCATCTGGCTCCCAGCAGGCCACATGTGCACCTGACTCCCAGCAGGCAACAAGCACATCTGGCTCCCAGCAGGCCACAAGTGCATCTGGCTCCCAGCAGGCCACAAGTGCATCTGGCTCCCAGCAGGCCACATGTGCACCTGACTCCCAGCAGGCCACAAGTGCATCTGGCTCCCAGCAGGCCACATGTGCCCCTGACTCCCAGCAGGCCACATGTACATCTGGCTCCCAGCAGGCCACAAGTGCATCTGACTCCCAGCAGGCCATGAGGGCATCTGGCTCCCAGCAGACCACAAGTGCATCTGGCTCCCAGTAGGCCACAAGTGCATCTGGCTCCCAGCAGGCCACAAGTGCATCTGGCTCCCAGCAGGCCATGAGGGCATCTGGCTCCCAGCAGGCCACAAGTGCATCTGGCTCCCAGTAGGCCACAAGCACATCTGGCTCCCAGCAGGCCACAAGTGCATCTGGCTCCCAGTAGGCCACAAGCACATCTGGCTCCCAGCAGGCCACAAGTGCACCTGGCTCCCAGCAGGCCACATGTGCATCTGGCTCCCAGCAGGCCACATGTGCACCTGACTTCCAGCAGGCCACAAGTGCACCTGGCTCTCAGCAGGCCACAAGTGCACCTGGCTCCCAGCAGGCCACAAGTGCACCTGGCTCTCAGCAGGCCACAAGTGCACCTGGCTCTCAGCAGGCCACAAGTGCATCTGGCTCCCAGCAGGCCACAAGTGCACCTGGCTCTCAGCAGGCCACAAGTGCACCTGGCTCTCAGCAGGCCACAAGTGCATCTGGCTCTCAGCAGGCCACCAGTGCATCTGGCTCCCAGCAGGCCACAAGTGCATCTGGCTCTCAGCAGGCCACAAGTGCACCTGGCTCTCAGCAGGCCACAAGTGCATCTGGCTCTCAGCAGGCCACAAGTGCACCTGGCTCCCAGCAGGCCACAAGTGCATCTGGCTCCCAGCAGGCCATGAGTGCACCTGGCTCTCAGCAGGCCACAAGTGCACCTGGCTCCCAGCAGGCCATGAGTGCACCTGGCTCCCAGCAGGCCACAAGTGCATCTGGCTCCCAGCAGGCCATGAGTGCACCTGGCTCTCAGCAGGCCACAAGTGCATCTGGCTCCCAGCAGGCCACATGTGCACCTGGCTCTCAGCAGGCCACAAGTGCACCTGGCTCCCAGCAGGCCACAAGTGCACCTGGCTCCCAGCAGGCCACAAGGGCATCTGGCTCCCAGCAGGCCATGAGTGCACCTGGCTCTCAGCAGGCCACAAGTGCATCTGGCTCCCAGCAGGCCACATGTGCACCTGGCTCTCAGCAGGCCACAAGTGCACCTGGCTCCCAGCAGGCCACAAGTGCACCTGGCTCCCAGCAGGCCACAAGTGCATCTGGCTCCCAGCAGGCCATGAGTGCACCTGGCTCTCAGCAGGCCACAAGTGCACCTGGCTCCCAGCAGGCCACATGTGCACCTGGCTCCCAGCAGGCCACAAGTGCACCTGGCTCCCAGCAGGCCACAAGTGCACCTGGCTCCCAGCAGGCCACAAGGGCATCTGGCTCCCAGCAGGCCACAAGTGCATCTGGCTCCCAGCAGGCCACAAGTGCATCTGGCTCCCAGCAGGCCACAAGTGCATCTGGCTCCCAGCAGGCCACATGGGCACCTGGCTCTCAGCAGGCCACAAGTGCACCTGGCTCCCAGCAGGCCACAAGTGCACCTGGCTCCCAGCAGGCCACAAGTGCATCTGGCTCCCAGCAGGCCACAAGTGCATCTGGCTCCCAGCAGGCCACAAGTGCATCTGGCTCCCAGCAGGCCACAAGTGCATCTGGCTCCCAGCAGGCCACAAGTGCATCTGGCTCCCAACAGGCCACAAGTGCATCTGGCTCCCAGCAGGCCATGAGGGCATAAGACATACCTGGAAATATAATAATTAGCTGACAAAATAAACATCCTCCGAGACGTTAAGGTGGGTGGTGGGTGGATGGGTGACCGTCAGGCAATGCCAACCGTCGTTATGTTCTGCAATCTTGCACGTCAACCACGCTCACTGTAGGCCTGTTGCAAGGGAGGTCTTGCAAAGGTCTTTTAAAGTATTCTCATGAATGATGTATTTCACTTGAACATTACTGGGAAGAGTCTGGCTCTGCTATTACTGAAGTGTGTGTTTACTATTTGTGTCTGCTGAGTCGAGCTCTTAGCTCCTGGGCCCCGCCTTTCTAACCAATTTTATTTGTCCACTATTATGTCTGCTTCATATATTTCACACGCATAATTTGTTTCACTTCCATATATTTTTAAACTTTATGTATTGTGTGTGTGTGTGTGTGTGTGCGTGTGTGTGTGTGTGTGTGTGTGTGTGTGTGTGTGTGTGTGTGTGTGTGTGTGTGTGTGTGTGTGTGTGTGTGTGTGTGTGTGTGTGTGTGTGTGTGTGTGTGTGTGTGTGTGTGTGTGTGTGTGTAGTGGGTAGGCCGAGCATGTAGGCCTATCACACACACAGGGAGGAGCATGTGTTCTCCCGGCCACATTGTAGTGTTGCAATGTTGAGTGTGGTTGCATCATGAAGCCACTCTGACATGTGACCTCTGACCTGTGACCTCTGACCTGTGACCTCTGACCTCACACCTGTGACATCCACTTTCCTCCCTTACCATGTCTCTATCACCTCCCGTTACCAGTTACTGCTGTTGCAACACACACACACACACACACACACACACACACACACACACACACACACACACACACACACACACACACACACACACACACACACACATTGTGTCCTAGTCTTTGACTACATGATGGAATTCAAACTTATGACGATGGGACAAGAGATCTGGGAAAGGAGAGTTGACTACAGGAAAGGGGACTATAGGAGGATAAGGGACTATCTGGGAGAAGTGCAGTGGGAGGAAGAAATTAGAGGAAAAACAGTCCAAGATATGATGGACCTAGTCATACAGAAATGCCAAGAGGCCGAAGAGAGATTTATACCAACAGTAAAGGGAAAAAATAAGAAGGAATATAATAACCCATGGTTTAATAGACAGTGTCAGGAAGCAAAAATGGCCAGCAGGCGGGAGTGGAGGAAATACAGAAGACAAAGGACAGAGGACAACAGGATCAGATGCAACAGAGCTAGGAACGATTACATTAACATCAGACGAACATCGGAAAGGGACTATGAGAACGATATTGCAATCAAAGCAAAAAAACAACCTAAGCTACTACACAGTCATATAAGAAGAAAAATGTCGGTGAACGACCAAGTGACAAGACTAAGGAAGGCAGAGGGGACATATACTGAAAGTGACAAGGAAATCTGTGAGGAACTGAATGCCAGTTTCCATGGAGTGTTCACTACCGAGCCCGAGCAGCTCCCATTGTTGGAAGGGGTTACCCTAGATGAAAGACTATCAGATATAGAGGTGACAGCAGAGGAGGTAATGAAACAGCTGACAACTCTAGATGCATCTAAAGCAGTTGGACCAGACAAAGTATCACCGTGGATACTAAAAGAAGCAGCGCAGGCCCTCAGCGTGCTTCAGGCATTGATCTTTAATGAGTCGTTTATGTCGGGAGAATTGCCCAGTTGCTGGAAGAAGGCAAATGTGGTACCAATCTTCAAGAGAGGTGATAGGGAGGAGGCACTTAACGACAGACAAGTGTCACTGACAAGCATCCCCCTGTAAAGTACTTGAAATAATAATGAGGGTAAGACTGGACACACACCTGGA
Source organism: Procambarus virginalis (assembly GCA_020271785.1). NCBI lineage: Eukaryota > Metazoa > Arthropoda > Malacostraca > Decapoda > Cambaridae > Procambarus > Procambarus virginalis. The sequence goes on from WNGS01162214.1 coordinate 62,970, forward strand.
GAACATTAGGTTGTAAACAAACACCAACACGACTTTAGAGCAGGGAAATCATGCCCGACGAACCTCCTGCAGTTTTATGATAAGGTAACGTAAAGAAGGCAAGACAGAGAAAGATGAGCAGATTGCATATTTCTGAACTACCAAAAGACCTTTTTACCCCACAGGAGGTTACTATACCAAGATGAGAGGCAGGCGGGAGTAGACGGCACTATCATGGGGTAAGAACTACCTGACAGACAGGTGTCAGAGAGTGAGAGTGAGGGCCAGGAGTGGCACTGGTGTAGAGTAACAAGCGGAGCGCCTCAAGGGTCACTCCCCTGACAGACAGGTGTCAGAGAGAGGGCCAGGAGTGGCACTGGTGTAGAGTAACAAGCGGGACGCCTCAAGGGTCACTCCCCTGACAGACAGGTGTCAGAGAGTGACAGTGAGGGGCCAGGAGTGGCACTGGTGTAGAGTAACAAGCGGGAGCCTCAAGGGTCACTCCCCTGACAGACAGGTGTCAGAGAGTGAGTGAGGGGCCAGGAGTGGCACTGGTGTAGAGTAACAAGCGGGACGCCTCAAGGGTCACTCCTGGGACCCATACTATTCCTCATTTATGTAAATGTCCTGTTTACAGGAGTTGAGTCTTGCAAGTCAATGTTTGCCGACGATGCAACACTAATGAGGAGGGTTGAGACAGACGAGGATTGTAAGAGTCTCCAAGATGAATGACGTTAACATGCGACAGAGATGGTCCGAGAAATGGCTGCTGGAGTTCAACGCCAGCAAGTGTAAGGTGATGGAAATGGGATGAGGTGCCAGGAGAGCAAAAGGACACCACATAATGGAGGAGAGCCACCTCCATATAACGGCTGCAGAACAAGACTTGGTAGAGGACATGACACACACCTAAATCTCGACCTTTATATAAAGAGAACAACGTCAGCCGCATACACTATACTGACAAAGGTGAGGACAACCTTCAGGAACTTTAAGAAGGAGATATTAAGGTCACTGTACACCACCTACGTGAGACCAGTCACAGAGTATGATGCCCCATCGCGGAGCATCTAAAGAACACATAAGGAAGGTAGAAAAGGTTCAGAAGTTAGCAACGAGACTTGTCCCGGAGCTGCGAGGGACGAGGCACGAAGGGAGACTAAAGGAACTAAACCTGACGACGCCAGAAAGGATGAGAGAGAAGGGGAGACATGACACAGACGGATAAAATACTTAGGGGGGATTGACAGAGTGGAAAAAATAGAATATTCACAATGAATCAACCCGTCCTGAGACCAAGTCAATTCCATCCAGCGGTCGACCCCAAACACGCATTTATAAATTTTAACATTTTGATCATTCAAAACATGAATTTCTCACACATATAAATGTATATATTGTTATATACTAACAAGCTGTCCATATATAGGCATAGGTTAGGTGAGGTGTTTAGGTTCTGTTGCCGATTATTTGTAGTTCGTGAGTGAAGCATTTAAGCGTTGTGGTTCGAACACCAGTCGTCAGTGAAGCACGTGTTCCGGAAGTGTTCGGACGTCATCAGTTGCGAGTCGTGTGTGTAAAACCGTTTTTCATCCATAAACAGCTGGGGTTGGGGTGCGGGTACAGTGTACACCACACTAGGGGGGGGGGGTGAGTGGTCTATAGTTCACACTAGGGGGGTGGGTGAGTGGTCTATAGTTCACACTAGGGGGGTGGGTGAGTCGTATAATGTTCACATAGGGGGGTGGGTGAGTCGTCTAATGTTCACACTAGGGGGGTGGGTGAGTCGTCTAATGTTCACACTAGGGGGTGGGTGAGTGAGTGGTCTAATGTTCACACTAGGGGGGTGGGTGAGTCGTCTAATGTTCACACTAGGGGGTGGGTGAGTCGTTCTAATGTTCACACTAGGGGGGTGGGTGAGTCGTCTAATGTTCACACTAGGGGGGTGGGTGAGTCGTCTAATGTTCACACTAGGGGGGTGGGTGAGTGGTCTATAGTTCACACTAGGGGGGTGGGTGAGTGGTCTATAGTTCACACTAGGGGGGTGGGTGAGTGGTCTATAGTCACACTAGGGGGGTGGGTGAGTGGTCTATAGTTCACACTAGGGGGGTGGGAGAGTGGTCTGTAGTTCACACTAGGGGGGTGGGAGAGTGGTCTGTAGTTCACACTATGGGGGTGGGAGAGTGGTCTGTAGTTCACACTAGGGGGTGGGTGAGTGGTCTGTAGTTCACACTAGGGGGGGTGGGTGAGTGGTCTATAGTTCACACTAGGGGGGGGTGGGAGAGTGGTCTGTAGTTCACATTAGGGGGGTGGGAGAGTGGTCTGTAGTTCACACTAGGGGGGGGGGAGAGTGGTCTGTAGTTCACACTAGGGGGGTGGGTGAGTGGTCTGTAGTTCACACTAGGGGGGTGGGAGAGTGGTCTGTAGTTCACACTAGGGGGGTGGGAGAGTGGTCTGTAGTTCACACTATGGGGGTGGGAGAGTGGTCTATAGTTCAACACTAGGGGGGTGGGTGAGTGGTCTATAGTTCACACTAGGGGGGTGGGAGAGTGGTCTATAGTTCACACTAGGGGGGTGGGTGAGTGGTCTGTAGTTCACACTAGGGGGGTGGGTGAGTGGTCTATAGTTCACACTAGGGGGGTGGGTGAGTGGTCTATAGTTCACACTAGGGGGGGTGAGTGGTCTATAGTTCACACTAGGGGGTGGGTGAATGGTCTATAGTTCACACTAGGGGGGTGGGTGAGTGGTCTGTAGTTCACACTAGGGGGTGGGTGAGTGGTCTATAGTTCACACTAGGGGGGTGGGTGAGTGGTCTATAGTTCACACTAGGGGGGTGGGTGAGTGGTCTATAGTTCACACTAGGGGGGTGGGTGAGTGGTCTATAGTTCACACTAGGGGGGGGGGTGAGTGGTCTATAGTTCACACTA